>BLSH010207240.1:934867-951988 GCA_018402905.1 Glandirana rugosa
GCACGCTATCCCGTGCGCGTTCGCGCGCTCCCGTGCGTGCCCGCGTGCGCGCCGGAAACGGCGCCAAATGGGCCTATTTAAACCTGGAGATTTCTGAGAGCAAGTGCTGCTCGCTCTACAGCGTTCCCGACCTGTAAGCCTCGGCTCCTGATACCTGTTCCTGTGTTAGTTTGCCTCCTGTTGACCCGGCTTGTCCTGACCTGCTGTCTGCTACCTGCACCGACCCCGGCTACCCACGACCATCCGATTGTCTGCTCCCTTGTACCTCTGCTGCCCGCCCGTTAACGAACCTTGCTTGGACTTTGACTACTCTT
The DNA here is from genome assembly GCA_018402905.1 of Glandirana rugosa. Lineage (NCBI taxonomy): Eukaryota > Metazoa > Chordata > Amphibia > Anura > Ranidae > Glandirana > Glandirana rugosa. Next base: position 935,182 of record BLSH010207240.1, read on the forward strand.
TTGCCTGATCCTTTGTACCTTCCTGCCTGCCTGTTGCCGACCCAGCCTGAACGACCATCCTTCGACCCGCACGTCTCCTGGAGCATCGCTGCATCATCGGTGACCCTCCAGCCCTCGTGCCATCCCGCACTCTTGGGCCTCTGTCTCCACTACCAGGGGTCCTTGAATCGGGTGCGCAAGGGCGGTTGTTCCCTGCACAAGACAGACTCCACCGTCAGGTACGTGACAAGCAGTGATACTGAGACTGGAGCATGGTCGGATATTGCTATGGGGTGAATATCCGCCTCCCTCAAAAGAGGGACAAGATGGTTTGTGGAGAAAAAGTAATCTATCCGTGTAAGGGTATTGTGTGGATGTGAAAAAAATGTGAAGTCCCTGTCGGTCGGGTGTAATAATCTCCAAGCATCTACGAGATGAAGGGAGCGCATTGTATCAGGGAATAGAGTAGCGGAGGGGTCAGGTCGTGACAGGCGAGTACGTTTTGGGGAGGATTTATCCTCCAGAGGGTCCATTAAAGCGCTGCGCAAACTGTCAGCGCTATATAAATACTGTATAATAATAATAATAATTACAGCGTTAAAGTCCCCTCCTATGATGTGGGGAATGTGGGGGTTCCTCAACAGAAACACCGCCATTTCTCCAAAAAAAGGCTTGCTGGGGCCGTTGGGGCATAGATATTGTAGATAAGGTAGTCCTTATTGACTATTTGGATATGGGCCGTGAGTAACCTCCCAAATTTGTCAGACTCCACAGAGACCACTGTGCATGGTAGGTTTCTATTGATCAGGATAAGGACCCCCGCTTTGCGACCTATGGCCTGGGATCCTAGGACTGTCCCCACCCAAAGCTTCCGCATACGATGGAAATCCGACGAAGGGAGGTGGGATTCTTGGAGGAGGGCAATGTCGGTTTTGAGCGTTTTCAAGTGGCAGAGAATTTTAATTCTTTTTTGGGGGGACCGAAGGCCTTTCATGTTCCATGAAACTAGATTTATGAATGGAACGATGGTGAGGGATTTGAGGAGTTAGGATTGGCGTTACTCTGGCGGGCTGGAGAGGGAGGGGCTGAAATCGAGGATTTCCAGGCGGCGTATGTTTGAGATACTGATAGTGTGTTTGAAGGTATAATTAGCTGATGGGGTGGGAGTACCAGGTGGAAGTAGGGAGAGGGGGGTCAACAATAGAAAACATTGAAACATAACCAAAAAACTGAACAGTCATTGAGCTTCACTTTTTTCCGCATGGTTAAGCCGCGTGAAGGCTGCTCCCAATAAGGCGGCTCAAGGAGGGGAGGAGAAATAGAGGCTCCTGAGGCCCACTTGAGGCTTTTTATTTTAGTCTGGGCGCCTGCAGCAAAACTGAGGTATACAGGGGGGGTCCTGGCCCCGGGGAGGGGGGTGATGACGGGGAGAGGAGATCATCACAGCGTCAAAATATGCGGAGAAAGGTGCAAAGTTACAGTAACATTTGTTCCCAGTGGTACTTTAGCAAGGATGTAAATCATGGGAATTTAAGCAGAGCAGTACAGAATACATTACCCCCGGTGAAAGAAGGATAGTCCACTCTTTGTTGGGGTGGAAGAGTTCCCTGCGTGTGTCTAGTAGTGGGAGAGCGAAGGTGAAATTAGCAGAATGGGTGAGAACTATTGAGAGTAGAATACCCACCAGGGTGAAAGTGCTCATGCGGTCTGATGAGATGCTGGTCATCGACGTGGGTCGCGTTGAGCGATGGTGTTATGGTTAGAGACTCTCAAACGCTTAGGAGAGTCTTTGCGCGGGCTTCTTTGTTCTAAGGACCTTGGAATGGCTGAGGAAGCTGAACCTGGGGCCTGGTGAGATGGGGTGCGAAGAGAACGTAGAAAGAGTTCTGCCGCTGGGGGGTCTTGGAAGGTTAATTGTTCTCCATTTGGCGCCTGAACACGAAGCACTGCCGGAAAGGCCAGGGGGAACTTCACTTGTTGTTGGTATAGTTGTGAGCAGACATTTTGAAAAGCTTTCCTTTTCTTTGACACTTCGATGGAATAATCTGCAAATATTAAAATTTTGACGCCATCGATATGAAGAGAGCGTGCTTGTCTGTATTTCTGTAAGATGCTGGCTTTTTCGGCATAATTAAGGTATCTTGCGATGATGGGTCTTGGGCTGGAACGGTCGGCACCCGAGGGGCCTATTCAGTGAGCCCTTTCCACTATGGCAGGGGCTGGGAGGCCCAGGGCTTCCGGGATGCGGCGAGCACAGAATTCGGCAAGTTTGTGCGCTTGAAGTGACTCAGGGACCCCCACAAAGCGTAAATTGTTTCTTCTGGAACGGTTTTCCAGGTCTTTCCTATTTTTGAGCAATAAGCTGATTGGTATTATCCTGAGTTTGTTCAGAGCCTTGAAGCTGGTACAGTTCATCCTCAATGTTGGATATGCGGGATTCAGCTTCGTTAAGTCTGGTGGCCATTCCAGCACTTACTGCTCTTTCTACCGCTGCTTCTATGGTGGGGGAGAGTAGGGCTGCCACCGCTTGGGCAATGTCTGAAGTGGTTCCAGATCTGTTAGTTGGTGGGATGCCAGCTTGTGGTGTACCTGTGTCCATGTCGGTGTTGTCATGCAACTCCACTGAGTGGGTAGGTGTCATGGAGGTTTCCCTGTGAATCGGGGGTGATGCAGCTGTAGTTGCTGATATGTGGGCTGAAGCCGCGGTCTCAGTTTCTGTGGTGACGGACGTCGTCCGTGGCGTTTGTTTTTCTAGGAAGCACTCCATCTTCCCGTGGGGCCAGTTGCTCAGCTGGCGTGAAAAGGGGAGTGGGTTGTGGTTGATCCCCAGATGGGAAAACTGCCCGGGGTGTATCACTAGGCCAAGTGTGGATGGTCTGCAGCTTTAAGTGATCTGTGGGCCTGAAGCCGCGGCCTTAATTACGGAGGGCTGTGTTACCTCTCTAAGAGGTATGGCAGAGACTGAGCCCGAATAGTCCGTGTCACCCACCTTTTGTCGCCTGGTTTGCGTTTCCAAGGAGTGCGGCCCGTGGCGTGGGTTGACTGAGCCGCCTGAGGCTTCTGTGCTCCGGAGTAGGCCAAAGCAGTGGCCTTGATTTTCGGCGATGCGGTCCGCATTCTCAGCACTCAGAACGCGGTCTGCCCCTGGTAGCTGGGAGGATGAGGGGGAACTGCTAGGTGCCCGGGTACGACCGATGGGTGGTTAGAGCCGATTTAAAGGCAGATTAATGGCCGCCCGGCGCGAGCCGCTGAGAGAAGCAGATAGTGCATACAGCGCCGGAACCGGAAGTTTATATATTTTATGCAACTCCACGAAAGAGCAGCTGATGAATTGAGTCCTTTTCCCCCCTCTTAGAGCACATACAGCCAGGCACACAGCATTAACAACACTCTCTCGCTGGCTTAAGAATCAGTGTAGGGGTTTCTGTTTGTGAATCAGTGTAGGGGTTTCTGTTTGTGTTTATTGAGGAACAATGAACTTTGGTAAGGATGAGGAGCATGGGATACCCTGGAACTGTACAACTTTGAGAACTGCTTAATTTCTGGCTGCTCTGCACAGCTCCTTACAGTCTTGCACAGCTTTGGCTGCACTGCACAACTCTGGCTGTATTGCACAATTGCTTGGCTGTACTGCTAAACAATGTCCCACTGGATCTCCAGCTGCCTATGATCTGTGCTCCTCTCAGAATCCCAAACCTCTACACTGTCACCTTTGCATGACTGGAGTCTTGTACTCACTCAGCCACAGGATCATCTATTGCCTCCTGCTGATATCCTCCAGGCTGTTCTTAGTGATGGAGATGTAGACTCACCCCACCTTTGGGCAGCTTGGGCTCTCTTCCATAGCTACCTCCTGTCTCTCACCCCTGAGCTCTCTCCTGACCCCACTGGATCCTTGGGCTGGCTCTGCAAATAGGCCTCGCAGCTAAGCTTAGGTGGGACCTTGGTGTCTTCAGGCTGGCTTCCTCTCCAAAATTCTGCCCAAGGGGGCAGGGCCCCTCAGCAGAGATATAGTCTTGCAGATCTGAACTCAGGAACACAGCCCTACACACACACATGCACACACACTGCCCATGCTGCTCAACCCTCAGACTATTTATGGGTTCTTCCTCACCTTCTGGGAACATCCCCTCCAGGGATTGGCCAAAGTTCCGTACATATTCAGGTTGCAGACTGTGAAACACTGAGCAGCTCTAAGCAATCAACCCCTGCTCCACTGATTACAGAGGAGCTAAACTAAATTTGCCTAGAAACCTACTCCTAAATTCAAAGGGTGCTACATACTGTATATACTTCAGGATGCAATCCAACCAAAATGTTAAAATCAACCTTGAGAGCCTATTCATGCCCTTGAATTGCAGCGCATGTTTTAGGTATGTTATCGATGTGCACCATGAAGGGTTGTCATGCATTTTGAATACATTTTCAAGTACATTGTGCAGCTTAGCCTCATTTGAACAATATATCGCCCAATTTATAATTATTGAGAGCCAATAAATAGATTCAAGGAAGTGTATTGTAGTTCCTACTCTTTCTTAGCCATATGTGATTTGACCTTGGTGTTGGTAGCAGCTGGTTCTGCTTGTGAAGGTACTGGGTGAATTCAGTTATTACAAATCTAGAACAGAGTGGCTAGTTTTGGGTCTTCTATACTGAGCTGTAAGAGCTTAAAGGACACATTTGTGGATTATGCCAACACGTTCATGAGCAGGTGAATTGTTGTCAGCCGGCACCCCCAGTTTGCTGTTTTTTAGATAGTGTTTGTTCCCCTCTGATGCTGAATTTTTTTCTTTTTTTAACTTAATTTAGTTAGCCAATAATGCCCCGTCTATTGTGTTGCATGCTTAAACTTGTGTTTTGCAATGTAAATTTTCCAGTTTTAATGAGCTTCCGTCCCTTATGACACCTTACCTCAAGCACCCAAATATCTTTTTTAGGAGGGTAATGTAATACTTGATATGATAACTAAGTGTATTATTATTTTTCCTTCTTTGTTAAGTGCTGCAGGGTTACTTAGAATATATATTACGTGTTAAGCCAAACCAAAATGCACTAAATAAAGAAAGAAAAATATATATATATTGGTTGTTGTGAACATTCTACTTTAACCACTTCAGCCCCAGAAGGTTTTACCCACTTCCTAACCAAGCCATGTTTTAGCGATACGGCACTGCGTCGCTTTAACTGACAATTGCGGGGTCATGCGACGCTGTACCCAAATAAAATTGATGTCCTTTTTTCCCCAGAAATAGAGCTTTCTTTTGGTGGTATTTGATCACCTCTGCGATTTTTATTTATTGCACTATAAACAAAAAAAGACAAATAAATTTGAAAAAAAAAAAACAATATTTTTTACTTTCTGCTATAAAACATTCCCAATTTAGGCAAATTTGTATTCTGCTACATATTTTTAGTAAAAAAAAATCCCAATAAGCGTATATTGATTGGTTTGCGCAAAAGTTATAGCGTCTACAACCTATGGGACATATTTATGGACTTTTTATTTTTTTAAGTGTTTTTACTAGTAATGGCGTTGATCAGTGATTTTTAGCGGGACTGCAACATTGTGGCAGACACCTAACGGACACTTTTGACACTTTTTTGGGACCAGTGACACTAATACAGTGATTACTGTATATATTACACTGGCAGGGAAGGGATTAACACTAGGGGGCGATCAAAGGATTGTATACATAGGCACACCGTCCTTTTCTCTCTCCACCAAGCAATCACGGGCAGCCGGTGGCCATCGTGGCAGCCCAACCCGCTCATTGGCTCCCGCTGTATCCAGTGACAGCGGGAGCATGGCTCTGGCGGCACGCGCCCCTGAGTCGTTCACGAGGATCACGTACAGGTATGTGATTATGCGCTTAAGGGCCGCCTTGTCACAGTATATGTACGTGAGGCGGTACTTAAGGCTAGTTTACACTTGCTTCAAAACATGGCTTTGGACACGCTTTGTTAACCACTTCAATACCATGCACTTAGAACACTTTCCTACCAGACCAATTTTCAGCTTTCAGTGCTGTTGCGCTTTGAATGACAATTGCGCAGTCGTACGACACTGTACCCAAATAAAATGTTATCATTTTTTTCCCCACAAATATAACTTTCTTTGGGTGGTATTTGATCACCCCTGCATTTTTTAATTTTTTGCGCTACAAATAAAAAAAGACCAAAAATTTGGAAAAAAAAAGAAGTTTTGTAAATAAGTACATTTTCTCCATCACTGACGGGCACTTATGAGGCTACACTGACAGGCACTTATGAGGCAGTACTGATTGGCACTGATGAGGGGGCACAGATGAGGTGGCACTGATAATAAAGAACATATATGCAGCACTGATGGGCACTGATAGGTGGTACTGATAAGCAGCACTGACGGGCACTGATAGGTGGCATTGATATGCAGCACTGAGGGGCACTGACATGCAGCACTGACTGGCACTGATAAGCGGCACTGATGGGCACTCATAGGTGCCACTGGGCACTGATAGGTGGCATTGTTGGGCACTGATAGGTGGCACTGGTGGGCACTGATAGGGGGCACTGGTGGGCAGCAGATGACAGATGCACTAATAGGGGCCCATTCCCTGGTGGTCTAGAGTAGCATCTGAAGTTGGAACTGAGTGCCATCCATGTTGGGCACTGTGCTGCTTACCTGGTGGTCTAGGGTGGGTTCCCAGGTGGTCTAGGGTGGGCTCCCTGGTGGTCAGGATCTGCTCCCTGGTGGTCCTTGGTGGGCACATCCCTGGTGGTCCCTGGGCAGGCTCAATGGTGGTCTAGGGTGGCAATCTTAGGGGGGCTGTGCTGATAAACAATAAGCACAGACCTCCCTGTCAGGAGAGCAGCCTATCAGCTCTCTACTACTTGCATCTGCAGACGCGAGTAGTAAAAAAGCCGATAAATGACTTCTGTTTACACTGTGACCAGCCATGATTGGTCACGGCTGATCACATGGTAAAGAGCTTCTGATGGAAGCTCTACACCAAGATCGGTCATGCGGTGGGTCAGACTGACCCACCGCACCACCAATCGCCGCGATGCGTGCCCCTGCGTCACGTGCCGGCATGTTATCCTGCTAGACATCATATGACACCCAGTTAGGATAACTGAACCACTTCCCGGCCGTCATTCTGCATATGGCGGTAGGGAAGTGGTTAAAGCTCTCTGAACACAGTCAAAACCCCTGTCACTAAATAAAATGGTTAGCTTACAGTCCTGTTTATACCTTGCTTTTGCTTGGTGCTTCGATGAGGCTTCGGTGGGGCTACGATGAGGCTTTGGTGAGGCTTTGATGAGGCTTCAGTAAGGCTTTGATGGGGCTTTGTGGGGCTTCCATGAAGCTTTGGTTGGGCTTCAGTGGGGTTTCAAGCGAGCTTTGCCTTCTATGGAGGCTTTGTAGACGCATTGAAGCACAACTAAAGCAACATGGGGTATCATTTTTGAAGCGAAGCCAAAGCAAAGCAAAAGCAAGGTTTAAACAGGACTGTAAGCTAACCATTTTATTCAAAGACAAGATAGAGGGGGTGGTACCGCGCAACGGAATGTGAGAATATGTTAGCAAAATTATAAAAGCATCAAGTGAATGTCTATTAGCTGCTTGTGATATGAGTAGTCACTCAATAAACAAATATATCTATCTATCTATCTATCTATCTATCTATCTATCTATCTATCTATCTATCTATCTATATATATATATATAGATAGATATATTTATAAATGATGCAGTGTAAAGTAAACCAATCACAAAGCCTTGTGGAATGGGAAATGGCAGATGTGAAATCCTCAATCTGTTACAAACATGCAAGTGCTATAAAACTTAATCCATGATCCAATCCATGAATAATAGGTTGAATAAATGTCTCACAACCTTATGCCTGAAACTCTGTGCTTAGCTCAAGTAAGCTTAAGTAAGCTCATTAGCCAGCCGCTCCTTCCATCCCACGGATGGTGCCGTTGCTACAATGGTACGTAAACATAACAGATGATCCAGCCCTTCAATAGCTACAGTAAATGATAAAAAAGAGAAAACTTCCTTAGTGTAATACAAACTCTCCGTTAATTACAATAAGTCATATCGTGTGCCAGGAAGTCCGCTCGTTTGTGTTCCAGCGGACCTAACAGGAAGTTACGCAATGACCTACTGGCTCTGGCTTACGTGTTTCGTCATCAGACTCATCGGAGGCAACGCCATATTACTGCACCCTCAACGTATCCTGGCAACCAGAGATCACATGACCGTGGCCATATTTGTTATTGATCTCAGTAATATAATCATCATCCTCCTTGTAAACAAAACATACAGGTTTACATGTATATGACATATGCATTCATATTAACTTTATTTAACTCTGTAATACATGAAATCACTACAACCTACTAAAAAATCCATCTAAATTAACCCCTTTCAGAAGCACTCATATTATATGCCGGTACTTCCTATTTAGTTCAAAAATGGGGCATCAAAAGGAAAATATGAAAAATGACAATAAAATATAAAAATAAAAATTATAATATGCATGTCTAAAAAACTATAATAATATGCGTGTGTAAAAAAATGTATGTTTATAAAAAAGAGATGTTTATAAAAAAAGAGAGATGTTTGTCTCCATCCTCCTCGATGAGGATCCCTTGTTACTTCTCTCTGTATTTATGAGTAAATGGGAGGAGGAACAGATTTATAGTAAGGACAGACCCAAGCTTAGAGTTTACAAACGGTATATTGACGATATCATTTTAATTTGGAGAATTTATGGACGAAATCAACTCAAATAAGTATGGAATTGGGTTTTCAGAAAACTGCAATCAAAGGAGCATTGATTATCTAGACCTGCAAATATTTAAAAAAAAGACAACAGACTTCACACTAGAACCTTCTTTATTCAAACCGATCGGAATGGGTACATTCCGACCAAGAGTTGCCACCATCTAAAGTGGATTAATAATGTCCCAAAATGACAATTGATGAGAATTAGGAGGAATTGCTATCATGAGAAGGATTTTGATGAACAAACGAGTGTTTTAATTAACAGTTTTGTCAATAAAGGATATAAGAAAAAAGAATTAGAGAGACTCAAAGAAAAAGTGAAGAATATGAATAGAGAAGAGCTCCTAGGAGCTTGAAAATATGCAGTTTGGCTTTCTAACATGATTTAATAGGCAGTATAAGAGAGTAGAAAAAAGAATCGAGAAATACTGGCCTATTTTAAAATCAGACAGAACACTTAAGACTATGTTGCCCTCCAAACACAATTTCATTTATCGTAGGGCTCCTTCCTTGAGAAACAGATTGGTCCATTATGTAATTGGGAACATTAAATTGTTTCCTAATTAGTGTTGAGCGAACCCGGACTGTAAAGTTCGGGTCCGTACCAAACTTTTGGGTGTCCGGGACCCGAACCCGGACTTTTCAAAAAAAGTCTGGGTTCGGGTCCGGGGTTCTGGTATTTTACTCCACGTGTTGAGAAGCTGCCAAGGGCAGCCAATCAACAAGTGTTTTACTGGTTTTCCCTAGAAGCCATCACAGCCATGCCTACTAATTTGTTTTTTTGAAGCCCGTGGTGGTGTGAGACACACCCAGACTTACCCGGTGCATAAAAAAGTGCACAACACAAAAGTGAAGACACAAAAAGTGCACATGGGTGTACACATAGCCCCCCTCCGAAGAGGAAGGGCCTCTACCCTGGTCCCCCTGGGCACGAAGCTCCTGACAGGGATTGGGGAATCGTGCACCAAGGATTGCTTAGCCATAAGGCCGTGCAACCCCCAGTTCTCGTTGGCGACCAGCCGGAACCGGCCGCCCCTGATACTGTAGGGCTCCCCCGAAGGGAGACCCCATGAGAGGTGGTGGGTCAAGCCAAAAGGCCATACCCACCACCAACCAAGACTTTCAGGGTAGGCCCGAGGACCGTACACCCTACTCATCACACGGTGCATGTGACCCAAACAAGCAGTGACACTACAAGACAAACCAAAACAATCAAAAGGTGGGGGAAGGATAGTGGAGAGAGGTGCAGAAAGTGTCTTTGTGAATAACAAAGGCCGGCCTTGCGGCCAGGAATCAAAAATTCCTCCGGTCCTGGCCAAAAGGCCCGGCCCAGGAGGCAGGTGTGAAAAAAGTGTGACATGGTGCAGTGAGGTGCCATCAAACTCAGAGTGTTGCCACCCACTGTGAGATTTCAGGCACCCCTGGACTGCCACTCCAGGGGCACATACACCATGAGCTTCTTTCAGCCCGACCAGCGTCTCCCCGTACCGGCGAGGAGGACCTTTCCGGCTTCACCAGTCACCCCGTCAACCGGCCCCAGTTCGAGACTGGGCGCTCACGGTCCAGGTCTGTTCCGGTTCCACCTTCCAGAATCCAATTACGCCTCAGGATTTGCCAAGCTGAGCCCCCGGCCTCATTCGCCTTGGCAACAGCTCAGCACCTCCTTCGGCAACTGTCTGGCACAGTTCAACACCGGCCCAGCCAAAAGGCCAGGCATCTCAGCCCTTCAGCCTCGACCAGCACAGCACCTTATTCAGTCAGGGAGAGACCGTCCAGCTTTCCCAGAAGCCTTTGCCATCCCCTCAAATGACTCCAGCCCTTAGTACTTGCCTTCCAGTCTCTTTTACGCCTAGAGCTCGCATAGCCACTGCTATCCTGGCTTGGTCCGTAGCCAGGACAGTAGCACAGCGCCTCCTTTGGCAACTGATAAGAACAGATACTACACTTGATCTTAGCCAAAAGGCAGAGAAGCTGTACTGCAGGATGAGATGTTATTAGATCTGCAATCTGTCCCTAAAAGCAGTACTAGTAGTAATCTCTACCTAGTCCACAATCAGATCGTTCTGTAATGCAGGATGAGATCTGCAATCTGTCCCTCAAAGCAGTAGTAGTAGTAATCTCTACCTAGTCCACAATCAGATAGTTCGGTAATGCAGGATGAGATCTGCAATCTGACCCTCAAAGCAGTAGTAGTAGTAATCTCTACCTAGTCCACAATCAGATCGATGAGATGTTATTATATCTGCAATCTGTCCCTCACAGCGCCGGCAGCATCCCCTCCCTACACTAGTCAGAGAGCATGTGACATGCAGCACTAAGTGACTCCAGCTTATAAAGAGGCTGGGTCACATGATGCACTGGCCAATCACAGCCATGCCATTAATAGGCATGGCTGTGATGGCTTCTAAGGGCAAACCAGTGAAACGCTTGTTGATGGGCTGCCCTGCAGCTATTCAACATGCGTGATCAAATACCCAAACCCAGCACCCGAACCCGAACTTTTTTGCAAATGTCCGGGTTCGGGTCCGGGTCACGGACACCCCAAAGTTCGGTACGGACCCAAACTTTACAGTTCGGGTTCGCGCAACTCTACTCTTGATGAAAGCAAGAATTGGCCTTGCTGTCAAAAATTGAAATGATATGCACCTGTCAAACAGGTGTGGATAAACTGGTCTTTGGGTGCTGTTGCCCTTGAATTGAATGTTCATTTCTCTACCATAAGCTTTCTCCAAAGGTGTTTCAGAGAATTTGGCAGTACATCCAACCGCCCTCACAACCGCAGACCATGTGTAACCACACCAGCCCAGGACTTCCAAATCCAGCATCTTCACCTCCAAGATTGTCTGGGACCAGCCAACCGTACAGCTGCTGCAACAATCGGTTTGCATAACTAAAGAATTTCTGCACAAACTGTCAGAAACCATCGGAAGCTCATCTGCATGCTCATCGTCCTCATCGGGGTCTCAAACTGACTGCAGTTCGTTGCCGCAACCTACTTGAGTGGACAAATGCTCACATTTGATGGTGTCTGGCACTTTGGAGAGGTGTTCTCTTCACGGAAGAATCCCAGTTTTCACTGTACGGGGCAGATGGCAGACAGCATGTATGGTATTGTGTGGGTGAGCGGTTTGCTGAGGTCAACATTGTGGATCGAGTGGCGGTGGGGTTATGGTATGGGCAGGTGTATGCTATGGACAATGAACACAGGTGCATTTAAATGATTGCATTTTGAATGCACAGAGATACCATGACGAGATCCTGAGGCCCATTGTTGTGCCATTCATCCACGACTGTCATCTCATGTTGCAGCATGATAATGCAGGGCCCCATGTTGCAAGGATCTGTACACAATTCCTGGAAGCTGAAAACATCTCAGTTCTTGCATGGCCAGCATACTCACCGGACATGTCACCCACTGAGCATGTTTGGGATGCTCTGGATCGGTGTATATGACAGCGTGTTCCAGTTCCTGCCAATATCCAGCAAATCACACAGCCATTGAGGGGGAATGGACCAATATTCCACAGGCCACAAATCAACAACCTGATCAACTCTATGCGAAGAAGATGTGCTGCACTGCGTGAGGAAAATGGTGGTTACACTAGATACTGACTGGTTTTCTGACCCCCCCGACCCTCCCAATACAGTAAAACTGCACATTTTAGAGTGGTCTTTTATTGTGGCCAGCCTAAGGCATACCTGTGCAATAATCATGCTGTCTAATCAGTATCTTGATATGCCACACCTGTGAGGTGGATGGATTATCTCAGCAAAGGAGAAGTGCTCACTAACACAGATTTAGACAGATTTGTGAACAATATTTGAGAGAAATAGGCCTTTTGTGTACATAGAAAAAGTCATAGATCTTTGAGTTCAGCTCATGATAAATAGGGGCAAACACAAAAGTGTTGCATTAATAATTTTGCTCAGTGTATCTCCGGTGTGACAAAACGCCGTCAGAACGGATTTTTCAACAAAAAAAATGACTGACGTGTCTGCTGAAGCATGGTGGTGTGCGTACGTAGCTTCTCCCTACGTTTTTCGTCACATTTGATGTCATTGGAGCACCAAATCAACCACATATGCCATTGAGTAATTAGGGAGAGTAACTAGTTACTATTTGACAATAGAAAAAAACACCCTATGCAATAAGAAAACTAGTTTGGCCTGGAGATTTTTAAGATTTTAAGCAAATAATGCTAACATATGTAAAAGATGTCTAAACAGCTGGGCAATATCAGGGGTACAGGTGTAATAAATACACTAGGAAAGTGTTAATCACTTGTGGTTAGTACCCCTTCTTATCTTAGGGAGATGACACAGGTGACGATGAACATTATATGCAATTTCCAATGGAAGGACAGTTACATACTAGCGACGGTGGATGTTGCTATATACCGTCATTTCCCACCAGCATTGGTTTGGTAGCGGTTTGTTATTTTCTTGATCAGGATAGCTCCATACCGCAGACGCAGAAAGATTTCATGTTTTGATTTTTTTTTTTTTTTTTTGTAGTTGGCCACCAGGTTTGCACACATCTCAGGAGGGATTTTGTCCCACTTCTCTTTGCAGATCCTCTCCAAGTCATTAAGGTTTTGAGGCTGACATTTGGTAACTCGAACCTTCAGCTCCCTCCACTTATTTTCTATGGGATTAAGGTCTGGAGACTGGCTAGGCCACTCCAGGACCTTAATGGGCTTCTTCTTGAGCCACTCCTTTGTTGCCTTGGCTGTGTGTTTTGGGTCATTGTCATGCTGGAATACCCATCCCCGACCCATTTTCAATGCCCTGGCTGAGGGAAGGAGGTTCTCACCCAAGATTTGATGATACATGGCCCTGTCCATCATCCCTTTAACCACTTCCTTACTGGGCACTTCAACCCCCCTTCTGCCCAGACCAATTTTTGGCTTTCAGCGCTGTCGCATTTTGAATGACAATTGCATGGTCATGCGACGTTGTAACCAAATAAAATTTGCGTCCTTTTTTTCCTACAAATACAGCTTTCTTTTGGTGGTATTTGATCACCTCTGCGTCATTTCTGATCGCCGTTATAAACAAAAAATGAGCGACAATTTTGCAAAAAAGAACAATATTTTTTACTTTTTGCTAAAGTACAAATCCATTAAAAAAAAAGATTCATCAGTTTTGGCCGATATATATTCTTCTACATATTTTTGGTAAAAAAAAAAATCGCAATCGGCGTATATTGATTGGTTTGCGCAAAAGTTATTGCATCTACAAACTATGGGAATTGATTTATGGCGTTTTTATTATTTTTTATTTTTTTTTACTAGTAATGGCGGCGATCTGCGATTTTTATCGGGACTGCGATATTGCAGCAGAAATGTCGGACATTTTTTACACATTTTTGGGACCAATGACATTTATACAGCGATTCGAAATTTAAATATCCACTGATTACTGTGTAAATGTCATTGGCAGTGAAGGGGTTAACCTGCAGGGGGCAGTGAAGGGGTTAACTATGTTCCCTGGGTGTGTTCTAACTGTGGGGGGGGGGGGGGCGGGACTGGCCGGGACATAACAGATCTAACTGATCCCAGTGACAGGGATCAGTAGATCTGTCATGTCCCCTGTCACAGAACGGAGAACCGCCGTGTTTACATCGGCGGTTCCCCGTTCTGCAGCTCTGTCAGGTGCCCATGGGTCGGGCGGACATCGAGTCCGCCCGACCCACGGGCACGCTCGCACAGCGTCCCGGCATTTCAGATCCGTGCTGGAGCCGTACTTCGGCAATAGCGCGGATCTGTAGGGGTTAATGTGGTGAAGTTGTCCTGTCCCCTTAGCAGAAAAACACTCCCTAAGCATAATGTTTCCACCTCTATGTTTGATGGTGGGGATGGTGTTCTTGGGGTTGTAGGCAGCATTCCTCCTACAAACATGGCAAGTTGAGTTGATGCCAAAGAGCTTGATATTGGTAACATCTGACCACAACACTTTCACCTAGTTCTCCCCTGATTCATTTAGATGTTCATTAGCAAATTTCAGACGGGCCTGCACATGTGCTTTCTTGAGCAGGGGGACCTTACGGGCACTACAGGATGTCAGTCCTTCACAGCATAGTGTGTTACCAACCGTTTTCTTGGTAACTATGGTCCCAGCTGCCTTGAGATCATTGACAAGATTCTCCCGTATAGTTCTGGGCTGATTCCTCACCGTTCTCATGATCTTTGAAACTCCATGAGGTGAGATCTCGTATGGAGCCCTAGACCGAGGGAAACTGACAGTTATTTTGTGTTTCTTCCATTTGCGAATAATCGCACCAACTGTTGTCACCCTCTCACCAAGCTGTTTGGCGGTGATCTTGTAGCCCATTCCAGCCTTGTGTAAGTCTACAATCTTGTCCCTGACATCCTTGGACAGCTCTTTGGTCTTGGTCATGGTGGAGAGATTAGAATGTGCTTGATTGATTGCTTCTGTGGATGGATGTCTTATGTACAGGTAACAAGCTGAGATTAGGAGCACTCCCTTTAAGAGAGTGCTCCTAATCTCAGCTCATTACCTCTATAGAAGACACCTGGGAACCAGAAAACTTGCTGCTTGATAGGGGATCAAATAATTATTTCACACATTAAAATGCAAATCAATTTATAACTTTTTTGAAATTAGTTTTTCTGGATATTTTTGTTGTTATTCTGTCCCTTACTGTTAAAATAAACCTACCATTAAAATTATAATCTGAGCATTGCTTTGTCAGTAGGCAAACGTACAAAATCAACAGGGTATCAAATATTTTTTCCCTCACTGTATCTTTTGTTGGCACTTGAACAGATCTGTATTTTGCATGTTTTGAACTCCTGAGTCTTGAGCACTTTCCAATTTCATGCTCAGTGTGGTGCTGGGTATCAGGTGTTTCTCCTTCCCTTAGCTCTTTCTGATGCACACAGAGGAAACATCAGGGATCCATCACCACTTCTAAGAGGCTGCTTTCACATGGGTGGCCGGGAAGCGGTAAAAACAGGCAGCTAAAATACAGCCGGAGGAGGCTGTTCATATGCCACAGCAAATTTAACTCATCATATCGACACCTGGCAAAGTCAGCCATTTAAGTCAATGGGGCTGGAGTGCAACTAAGAGACAACTGGTGTTTGGCAAAAAAGAAAAACAGGCATTCAAGAGGCAGATCCTGAAAGATCCACTGTGGATCATTTTTAGAGCATGGGCTAGTGTGAACCTAGCCTTAAAGTTACATGAAAATAATTGAATTGTCATTGAGGGAAAATAAATAAGACACCTGCACACAAAATATATACATGCACACAATTAGGATTTACTGACATACACAAGCCCCCTATTACACTACAAGCATTGGCTATCTAAACAAATGTTGAAGGTTTAGGCATAGTAACAGAGGAACTGTTTTAGTGCAATGGTGAAATAGTAATGCTTTTGAAATTGTGAATGCCAAATTTAGACATTATTTATTAAAGGGGAACTATACTCACCTTCAGTCTAGGGATGCGGCAGAGGGATCCCAGAGGTGCCCACCGGCTGCTGACATCTTTGTGCGGATTCCGGTTATCAATCGCCAGCTGCTTTCATTGACCAGGCTGAGATGACGTCACTCCCATGCATGTGCCGGAGTTCAGTCAGCTAGGCACTAATGAATTTATACAATGAGCTGCACGTGTGCAGTGCACTGTACAGGGATGGATGGACAGGTAAGCACAGTGCAAAGTGTTCAAGGCGCTGAACTTTTTCCACATTTTGTTATGTTACAGCCTTATTCCAAAATTGATTAAATTCATTATTTTCCTCAAAATTCTACAAACAATACCTCATAATTAGAGTTGAGCGAACTTTTGGGTGTCCGGGACCCGGACCCGAACCCGGACTTTTCAAAAAAAGTCCGGGTTCGGGTCCAGGGTTCTGGTATTTTACTACATGTGTTAAAAAGCTGCCAAGGGCAGTCAATCAACAAGTGTTTCACTGGTTTTCCCTAGAAGCCATCACAGCCATGCCTACTAATGGCATGGCTGTGATTGGCCAGTGCACCATGTGAGCCAGCCTCTATATGTGGCTGGAGTCACCGTGCTG
>BLSH010207240.1:1012027-1033095 GCA_018402905.1 Glandirana rugosa
ATGGGTGATCAGGGGGTCCCTGCCTGTCAATTAGCGGTGCTGTGGGCACTTCAGATCCTGCCCACAGCACCGCTGCATCTCCTCTCTCCCCCCTCTCCCCCCTCCCCTGTCACACTGCACCGATCGGTGCGGAGAGGGGGGAGACAAGCCGGCACTTCCGCCGGCTTGTTTACATGTGATGCTCCGTCATTTGACGGAGCGATCACATGGTAAACGGCCGCTCCAAGCGGCCATTTACCGGGATCCGTGATGCGCCGGGTCTCATAGACCCGGCGGTCACGGATGCTCCCAGGTGCGCGCCCCAGGGGGCGCGCGGGAGCGCGATTGTGGGAGGACGTTATATAACGTCCTCCCACAACAATGGGTGCCACTTGCCGACGTGTAACTACGTTACACGGTCGGCAAGTGGTTAAACCTCATTTGCCACATATTCGCCAAATTAAACAGTGCATTGAGGTCTGCTTGTAAGTTGGAGACATCCTGTAAGGATTTAGTATTCCACTGCATAGCTTGGTGTCATCTGCAAACACTGAAATTATACTTTTAATCCCAGACCCTATATCATTTATAAATATATTGAAAAGTAAGGGACCCAACACTGAACCTTGGGGTACACCACTGATAACCTTAGACCATTCAGAGTAAGAATCATTAACCACTACTCTCTGAATACGGTCTTTTAGCCAGTTTTCTATCCATTTAGAAACGGATCTTTCCAAGCCTGTAAACGTTACCTTACACATTAGCCGTGTGTGGGGAATGGTGTGAAACGCTTTTACAAAATCCAAGTATACCACCTCCACAGCCACCCCTCTGTCCAAAGTTTTACTTACCTCCTCATAAAAAGAAATCAGGTTTGTTTGACAACTTCTGTCTTTCAAGAATCCATGCTGTCTGTTGCTTAAAACATTTTTTTCCAACAAGAACTCATCTATGTGGTCTTTTATTAAACTCTCCAGTATCTTACCAGCTATACAAGTTAAACTAACAGGTCTATAATTACTTGGTAAAGACTTTGATCCCTTTTTAAATATGGGCACCACATTGGCCCTACGCCAATCCAGTGGTACTATTCCAGTCATTAAGGAGTCCCTAAAAATTAGATACAATGGCTTTGAAATGACAGAGCTCAATTCCTTTAGGATCCGTGTATAAATGCCATCTGGTCCAGGTGTTTTATCTACCTTTATTCTGTCTAAATACTTCTAGACCATTTCACTTTTGAGCCATTGTGGATCATTTGTGGCTGTGTCACTACCACCCCCATTGTGAACATGAGCTCCCCCATGCTCCTTTTTATACACAGAGCTGAAGAATGTATTTAATAAGTTTGCCTTCTCTTTGTCCCCAGTCCCGCACTCTAGATTATTTTGTAAAGGGCCTACATGCTCAGACCTGACCTTTTTACTATTAATATATTTGAAGAATTTTTTGGGGTTTGTCCTTCTATCTTTTCCAATCTGTTGTTCGTTTTGAATGTTTGCATCCTTGATTTCCTTTTTACATATTCTGTTATATTCCTTGTAGCGTTTAAAAGATGATAGTGTTTTCACTCATTTTTTTTTTTAATGCTCTTTTCTTATTTCTTTTATTCATTTATAACTTTTTTAACTTTGGCCGTGAGCCACATATGATTTATTTTTAGCCTTTTAAACTTATTGCCCATGGGAATATACTTTACAGTGAGTTCACATACAGTTTTTTTGAAAAATTCCCATTTCTGTTCTGTGTTCATCTATGCCAATATTCACTCCCAGTGTAAGTCCTGGAGAGCAGCCCTCATCCTTGTAAAATTTGCTCTCTTAAAATTAAGTGTTTTTACCTTTCCAGTATGTGTTTGTTGCTTGCAGCTTACATTAAATGAAATCATGTTATAGTCACTGTTACCCAGATGTTCTTTTATATGAATATTAGTAATAAGCTCTGCATGGTTTGAGATTACCAGGTCCAGCAAAGCGTCATTTCTAGTTGGGACCTCAATAAACTGGACCATAAAATTGTCCTGTAATTGGTTTATCATTTTTTGCCCTTTAACTGTCCCAGCAGTGCCATTACTCCAGTTAATTTCCGGATAGTTAAAATCCCCCATTATTATCACTGTCCCAGCCCTTGCAGCTCTTTCCATCTGTGCAAGGAGCAGAGTCTCCTCCTCCTCTTTAACACTGAGAGGTCTATGACAAACTCCAATGATAACCTTTGTAGTGTGCACACCCATATGCAGATCTACCCATAATGCTTCAGACTCATCATACTTTCCATCAACTAGGTCCTCATTCACACTCACTTTGAGATCACTTCTCACATAGAGACAGATACCACCACCCTTCTGTTTTACTCTGTCTTTCCGAAAGAGAGCATAGCCAGGAATATTAATAGCCCAATCATGTGAAGAATGAAGCCAAGATTCAGCTATACCAATCAAATCATAGTTCTTCTCATGCACCAGAGCTTCCAACTCACCTATTTTGCTTGGCAGATTTCTGGCATTGGTGACCTAACACTTTAATTCACTGTCACATTTTCTACATATGTATGTTGCATATTTTTAATTTTAGTACAAACAGTACCATTTCCAATGGTTGATTGTAACATGGGAACCTTCATATTATCTTCCATAGCCCTCCCCCCATCTTTCCCCATTCCACCCACCAATAGGGGCTGACCCCTGTCTGACCTGTCTACCCCATTATAATCGAATGCACCCATCCCCCCCTCAATCCTAGTTTAAATACTCCTCCAACCTTCCCATAAACCTCTCCCCCAGCACAACAGCCCCCCTTCCATTTAGGTGCAAAGCATCTTTAACATATAGGTTGCTCCCCAATGAAAACTCAGCCCAGTGCTCTAGAAACCCAAAGCCCTCCTCCTTATACCAGGTCTTTAGCCATGCATTCAGGGCTGTAATCTCCCCCTGCTATTCCTATGTTGCTCATAGCACAGGCAATATTTCATCCGACTGCCCCATAGAGGAGAGCAGGCTGTGTCTATGTCTGCTCTGCATAACGGAGCAGACGTGGACCTGTCATCGGCTTGCTCAGCGGGGATCAGCGGAGAGATTTCCCACTGAGCAGGCAGATCTGCTGGACGGGGTCCGCCTCATCTCAAAGGGCCTCAGGTTAAGTTAAAAAATATATATATGATCCAATTCCCCTATCTACACATTCCATTTGGATGGGGGAATCCTCCCACTGTGAACCAGTGGTAGAACTACTAGGGTCACAATAGTCTCACTTGCAACCGGGTCCTGGCATTCCACCATCATTTGGTTTCTCAGTCTCCTCTTGTTGTTCTGTCCCTGCTATTGACAGCACTGATCTCGGTCTCTATGACAGTGGTGGTAGCACATTAGGACCCAGTGCTGGTTACTTTATGGGGCTGATTGTGCATGTGCAGGAGGGCTAGCATTATTGGATGTAGACAGCTGAGCCTCTTGCAGGTTGCCTAGCAGTGGTTACGCTACATAGCCTTCTCTGTTGACATGCAGATCGGGATGCGATCCATGTGATGTTCCCGGTCAGATCTAATATTAAATATGATAGTGGTTTTACTGATCAGAGCACCCACCTTACTGGCAAGCAGACATTGCTAGGTGACGGTCGGAGAGCTCAGCTGTCTACAACCAATAGTGCCGCCCCCCCGCATGCACCAATCAGACCCATAATGTAAACGGCACTGGGTCCTAATAGACTGTGTTCTGTTTCGACTACAAGGCCATAAACTTTATCTTCAGCATTATGTAGGGCTTACACTGACCTGGTGATCTTTTTATCCCTTGCTTCAATTCAGACAGTTTAACTCAATGAATAAACTCACTGTTGAGGAGACAGACGATGAAGCCTTTCGAATGTTCTGTTTAATGGTGGATATTCATAGGTAGAAAAACGATGAAGTTATACGCCACATGGAAAGACGTGGGCATGAAGGCAGCATGCTCAGAAATGAAACCATAAAGAGAGAAGGGGAGGGGATATACAGAACTACGGTGAGAGAAAAGGTTTAGCTCAGACAAAGGCAGACAGCTTAAAGACACAGAGCAATAATGAACCAAATAGTTTAACTGATAATAATTGTGAAATGATAATAATTCACATGTGTAAAACAACAGACTGCTACCACTGCCATAAAGACAGAGTCGCCAGACCAGTGCTGTCGTCAATAGCAGGGGCAGGACAGCAAGAGGAGGCTGGGGACCCCCGTGGTGGCAGAACGCCAGGGCCTGGTCGCAAGTGCAACCTTTGCACCCCTGGTAACTCTGCCACTGCATTGGCGCGCGGGCGGGGGGTATGTGATTTTTCTCTGGCTGGTGTTAGCACTTCAATCATCACGGCACCATGGTTGATATGGTGTTAGGATGATTGAAGCACATTATTTCCATTATTACATTGTAATATAAATGAAATTGTTCAACTTACCATAATGCAGAGTCAGTGGGAGCCCTGAGCGTGTCACTTGCCACAGTCAGCTGCCACCAAGATGTAGTTTATTACTTGGCACATTGCTTGCCTTCATATGCAGCTTGTCACTTGCGATGTCACCTTCCTTCAGATGCAGCTTGTCACTTTCCACCAGATGCAGTGTGTCCCTTGCCACGTTGCCTGCCTTCAGATGCAGATTGTCACTTGCCATATTGCCTGCCTTCAGATGCAGCTTGTCACTTGTCACGTCGCCTGCCACCAGTTGCAGATTGTCACTTGCCACATCGCCGGCCATTAGATGCGGAATGCCACTTGCCCTGTCACCTGTCACCAGATGCGGGATGTCACTTGCCACCACATGCAGTTTCTCACTTGCCACCTAGCCTGCCTTCAGATGCAGCTTGTCACTTGCCACGTCACCTGCCTTTCAGATGCAACTTGTCACTTGCCACCAGATGCAGTGTGTCCCTTGCCACGTCGCCTGCCTTCAGATGCAGATTGTCACTTGTCACGTTGCCTGCCTTCAGATACAGCTTATCACTTGCCATGTCGCCTGCCAACAGATGCAGATTGACACTTGCCACATCGCTTGCCATCAGATGCGGAATGCCACTTGCCATGTTGCCTGCCATCAAATGTGGAATGTCACTTGCCGCCATATGCAGTTTGTCACTTGCCACGTAGCCTGCCTTCAGATTCAGCTTGATACTTGCCACCAGATGCAGTGTGTCACTTGCCACATTGCCTGCTATGTCACCTTCCTTCAGATGCAGCTTGTCACTTGCCTTGTCACCTGCCTTCAGATGCAGCTGGTCACTTGCCACCAGATGCAGCTGGTCACTTGCCACGTCGCCCGCCTTCAGATGCAGGTTGTCACTTGCCATGTCGCCTGCCACCAGATACAGATTGTCACTTGCAATAAGCTCATTGCTTTACAGACTGCCCCAAGT
The DNA here is from genome assembly GCA_018402905.1 of Glandirana rugosa. NCBI lineage: Eukaryota > Metazoa > Chordata > Amphibia > Anura > Ranidae > Glandirana > Glandirana rugosa. The sequence goes on from BLSH010207240.1 coordinate 1,017,393, forward strand.
TCCACAGAATGTCCCACCAGGAAGGAGGAACACAAAACTTGCTACTGCATTGAGCATGCAAAGCACACCTACAATTTAAAACTTTTGCAATAAAAGCATCTTCCCAGTCTTTACTGGGACTGGTGCTAGCTTTGCCTGCTCCATCTATAGAGTCTGAATTAAATATTACGTGCTGACAGGTAGATACATTGAACATATTTGATTGTTGCCTTAGGACATTCTTAAACGTTTGCTTTATTATTATTCACTTCAATTTTTTTTTTTGAAAATTATTTTTATTAATGTTTTAGACAACAAAGAACATTTGAATAGCGCAGGTCCAATACCCACACCATCCAACCAGCCACGCAGGGCCCAAGTACAGACAAAGAATCTATACTAAACACAGTACAACTAACTATTAAAGATGTAAGAAACAGTTCCAAAGCCCCCCCCCCCCCAAACCGTACACCAGCTTGCTCCAGTTCTATGAACCACAATATATTAGGATGTGGTATGCATCAGAATGAATTAATAGGAATAGCGACATGTTACACAGGTTTAGCATTCAGTGCTTAGATTCATGTTGCAGATCCACAAACAATCTGACACTAAATATTGAGCCTAGGAATGTCCGACCCCCAATTGATAGGGACATTTTACCACACCCATGTTATCCCACCGTAGATGTTGAATTAATCCATGCCTGCCATACCTTATCAAATTTCTTTGTATAGCTCCTGGAAATATAGGTTGCCGTATACAGCGGCAACATAGCGTTTACTAACCCTTTCCAAAAGGAAATATGAGGGGGTGTGGCTTTTTCCAATGCAAAAGGATTGCCTTCCTTCCAAAAATAGCTTCACATTAACCACTTAAGGACCGGAAGGATTTCCCACCTTAGGACCATAGCACTTTTTGCGATTCGACACTACAACGCTTTAACTGACAATTGCATGGTCGCGTGACATTGTACCCAAACAAAATTTGCGTCCTTTTTTTCCCACAAATAGAGATTTCTTTTGGTGGTATTTGATCACCTCTGCATCATATCTGATCACTGCTATAAACAAAAAAAGAGCAAAAATTTTGCAAAAAAAAAAGAAAAAACCAATATCTCTTACTTTTTGCTAAAATACATATCCAAAAAAATATATATAAAAAAACAAATTTATTCATCGGTTTTGGCCGATTTATATTCTTCCTCATATTTTTGGTAAAAAAAAAATAGCAATTAGCGTTTATTAATTGGTTTGTACAAAAGTTGCCGCGTTTACAAACCAAGAGAATTAATTTCTGGTGTTTTTACAATTTTTTTTTACTAGTAATGGCAGTGATCTGTGATTTTTATCGGGACTGTGATATTGGGGTGGACATGTCGGACATTTTTGACACTTTTTTGGGACCAATGACCTTTATACAGCGATCAGAAATTGAAATATCCACTGATTATTGTATAAATGTCATTGGGGGGGTAACCTGCAGGGGGCAGTGAAGGGGTTAACTGTGTTCCCTGTGTGTGTTCTAACTGTATGGGGGCTGGGCTGCCAGGGGCACCAGAGATCTAACTGATCAGTAGATTTCTGACATGCCGCCTGTCAGAACGGGGAACCACTGTGTTTACATCAGCAATTTCCCATTCTGGCTCTGTCACAGGCCATTGCGGGTCACTGACAGACATCGAGTCCACCCGACCCGCGGCCTCGCACAGGGAGCGTTTGGTGGGCACGACCGTGCGCCCCTAGCCGCCGTGCCCGCGAGCGACGACTATAAGCATTGATTCATGGGACAGAGCCATGCTGTCACCGTTTATAGTCGCTACACGATTGACAAGTGGTTAAGTAAAGTCCTATGTGCCCAGAATGGATCAACCTCCTCTACCAAGCCAAGGCGACAGACTCTGACTGATATCGGGATGAGAACACTGAGAACCACTAAGATACAAGATGTGTCCTCAGACCATATAGTCTGTATCTGTGAGCACATCCAAAAGATATGTTCATCATTAGCAGGGGCAAAAGAACAGTACCAGCACTCAGCCAAGGAGGCAGGATAGATCCGCGCCAGTTTCGCTGGGGTATAATAAATCCTATGTAGGAATATAAAGAGGATCAACCTATCTCTAGCTGACACAAGATGTTTAAAAGGTTGATCCCACATATCATCCCAATCCTTCCCCTGAATATGCGGGACCTCTGTTGCCCATTTTGCTCTACATCTAGATACTGCAAGCGGAGTCTTTTTGAACAACACTTTATGTGACTGACAACGGTTTGGGAAGGTTCACATCTGAGAGAAGATCCTCAAGAGTCGAAGGCAGAGTCTCTACTCCCATTTCACGAAATTAAACCTAGAACGCATAACGCAATTGAAGATATCTAAAGAAGTGGGAATTGGGTAGGTTGTGTGTCGCTTTCAATTGGTCAAACGTCAGGAGCTCCCCCTCCCTTGTAATATCCCCTAAAAAACTTAATTCCTCTAGTTGCCCAAATCATTGGGTCTGGCAATGAATAAAATTGAGGAAGACAGGGATTCAGCCACAGGGGGATAGAAGGTGAAAGTCCAAGATAACTAGGACAATCTAGCTTCATTGTTACTTTCAATGCTATAATTGTAGCTTTCATGGTCAAAGTTAAAGGGAGACTAGATCTAGGGCATCTGAAGAGAGCCAGCCTCAGGTTTTCATATGACCCCAGTTGTGCAGCCTCTAGTACTGTGGCCAAGTCCCCATCGTCTGCCAGTAGCCTGCATGGACAAACACCATCTGCCCAGCTAGGTAATAGTTTTTGCCAATCCGGTAATGCTAAACTTCTCTGATCCCATGGCTCCTGTAAAACCGATCCAATAATGCTATCCAGTTTTTTGAAATATGCTTTGGGAACCCATATTGGGGAGTGCCGCAAGAAATACAATATGACTGGCAAAACCTTAATCTTGAGGAGATAAATTCTCCCTAACAGAGATAAGGGCAGTTTTTTTCCTGGCCTATATTCTCTGTTTGAGTTGTGGTATTAAGGGAAGTAAATTTAATGACATATAGTCGTGGACATTTGCAGTAATTTAAACGCCCTGATAAGTGAGATATGTGACCCACCATAGTGGAAGGCTAGCATTAGCCATGGTTTTGGCTCCACCATCTAATGGTACGATTGAGGACTTTTCCCAACTAATTTTAAGTTCTGAAAAGGCATCAAACTCATTCAAAATGCCGTTCGGGGGGATGGCCCAGGGTCTTTAAGAAATAGTATCAAGTCATCAGCATATAAAGCAAGGCATTCCCAGATAGACCCCACCTGAATGGCTCCCACTGCTTGAGATGAACGCAGAGCAATAGCCAGGGGTTCCATCATCAGTGCAAAAAGGAAGGGGGAAAGCAGGCACCCCTGTCTGGTACCCCGGCCAATATTAAAAAAGGGGAAAACAGAAATACCAAGTCAGATCGTCGCGCGAGGGCTACTGTAAAGCAATTTGGTCCAATTTCTGAAATTCGGCCCAAAGCCCATAGATTCCAACACTCTATGCATAAAATGCCAATCCATGGAATCAAAAGCTTTTTTGATGTCTACAACCCTCTTGGGCGATACCTCAGTAGCCAGTTGTAAATGTGTGAACAGCCTCCTCAAATTGGTGTCTGTGGATTTCCCAGGCATGAATCCCGTTTGGCCAATGTTAACCAATGATGAGTAGCTAACAGCTTGGTCAAAATGTTAAGGTCCATATTTAAAAGAGCAATGGGACGATAGGAGGAGCAGGCTGTGGTGTCTTTACCTGGCTTCAGCAGGAGGATCATATATGCATCAAGCATAGAAGCTGGAAGGGTCTGGTGGTCTAAACAGGGGGATAAGCGAACATTAAGTCTAGAGGCTAGTAGTTCTTTAAATGCTTTATAAAGGTCAGCTGGCAAGCCGTGTGGTCCGGGTGCCTTCTGTGGAGGAAAAGCTGAGATGGCAGTTACCACCTCTACAGGCGTGATTCCAGCATCGAGCGATATTCAGTCGGAATCCGATAATGCCGGAATAGACAGACCCCCCAGGAGAGCATCCAAAACAGATACATCATACTGTGGGATGGGAACATATAGGGTGGAGTAGAATGTCATGAAATCTGTCATAATATCGGACGGGTCAATAACCAGAACCTCCCCAATTTGTCTAATAACCAGTATATTTACAGGGGATTTTTGATCCGCCACCAACATGGTCAGAAGCTTACCGTTTTTGTCGGCTTGCGAGAATAGAGACTCCGCTCTGTGCCCCACCTCCGTATGTGCTAAATCTGCAAAGTGTAGAGGGAGAAGACACCAAGCCGCAGAGACTTGTAGTTATCATGCGAAGGAGAATCAGCATGTTCCCTTGCACACTCACGTTCTTTATCCTGTAAAGCTACAATATCCAGATTATGATCCTTACGTACAAATTTAATTACTGATATACATTCACTTCTTAACACCGCCTTGAATGCATCTCACACCACTTGTGGCTCAGCCGTGTCTGCATTAAAAGACCAGTAGGAGGCAATTGAATTTTGGGCATGAGAGGAGAACTGACCATCCTGCAACCAACCTGGAGTTAACCTCCAACCTCTATTATTTACTTCCATAGCTTTCTCTGCATAATTAAATTAAAAAATGAATCAATCTTTTCTAATAAAAGAGGTGCAATTATCTATTCTTAAGTTGATTTCGTGACTAGGCGGAAAACTCCTTCTTTAACCACTTCAGCCCCAGAAGGATTTACCCCCTTAATGACCAGACCATTTTTTGCGATATGGCACTGCGTTAATTTAACTGACAATTGCGCGGACGTGCAACGCTGCACCCACACAAAATTGATGTCCTTTTTTTCCCACAAATAGAGCTTTCTTATGGTGGTATTTGATCACCTCTGCGGTTTTTATTTTTTGTGATATAAACAAAAAAGACTGTCAATTTTGAAAAAAAAAATACAATAATTTTTACTTTCTGCTGTATGACATTGGTTCTAACCGTATGGGGGATGGACTGACAGGGACAACAGAGATCGCTGTTCCTGATTACTAGGAACAGACAATCTCAGTGTCCTTCCCTTCAGAATGGGGATCTGCTTTGTTTACATAGGCAGATCCCTGTTCTGCCTCTCTGTGGAGCGATCGTGGGTGGCCGGTGGACATCGGGTGCAGCGGGCGCACACCCACAGTAACTAGTGCACAAAACAACGTGCAGGTATTTTGTTCCGTGCAATAGAGCCACCCGGCCGCAGTATATCTGCGGTGGGCAGTCTTTAAGTGGTTAAAGTGTTACTTAACCTAGGACCCTGTATTCACTATATCTGGTCTCTTATAGTACACAGAACATGGAAATGCAATTATTAGTAAATATAAACTGCTAAGTACCTTTTTCTCATCAGCAGTATATAGCAGTCATGTGACTGCTATCAGTGTCTGGCCGAGCACTGGCTAAAGCTTGTCAGAGGAGTTTCATTCTCCTCTAACTGTTCTATGAGGCTGCATAACCTCTGACCCTCTGTCTGGACTGTGCCGATCACATGCACCCTCCCAAAAAAAAAATACACACTAAACTGAGCATGTACAGAGTGCACCCAAGGCTCAGTATGATCAGGAGATGGATTGGGAACCATGGAAGAAGGGGAGGATCAGAGAAGACAGGATTAAACAGTTTTTTTAGACAATGCAGAGAATTAACCCCTTAGGTTCCACAGTGAGTATAACAAGCATGTTTTACTGCATATACCTTCTCATCCAGTCCCCGTCAACTCTTCTCACCCTTCAACTCCCTACTTGGTCCTCCACTGCTCCCGCCCACTAACTCACTCACTGCCCAGGAGGTTGCTAACCACTTTAAAAGCAAGAATGACATAATTCATGACGAAATCTCCACTCTACAGGCATCCTCCCCAGTTGACACCCCATGTCAACAAGCACAATCGACACTATCCTTATTCAAACCTGCTACTATAAACGAGGTTGCTAAACTCCTTTCTAACGCCCACCTAACCACCTGTCCACTGGACCCTATTCCCTCTCAAATACTACGGTCACCCTCTGACTCTATCCTGCACTCTCTAACTCACATCTTCAATCTCTCCCTCTCTTCTGGCATCTTCCCCAATGCTCTAAAACATGCATTGGTCACCCCTATACTCAAAAAGCCATCCCTGGACCCTAACGATCTAAACAATCTGCGCCCTATCTGCTTGCTCCCCTGTTCGCTTGCTCCCCTTTTCCTCCAAACTCCTTGAACACCTATTCTACAACCAACTGAGTGACCACCTTGTTAAGAATAACCTTCTGGACCCCCTTCAATCTGGATTTCGCTCTCAACACTCCACAGAAACTGCCCTTCTTAAACTCACAAATGACCTACTAACTGCAAAAACCAATGGACACTTCTCTATACTCCTACTCCTGGATCTTTCGGCTGCCTTTGATACTGTCGACCACCCCCTCCTCTTCGAAAAACTTTACTCCCTCGGTCTCCGTGACTGTGCTCTTCAGTGACTCTCGTCCTACCTATCCCATTGCACCTTCAGCGTAACCTACAATTCTACCTCCTCCTCTCCTCTTCCCTTTTCTGTTGGAGTCCCCCAAGGTTCTGTTCTTGGACCCCTCTTATTTTCAATATACACCTCGGCTGATAGCCTCCCACGGCTTTCAATATCATTTCTACGCTGACGATTCCCAAATCTACCTCTCCACCCGCCAACTCACCCCATCAGTCTCCTCACGTATCACTAGCTTATTAACAGACATATCTGCCTGGATGTCACACCACTTTCTTAAACTCAACTTGTCCAAAACTGAAGTCATAATATTTCCTCCCCCACGTGCCATTTATCCCTGACTTCTCTGTCAAGAGCAATGGCACAACCATCCACCCATCCCCACATGTCAGGGTGCTTGGTGTTATCCTGGACTCTGAACTCTCCTTTTGGCCCCACATCCAATCACTTTCTAAGGCTTGCCCCCTCAATCTCCGCAACATCTCTAAAATACTTCCCTTCCTAACCAATGTAACCACAAAGCTCCTGATTCACTCCCTGGTCATCTCTCATCTCGACTACTGCAACTTCCTTCTCACTGACCTACCTTTAAATATACTATGCCCCCTCCAGTCCATCATGAATGCCGCTGCCAGACTCATCCACCTTACTAACTGTTCAACCTCTGCCACCCCTCTCTGCCAATCCCTCCATTGGCTGCCACTCGCCCAACGAATTAAATTCAAAATACTAACCATCAGCTACAAAGCTGTCAGAATGTCCCCAAATCTATCCACCTTCAAGCGATCCCTGAAAACTCTTCTCTTCAGGGAAGCCTATCCTGCCACCACCTAACAACTACACTCCGTATTTTCTCAATCAGCTCATCCCCCGCAGTTACTGCCCTTTCGTATCATTCAACCCTCCCTCTTAGACTGTAAGCTCCTCCTGTATTGAATTGTATTGTAATTGTACTGTCTGCCCTAATATTGTAAAGCTCTGCGCAAACTGTCGGCGCTATATAAATCCTGTATAATAATAATAATAATAATAAATATACAGACAGATTTTACTGTTGGGGGTTTAGTAACACTTTGAAAAGAAATGCCATATGCTCACCTCTCAGCAGCCCATGTGCTCAAACTCCAATATGTAGCAGATCCCCATCCGTTGAGGGTATTCACCTTTCACCTTCTCCCCTGCTATGCCATGTTCCTCCATATCTACTTTAGTGTGGACCCCCAGAGTACAGGGTCCCTTAAAGGTGCTTACAGACATTAGATGGGAATCTCTTGATGTGGCCCCTGTTGGCCGAATCTCGGTGTACAAAATGAATGAGTGGGTCAATCTATCTTATATATACAAAAAATGTGTTACGCTGTTTGCGATTATTTCAAAATTACAGTGCCTTGAAAAAGTATTCATGCCCCTTGACATTTTCCACATTTTGTTATGTTACAACCAAAAACGTAAATGTATTTTATTGGGATTTTATGTGATAGACCAACACAAAGTGCCACATAATTGTGAAGTGGAAGGAAAATGATAAATGGTTCTCCAAATTTTTTTACAAATAAATATATGAAAAGTGTGGCATGCATTTGTATTCAGCTTTGTAGAACCACCTTTCTCTGCAATTACAGCTGCAAGTCTTTTTTGGGATGTCTCTACCAGCTTTGCACATCTAGAGAGGGACATTTTTGCATTCTTCTTTGCAAAATAGCTCAAGCTCTGTCAGATTGGATGGAGAGCATCTGTGAACAGTGATTTTCAAGTCTTGCCACAGATTCTCAATTGGATTTAGGTCTGGACTATGACTGGGCTATTCTAACACATGAATATGCTTTGATATATACCATTCCATTGTAGCTCTAGCTGTATGTTTAGGGTCGTTGTCCTGATGGAAGGTGAACCTCCACCCCAGTCTCAGGTCTTTTGCAAACAAAGTCCATAAAACACAGTCCCAACATAGGTGAAATAGGTGCTCAGTGCCCGAGTCCTACATATTAATAGTGCTGCAGATGTGCTCAGACTGGGTGCCCCACATGGATGTAAACTCACCCCTGGTATTTGACCCACTATCTCTAGTGTGGTCAAGTGCACCTGTGGGGTAACTCCTGTAGGTCTCTGAAGGCTGCCGGCTACAAGAGTTGGAATTCCGTCACCAGAATGACATGTTTAATAAAGCAGAATCCCTCATTGCGCAGTACCATAAAAATGAGTGTTTATTGAAAAAAAAACTTTAAAACCATTCACATATTAAGGTGCCTAATCGTCCTGGCACCCGGCGTGTGAAACAGATGATTTCTTGAGGGGAAATCAGCCCTAGAATGTTGCAGAATCTTGGAAGCCGGCTCGGCACGATTCCCTGTAAACAAACGTGGGCGGATGTGTGTCACCGTGATGCAATGAAACCTCAACGCGGTTCAGCCAATCAAAACGGGCCGTCATCAGGAAGCTAATTTTTTTGGATTTATTTATTTAATGTCAAAATAGCGCTATGACTTTTCTATTTATTATACTGCATTTGCTATAATGGCAAGTTTAACACTGCAGCTGACGTGACAATTTGTAGCTATTGATTATTTGGTATCCTTTGGTGCTGAAGTTCAACTTTACTGATTACCTTTTGCAGACTCTAACAGATTTTCTTCTAAGATTGTCCTGTATTTGGCTCCATCCATCTTCCCATTAACTCTGACCAGCTTCTCTGTCCCTGCTGAAAAAAGCATCCCCACAACATGATGCTGCCACCACCATGTTTCATGGTGGGGATGGTGTGTTCAGGGCGATGTGCAGTGTTAGTTTTCTGTCACATATAGCATTTTGCTTTTAGGCCAAAAAGTTAAATTTTGGTCTCACGTGACCAGAGCACCTTCTTCCACATGTTTGCTGTGTCCCCCACATGGCTTCTCGCAAACTGCAAACAGGACTTCTTATGCCTTTCCTTCAACAATGGTTTTCTTCTTGCCACTCTTCCATAAAAGCCAGATTTGTAGAGTGCACAACGAATAGTTGTCCTGTGGACAGATTCTCCCACCTGAGCAGTGGGTCCTCTTGGCTGCTTCTCCGATTAATGCTCTCCTTGCCTGGCCTGTCAGTTTAGGTGGTCTTGGTAGGTTTGCAGATGTGCCATACTTTTTCCATTTTCAGATGATGAATTGAACAGTGCTCCATGAGACGTTCAAAGCTTGGGATATGTTTTTTATAACCTAACCCTGCTTTAAACTTCTCCACAACTTTATACCTGACCTGTCTGGTGGGTTCCTTGGCTTTCATGATGCTGTTTGTTCACTAAGGTTCTCTAAGAAACCTCTGAGGATTTCACAGAACAGCTGTATTTATACTGAGATTAAATTACACACGGGGGGCGTGGCTTAGCGCATGGCGCGATAAGACGTTCCTTGCCTCGGCTCCCGCTGACACCAGGCTGTATACATCCTACAGACCAGCTCCAGCTTCTTGATCGCCCTGAGATGGGAAGGAAAGGGAGCGGGGACGGCCAGAGATCCGCTGGTACCCCGAAGGAGGCTAAAATCGGGCGTTTTTTTAACCGCTCGGAGCGGCACCCCAGCTTCCAAGATGGCGCCAGCCCGCTCCTCCTCACAGCACCAGGCCTCACAGGTGAGGACACGACACCGTACACACTCTCCACAGAAGTCGGATCATGGCTCAGTCCGATCGGGTTGTCACTCCCCAGACTCACAACGCTCCAGTGTAGGATGGGACATGGAAGCTTACATTAAGGCCCTACCAACACGCCATGACTTTGAGACTTATGTTAAAAGGCTGGAACATTCTTATAAACAAGAGATAGCAGATCTCCGCAGGGATGTGACAGGGAGGATGGAGGACATTGAGCGCACAGTTGAGGACACTGTTACTACTGTTAACTCCCATGCAGCCATCCTGCAGGAGCACACTATACAAATACACCAGCTTTATTATCGCCAAGACGACCAAGAAAATCGCAGCAGGCGTAATAACATCCGCATCAGAGGTCTCCCTGAAACAGTGGAGACCAAAGACTTATCCCCGGTGGCCTTACGTATATTCAACCAGCTTCTACAGAAACCTGAGGATAACCCGATCGAACTTGACCGCATACATAGAGCCTTAGGCCCTAAAAACCCTAACCCTGCGTTCCCTAGGGATGTAATTTGTCGTGTCTATCACTACACCACGAAAGCAGCTATCATGCAAGCTTCACGTGACCAAGACGCCATCATGTTCAATGACACGCAGATCAAGCTCTTGCCTGACATCTCAAAGCTGACCCTGGACATGAGACGTGCCTTGAAGCCAGTCACAGGTGCCCTACAGGAGAGACATATTAACCACTTAAGGACCGGAAGGATTTCCAGCTTTAGGACCGGAGCCCTTTTTGCGATTCGGCGCTGCGTCGCTTTAACTGACAATTGCGCGGTTGTGCGACGTTGTACCCAAACAAAATTTGCGTCCTTTTTTTCCCACAAATAGAGCTTTCTTTTGGTGGTATTTGATCCTCTCTGCGTCATTTCTGATCGCCGCTATAAACAAAAGAAGAGCGACAATTTTGCAAAAAAAAAACAAATTTCTTACTTTTTGCTAAAATACAAATCCAAAAAAAAAAATATAAAAAAAATTTTTTTTTCACCGTTTTTGGCCGATTTATATTCTTCCTCATATTTGCAATAAAAAAAATCGCAATCGGTGTTTATTGATTGGTTTGCGCAAAAGTGGTCGCGTTTATGAATGATGAGAATTCATTTTTGGGGTTTTTATTTTTTTTTTATTTTTTACTATTAATGGCGGCGATCTGCGATTTTTAGCGGTACTGCGATATTTCAGCGGACATGTCGGACCATTTTGACACTTTTTTGGGACCATTGGCATTTATACAGCGATCAGTGCTATAAAAATGCACTGATTACTGTGTAAATGCCATTGGCAGTGAATGGGTTAACCTGCAGGGGGCGCTCTAAGGGTTAAGTATGTTCCCTGGGCGTGTTCTAACTGTGGGGGGACTGCCCTAGCTGGGGAAGGGAAGTGGTCACAGCCTTCGTATACAGGAAGGCTGTGATCACAGCCCCTCCCCCTTCACAGAACGGAGGTCCGTGTTTACATACACGGACCTCCGTTCCTTCACTCCGGGGGGCCATCGCGGGTAGCCGGCGGCAATCTAAGCCGCCGCACCCGCTCCCTGGCCCTCCCCGGTGGCGCGCGCGCGCTCACTAGGCGCGATCACGCGGCCGCCGTCATATGACGAACTTCCAAATTCAGTTCACATAATGTTTTTTGTTTAATGTGTTTCAGTTTTACTGATTATGTGGCTGAGGGGGTGACACCGTCCCCTGTATATGGAATCGGGGGACCTCCACCCACTTGGTCACATTTCATGAACATTGTCCTCCCAGATGGGAGGGACACAAGCAATCCTCCTTCATTTCAACTGTAGGATGTAAATATTCTTTTTCTGATTTAAATGGTTATTTATCCTGGTTCAGGGGGGCCTACCCTGTGCGTTGACCACGGCTCCCTCCTTAGGGTCTTCGGTGCCCAGGTTGGCCCCGCACAAACGGTTTTGTTATGCACTTAGAGTGTGGCCTTATTGGCCTGAGCTTATAGCTCTTTTTTGTACCCAATGTTCTACCAATAACACCCTTCTCATTTTCTCTACTCTTTCACTGCAGGTTAACAGCTGCAGTTTCTTTCCTTGTTTCCCCGTCCCACTCCTCTCCCCCCCCTCCTTGGGTCTGGACCGCGGGTTTGTTTTCTATTATTCATATGTAGCTCCCAACCTCATTATCTCAAACATGGCCCCAATCCCACATCTTAAGGTATCTTCTCTAAATTGCAGAGGATTTAACACCCCTGAAAAACGTCATCAGATCCTTCACCACTTCCACAAACAACGCTCCCAAATTCTCATGTTACAATAAACGCATTTTAGAGCGGATGCCCTCCCTCGTTTAGTGTCCAAAAAATACCCCTCATGGTTCCATAGCTTCTAGATCAAAGGGGGTCTCCATTGCATTCCACCAATCATTTAGTCCAGAAGTTCTGGACCAGAAGATTGACCCTCTAGGTAGATTTATATTCTTGAAAATATCCTTTGAACAAACAATCTTCACCATTGTTAACGTTTATTCTCCTAACCAGGACCAACCTCGCTTCCTCTCCTCCATGCTATCCCAGCTCGAGTCCTTCTGTACCACCAATGTGATTCTGGGCGGGGAACTCAACATACCGCTTATACCTAGTCTTGATACCTCCTCGGGTAAGTCCTCCATTTACCCTTCTTCCTTGACCAAACTAAGGGCATTATTCACCAAGCTATCGCTGACAGATGTGTGGCGGATACTGAATCCTTCCAGCAGGGACTATACTTACTACTCACCGGCCCACTCTACTTACAGTCGTATAGAATATCTCCTGACCTCCCAATCTCTCCTTGACCTTCAGCCGACAGCCTCAATAGGACAACGCATATGGTCCGATCATGCCCCGATCCACCTCACCCTCGGTCGGGCCCCCCCAGTTAAGAGGAGGTTCTCCTGGAGACTAAACGACAATCTACTAGCAGACGCTGCATGTCCCTTTACTCCTCACCATCGGCCACTGTCTTGGTCAATGGAGCCCACTCCAACCGATTTGAGATTTCCAACGGCACGAGGCAAGGTTGCCCACTTTCGCCTCTTTTATTTGCTATAGTGATTGAGCATTTAGCACAAGCCATAAGATCTAATCCCTCTATTAATGGCCTAAAAACTCCCTCGGCTCATTGTAAACTTTCACTCTATGCGGATGACCTTTTATTATACATCACTCAACCTCATATCAGTATTCCTTCTATTTTAACTGAAATCAACAGATTTGGTGAGCTGAGTAATTTCAAACTGAACCTAGGCAAAACTGAGGCGCTGAATGTTTCTTTACCCCCTCAGACCCTGGCAGCTCTTCAGACTAATTTTAAGTTTCATTGGCAACCTAAAGCTATCACGTATCTAGGGACCAATATCCCAACACGTTTCCATGAGCTCTACGAGCTAAACTACCATCCCCTACTCACCAAAATTAGAAAGCTGACAGAGTCTTGGCGGGACATCCCGGCATCTTGGTTTGGACGCATCCATACATTAAAAATGGACGTCCTTCCCAAGCTGCTGTATCTCTCCCAGACCTTACCCATTTTTTTAACCTCTGCCTTCTTTCGTACCTTGAAGTCCCTGATAATTAGATTTGTTTGGCGTGGGGGTCGACTCAGAATTAGACATAAATTACTTTGCTATCCCAAGACTGAAGGGGGCACGGGACTCCCAGATTTCTAAATCTATCACTCAGCGGCGATCTTCTCTCGTCTTTTGGAATGGTTCCCCCGCCCGTTGAATAAAATGAGCAATATAGTGGAACAGGACATGACCCCATTAGACCTAAGAGCGCTACTCTGGGGACAAGGGGGGAGGTCGTTCACTGCTCTGCCCGGATTTTCCCCTCTCACGACTGAAGCCCTTCGGGTCTGGTACCATAAGCGGGACCATTATCGACTGCCCACTGACCCCAGCACTCTCACCCCACTATTTGACAACGCATACCTCCCGGAAGGGGTAGGAGCTCACGCATTCGGTTCATACCTCAGGTCATCCTGGCCGACAGCTAGCTCATTCATACAAACCTCTTGTGGTGCCTTCGTAGACCGTACTTGCGATTCCAGCACCAGCCTAAACTGGCTGACGGCTGCACATGTCTCTTCCTACTGCAAGGCACTTTTGTCTTTGCACCAGGTCCATAGACACCACACTGACTTTGAACAGCTCTGTCCCTTAACCGAAACACCCCGCCACACACTGTCAGTGATGTATAAATCTATTCTGTCAGCCACTCACTCTACATGCCCGACCTATACGAAGGTCTGGTCCAGGGAACTAGGTATGGAGTTGACTGACGAGCAATGGCAGAAAGCATTCCTTTTCACGCACAAGTCGAGTATCTCTGTCTACTCCAAGGAGAAAAACTACAAATTGATTTCGAGATGGTATAGAGACCCGGTCTCACTGAACCGCATATTTCCCTCCGTGCCGGATACCTGCTGGAGATGCCACGGAGCGAGAGGAACGTACCTTCACATATGGTGGGATTGTGCAATGATTCAACCATTCTGGAAACAGATTTTTCAAATTTATTCAGAATTATACGACAAGTCCCAGACTCCAGACCCCATTATTGCACTGCTCTCTATCCTTCCTGGGCCTTGGCCAGGCAACTAATATCCAGACTCTGGAGGTCTTCCTCGGTCCCGACACTTTCTTCTTGGATCTCCGAAATTAACAACACCATGCATATGGAAGAAAAGAGAGCCAGAGAATTAGACCATTGGGAAAAATTTTAAACTTTGTGGTACAGTTGGATGCATTACTCATCCTCTGATAGACTGAAAAATAGATTGAAAACATGATTGTAGACGGAGATTTAATATACTACTATTGGTATATTCCTATTTAAGCCCGCGGTCCACACCATCCCCTCCCCATTTCTCTTACCTCTTCTTTTCTCCCCCCCTCCTATCTTTCCTAACCTCTATACTTCTTCTATGTTCAATGGTCATGTAATTTGACATATATGTATGTTTAGTTGAGATAAACACCATTGGAGTTATACATCATACTGTCTCTTATCATACATGTAAACTCATGACTTGTTTAAAATAAAACATATTCAACCTTAAATTACACACAGGTGGACTCTATTTACTAATTAGGTGACTTCTGCAGGCAATTGGTTCCACTAGATTTTAGTTAGGGATATCAAAGTAAAGGGGGCTGAATACAAATGCACGCCACACTTTTCAGGTATTTATTTGTAAAAAATTTTGAAAACCATTTATCATTTTCCTTCCACTTCACAATTATGTGCCACTTTGATTTTAGATCACCTTGGTTAACGGACGTCTTCAGTGGATTAATCATTTATCTCAGGTGGACACACATTAAATTCCAACTTATACAAAATAAAATTTGTTCAGTACTCAAATGTACATACTATTCTCTGTCATACTACATATTGAGGTTACCACAAATAGAGTTGATTTGTATGTATATACAGTTTAATGTACTGGTAACTTGTATCTTCTTCATATCTCCAATCCTTTCTATCCTCCCCCCCTCTTTTCTTCTCCATTCTCTTTACCCCTCCCCTACCACACCTGGCGCCCGAATTTATCCTTATATGGTTATCATCATATAATTTAGAGGCAGATGTTAGTACAAAAG
>BLSH010207240.1:1045219-1062171 GCA_018402905.1 Glandirana rugosa
GTCCTTATAGCGTCTGTCCACTGTCACAGTACACAGTTTACACAAAGAACCTCCGGTTAATATCGTCCTACTTTAAAGAACTCCGTCCATCGCTAGTACCATGCGAAGTTACCTAGTAACTGAGGGGACTGTAAGGTACTATGGTCCCCCCACAGACAATGGACACGGTACTCCACCTCTATCTTTCTTGACACGGGGGACACAGGTGCCCCGGTATGCTTACGTATAGGGTGACCTCGCCGCTCACCTGTGAAACAACCTCTACACATTATCGTTTATTCATCACAACTCGCTTGGGCCTGACATTGCAAGCCCAGGCATGGCTTGAAATCCCACAGAACCCGAACGATTTTTGAAATGTCCGGGTCCGGGTCCGTGCCACGGACACCCTAAAGTTCGGTACGGACCCGAACGTTACAGTCCGGGTTCGCTCAACACTACTTATTTGCTATTACACATCTCCAACAAAGTGTCCACTCGCCGCTCCAGTGGGATATGCATTCGTATGGCCCCGTGGACACAGGGGGCACAGTTCTTTCTATCTCCACCTCATGGCACAGGTAACAGACACCCCCCTGGTATCATGGAATGTCAGGGGAGTCAATGATCCATTGAAGCGTACCATGATCGCTACCTGCCTCAAGAAATTTCATCCTGCTATAATTGGCCTCCAAGAAACACATTTGACACATGACACTGTCACCTGTCTGCGATATTCCTGGATTGGCAGTGCCTATCACTCCACACACTCAGCTTACTCTCGTGGGGTGAGCGTACTGGTACATAAGGCTTTGGCATTTCAGGAACTAGACTCATTAATAGACCCGTTGGGTCGCTTTGTTATTTTTTACATTGTAAACTGTTCACTGTGACATTGATCCTGGCATATGTTTACATTCCACCTCCTTTCTCTAGGGATGTGTTACTGACCTTGCTGTCGTATTTGGCCAATAAACCTTACATACCTGTCCTAATTATGGGGGACCTTAATTGTTATTTAGATCCCAACCTTGATAGACACCCTCCAATATCCACTGCCACTCCAGGGAGGGGCACTGCCCTCAGCCGATTCCTGACAGAGGTGGGATGGGTAGATATCTGGCACCTTAAAAACCCCCTAGCTAAACAATACTCGTGCTTTTCCAAGACGGGTCCTTGTCCCGCTTAGATTTATGTTTGGGTTCACCTCATATCTGGGCCTTCAAGTCTCCCCTGTTATCATGGAGTACTGCTGTCGTAACGTATACCACTTGATGATGCGGTTCAGAGATAAAATTTGTGTATGGAACAATCTCAAAATGTCCCTGGCAGGAAAAATAAAACTAATTAAAATGATACTTATGTCCCAACTTCTGTGTGTCCTTCATAACTCCCCTGTGGTGGTCCCTCTAAAAACATTTTGTAATGGTAACTCCCTTTTCAGAGTACTATTGTGGGAAACCTGCCCCCCAAGACTCAGGATGGAGCAGCTGCAGCGCCCGAAGGATGGCAGAGGCTTGGCCTTGAAAAATCCCTGCATATATTATATTGCTGCTCAGCCCCAACATCTGGTTGGCTGCATGTCTGTCCTCTAACCCAGAGGGCCCCTCTGCAAATCTTTTGCTTGCTGGCACTGGCGCTGACATCATCCCAGCTGGACTGGAGGCGCAGCTGTTCCAGCAACCAAACAAGCGTAAGCCCACCTTTGCTCTGGTCCAGAAGATCTGGAACAAAGTGAGACAACTACAGCGGGTGAGGGGTTACACAAGTTACAGTCCAATATGGGAAAACCGCACTTACCCAGAACTTCAACAGGGACCCAGATGGCACGCTTGGGGAATCTCCCTTCTCTCCCAGGTGTTTAAAATGGGAAATTAAGGCCCTTTGGAGACCTCCAACAAATCTCTAACATACCAGACCGCATGCGTTATTACTATTTGCAGTTGTCTCACGCAGTGAGGGCTCAGGGCGAGGCTACAAATTGGTCACTGTCCCCGCCCCTATATTTCATCTACTGCAGATCACAACTGAGACAAAGGCATTTATATCCCATTGTTACTGTATGCTACTGACAGAATACTTGAGGGTGTACCCTACCAAGGCAATGTCACACTGAGAGGGGGACATGGGTGCCTTGACTGAAGGCCAATGCGAGGAAGCTTTGCAATTAGTCAATCAATGCTCCCTGAATGTTTCACAGAGGGTGTCACAACTTTATATCCTTCTCAGGGTCCACTATACCCCGGCAGAACTCCATAAAATGGGCCAACGCCCGGATTCATTGTGCGACAGATGTAGGTACCTGGTACATCTCCTGTGGTGGTGCCCTAAACGGCACTGCTACTGGAGCATGGTGCTCTCCACGCTTAACAGTGTATTTCAAGTGAATGTTTCTTTAAATACTATACACTGGCTGCTGGGGATACTGCAGGAGGTGATCCTTGAGGAGGCAACTAGAATGGCCGTCTCCAGAGACCTGTTTCAGGCCAGAAAGCTAATATTGTTAAATTGGAAATCAGAACTCCCTCCCTCTCCCTTAACTCTGGTTAACACATATGGGGAACATGCTCCACTTAGAGAGGTATATATTCCAGCTTAGAGGCTGCCTCTCCAAATTTGAGAAACTGTGGGCCCCATGGCTTGATGTCCCAGGGCTATCCCCCAGAGAATTGGTGATGATACGGCTATTGCAATGTCCTAATGGCTAATACAGACATATCAGATGTCACCTGGGTGATGGGAGTGAATAGACTGGACACGTTAGATGCATTTTGAAACACTAAAATCTTTATAAATGTGTACCGGAGGTGTCAAAACACAAACTAATATTTGCTTACTGTAAGTGCTCATAGGTTCCGTGGCATGAAAAAAAAAAGAGACTATAATGTCAGCTTACTGTTTGACGTTTAATGCAAATATGCCTGGTGATGTTTTGTATTGAAAATCTTGTACTCCATAAAAACCTTTCTTGATTCCAAAAAAAAAAAGAAACGTTGCAACACCAAACTGAGATCATGTGCCAGGCATGCCACATGTGTCAACTTTCCCTGTGTAAGGGCGGACAGGAGGTTAGTGCCATTATCGCACACCACCATTCCTGGCTCCAGCTGGCATGGTGCGAACCACCTCTGGGCCTGCCTCTGCAGAGCTGAAAGAATCTCTGCTCCGGTGTTGCTTTGTCCTCTAGACAGACCAGCTGAAGCACTACATGGCATCTTTTAGCCTGACTCATTGAATAGCCCCTTGAACGCTTAGGGGGTACTGCTGGTTCATAGGACAATTCAGCAGAGGGCATGGAGGATGAGGAGGAGGGGATGTAGCTGACAAATCTCACATCACCACCAACTGTATGGAGTTGTGGCAGCAAAACAAGCTGCAGCACCGAGCCCTGTCCTGCATCCTTCCGAGTTGCAAGCAGAGTTACCCAGTGTGCTGTGAACCATACTTGCTGGACCACGTGTCAACAGTAACGTGGACCTTGCGGCTGACTGCCTTGCCCAACAATGCTACAAAATCTTCCACGTGATGGTACAGAGCTGGAATGGCCGTATATGCGAAAAAATAGCGACCGGGAACCGGCCATTGTGGTACAGCACATTCTGCAAAATCATGGAAGGGGACAGAATCCACTGAAGATGGAACGGCAGGAGTTGTAAAGCCATCAGCTTTGATAAGTTTGAATTTAGACACTGGGCATGTGGGTGGCAGTGACTGTATTTTTTTCCCTGCTGCAACAGCTGGGGCAGAAAAAATTGCCTGTTATAGTCTACAGCTGGTGGTGTGCTGCTGGCAGAAGTGCTGCAAGGACCTGTGACAACCTTTGCTATACCATCATCCCTGTCAGTGGAGACTGCTGAGAGGTCACATGGTAAAAAAGGCCCAGACAGCTGAGCTGTGGGAAGTGGACCGGGAGATAACACCTCCACAGTGTGATGGAACAGGGTGGCTGCTCTCTACTCTTCCATGATGGCTGCCTCATTCGGGTTGTGCCTCACCCTCACTTTCCTCCTCTGCCCTATCCGGCACCCAAGTCGCGTCAGTCACCTCATATTCATCATTCCCTCCATCCTCATCATCACTGGAGCCAACTTGACAATATGCTGCGGCTGCAGGAACATGACTGCCAAGTTCCCTCTCTGTAGGCTCATGTTCCTACGTTCCTCAACCTCAGAACCAACATCAGAATCAAGTAATGCCTGTGCATCGTCAAGGAGCAAGTGGCTGACGCTGTGTTTGCATAACTCAGCTGACTCCTCCATGCATGATGCTGGGGCTATGGCAGGAGTAGCCGAGGACAAGGAGGCAGAATAAGCTGGTCTGGCAGCTGCGGTGGACTGTGCACTAGTCTCTGCTTGGGTGACAGTGGATGAGGATGGTTTAGTAAGCCAATCCACCACCTCCTCTGCATGCTGTGGCTGGATAGCACTGGCAACATCACTAAACAGAGGAAATGGTGCCCTGCCTGAGGACAGACCACGTCCACCTTTGCCTGTGTATGTACAGAAGGTCGGCACTCCAAAACTCCAATGCAGTACATTTATTAATATATGCAGAGATAATACATGAACAGCAGACGCGTTTTGGCGGAACAAACCGCCTTGGTCACAGCTAACACCTTTGCCTGTGGACACAGATGCTGCTGGCCCCCTCACAGTGACATGTGAATGTCTGCCTCTTCTTGTTGGCCTCCCATACATGATGGGGGGCTTATTACCGAAATGTAATATAGAACGGAAAATATGTACTTGAATGCACTTTAACCTCCTCCCACTGCATATAAACGGCAGGCGTTTCCTCCTTCTGAGTGGACATTCCTGATCATCCCTCAGAAGGAGCAGGATCGCGCGGGCCATGTGCCTGCACATCAGCACAATCCTGATATGGCTGTGTCCCCTGGGGACAGTGCAACACTGCTCGGCAGGAGGGATCTGTGATTGGCCCTCCTGAGCACATGACAGCTGTGTCCAATCACAGCCGTCATGTAATGTAAACACAGTCAGTGTAATGGCGATCGGCTCTGCTTCTCCTTACACAGAGCCTGTCATTGAGGAGAAGAAGAGTGGATCTGTGCTGCGAGCTGGGAATCATTGAGTTTTGAGCTGTTTTTACTGCTTTTTACACAGTGATCACCCAGCTAGTATCCCCAGTGTCCTGTCACAGTGTCCCCAACACAGTGAAAAACACCCGTCACACATCTGTCCCACTGAACATGTGCCACATCTGTCCGTGATCATCTTCCACATCTGTCCGTGATCATCTGCGCACATCTGTCTGTGATCATCTGCCACATCTGTCTGTGATCATCTGCGCACATCTGTCTTTGATCATCTGCCACATCTGTCTGTGATCATCTGCCACATCTGTCTGTGATCATCTACCACATCTGTCCGTGATCATCTGCCACATCCCTCCGTGATTATCTGCCACATCCCAGTGATCAACATCTGTCACACATCTGTCCCAGTGATCACGCAATGAGGAGGACAGAATCCTAACAAAAAGGCTCAGGATTTGAGCAGGTGCAGGCATCCACTAGCAGCGCAATAAATCCTGAGGCATCCATCAGCAGAGCAGCACTCAGAGATAATAGGCAGGCACACACCAGCAATTCTGCAAGTCCTTGTGCAGTGGCAAGCACAAACAGGGCAACATTCCTAGATGATAGGCCAGATGCTAGTAATGAGGTGTCCCATCCACAATGAGGCAGGGCCCATACTAGCCTCCCAGACGTTCTATTGTATCCAACATGGCTGCCCAATACTTCTGCAGAACCTGTAATTCCCCCTTTTACAGCCCAGCCATGCCCTCAAATACAATCAGAAAATGTAACCCCAATTTATTATTTCCATTTATTTTTCATTAATGATCTGTTGAATTACATTGTGGAGCAGTGTATTTTGTACACCAGCCAACATATTGCCAACAATCCCGATTCTTCCTATGCCCGCTCTTTTGAAACCCCTCACCGTGGAAGAAAATAAAATTTTCCTTGGACTAACCCTCAACATGGGGCTTACAAAAAAAATAAACTCCATACCTACTGGTCTACCCAACCAATACATCATATGCCAGTCTACTCTTCTTTGATGCCCAGAATCCGTTATGAGATGATAATGAGGTTTTTCCAGTTCAACAACATTGCCCAGAGCCTCCCTCAAAATGATCCGGATTATGATAAATTATTCAAAATTCGTCCCCTAATCAATTTTTTTTTTGCTCCAGCTTCAAGCAAATGTTTACCATTGATATAAATATTTGTGTAGATGAATCCCTTCACCGGAAAACTTGACATCAAGCAATACCTCTTCAGTAAACAAGCCAAATATAGGGTAAAGTTTTACAAGGCATGTGACAGGGTCATGGTTACACTTATGATTTCAAAATTTGTGAAGGAAAGGACAGCCAGCTAAACCCCCCTGGATGCCCTACCGATATGGGAACAAGTGTCAAAACATTCGAGCAGCTGATAGAACCACCTATATGTAGACAATTTTTACACGAGTCTCCCACTTTTCCACCATCCTAAAGAAGACTGTGGCCTGTGAGACAGCACGGACAAACCACAAGGGCTTCCCACAAAGATTGGTTACCAGGAAATTGAAATGGGGGAAAAAGACAGTATGCAGACTGAAGATGTACTAGCCCTGAAGTGGAGGGATAAAAGAAATGTCTACTAGGAATGGGAGAATGGTTCAGCCCGATCATAACTTCGGGCCAAACGTTCGCTGTTCGGTCATTCGGTCATTCGGTGAACAGCCGAACTAACGGGTCATCCGACCGTTTGTTCGGCCCTCCGAACAGACCACAATGCATTGCGGCGCTGAACAGTGCATTGCAAGCCCTGATTGGCTGAAGCAGTGAAACCTTCAGCCAATCTGGACACAAAGCACTGTCCGAATTATGATTGGACACTGTCATCATGACTTTATCCAATTATGGCTCATTCCTGCCCCACAGTATAAAAGTATTCTTTCAATGGCAGCCATTTTCAGTGTGATTTTGGCTTGGAGAGAGATAGAACAGGGCTCTGTTCAGTGCTATTAGTTAGTTAGTGTGCTATACTGTGCGATTGTGCTTCAATTGTCAGTGTAGAACATTAGTTAGTGTCAGTATAGGGATAGTGTGAGTGTAGTGAGGAAGACCATCATTCAGTTTTGCATAGTGTGCAGCTAGAGTAAGGACAGCTCAGATAGTTTCACTGTAGTGTAGTGAGACCGCGTCATTCATACATACATCAGATAGTTTCAGTGTAGTGTAGTGAGACCCTGTTACTAATCTTTACATTAGTGTATAGCTAGAATCGGGACAGTTCAGATAGCATCAGTGTAGTGACAGTTGAACACTGTCTATTTGATTCTGTTACTGCAAGTTTAACGCAATTTATTTCTGTGTGAGTTACTGCCAGTTTAATGCCATAGAGTTTTGTGTGCATTACTGCCAGTTTAACGCCATCTAGTTTTGTGTGCTACTGCAAGTTTAACGCCATTTACTTCTGTGTGTGTTACTGCAAGTTTAACGACATTTACTTCTGTGTGCGTTACTGCCAGTTTAACGCCATATAGTTCTGTGTGCGTTACTGCCAGTTTAACGCCATATAGTTTTGTGTGCATTACTGCCAGTTTAATGCCATATAGTTTTGTGCGTTACTGCAATTTTAACGCCATTTACTTCTGTCTGCGTTACTGCCAGTTTAACTCCATATAGTTCTGTGTGCGTTATTGCCAGTTTTATGTCATATCGTTTTGTGTGTGTTACTGCCAGTTTAACGCCGTATAGTTTTATGCATTACTGCTAGTTTAATGCCATTTACGTCTGTGTGTGTTACTGCCAGTTTAACACCATATAGTTTTGTGTACTTTACTGCCAGTTTAATATCATATAGTTCTGTGTGCATTACTGCCAATTTAACACCATATAGTTCTGTGTGCATTACTGCCAGTTTAACGCCATATCGTTTTGTGTGTGTTACTGCCAGTTTAACGCCATATGGTTCCGTGTGCATTACTGCAAGTTAAATGCCATATAGTTTTGTTTGCGTTACTACCAGTTTAACGCCATATAGTTCTGTGTGTTGTTACTGCCAGTTTAACGCCATATCATTTTGTGCATTACTGCAAGTTTAACGCCATTTACTTCTGTATGCGTTACTGCAAGTTTAACGCCATTTACTTCTGTGTGTGTTACTGCCAGATTAACGCCATATTGTTCTGTGTGCATTACTGCAAGTTAAATGCCATATAGTTTTGTGTGCGTTACTACCAGTTTAACGCCATATAGTTCTGTGTGTGTTACTGCTAGTTTAATGCCATATCATTTTGTGCGTTACTGCAAGTTTAACGCCATTTACTTCTGTATGCGTTACTGCAAGTTTAACGCCATTTACTTCTGTGTGCATTACTGCCAGTTTAACGCCATATAGTTTTGTGTGCGTTACTACCAGTTTAACGCCATATAGTTCTGTGTGTGTTACTGCCAGTTTAACGCCATTTACTTCTGTGTGCGTTACTGCAAGTTTAACGCCATTTACTTCTGTGTGCATTACTGCCAGTTTAACGCCATATACTTCTGTGTGTGTTACTGCCAGTTAAACGCCATATAGTTTTGTGTGCATTATTGCCAGTTTAGCGCCATCTAGTTTTGTGCGTTTCTGCAAGTTTAACACCATTTACTTCTGTGTGTGTTACTGCCAGTTTAACACCCTATAGTTCTGTTTGCGTTACTGCCAGTTTAACGCCATAGAGTTTTGTGTGCATTACTGCCAGTTTAATGCCATCTAGTTTTGTGTGTTACTGCAAGTTTAACTCTATTTACTTCTGTGTGAGTTACTGCAAGTTTAACGCCATATAGTTCTGTGTGCGTTACTCCCAGTTTAACGCCATATAGTTTTGTGTGTTACTGCAAGTTTAACGCCATTTACTTCTGTGTGCGTTAAAGCCAGTTAAAACTGCACTCACACACTTCAAAATAGTGCCGTAAAAGTGCACCAAGGCCCTTCGATATACTGCCGTAAAAGTGCACTAAGGGATTTCAATATACTGCTGTAAAAGTGCACTAAGGCACTTCAATATACTGCAGTAAAAGTGCAGTAACGCACTTCAAAATAGTGCCATAAAGTGTGCTAAGGCACTTCAATATACCGTATATACTCGTGTATAAGTCGAGTTTTTCAGCACATTTTTTGTGCTGAAAAAGACCCCCCTCGACTTATACCCGAGTCAGTGTCTGTGGTGATCAGTAGTTTCACATTAAACAGAGCCGCGCTGCTTCTAAGAGCCGTTCTGTGCTTTGTAAGTGTGATTAAACACATTGGAATGTAGAGAATGCTGAGAGAGGTGTCAGATTCTCAGCTTGATGTCGGAAGGTGGGCGGGACAAGCTGATGTTAGCTGTTCAGTCCCGCCCACCTCCTGATCTCCGTGAAGAGCTGCAGCGCTCTCTCTCTGCATTCTCAGCATTCTCTGCATTCCAATGTGTTTAATCACACTTACAAAGCACAGAACGGCTCTTAGAAGCAACACAGCTCTATTGAATGTGAAACTAAACTACCTTACTCATCCCTTATGTGTTCTGGCTACAGTCTCTGTGTCCTGGCATTAATATCCCTGTGTCCTGGCATTAAAATCCCTGTGTCCTGGCATTAAAATCCCTGTGTCCTGGCATTAAAATTCCTGTGTTCTGGCACCCTGTCCCTGTGTTCTGGCTCCCTGTCCCTGTGTTCTGGCACCCTGTCCCTGTGTTCTGGCACCCTGTCCCTGTGTTCTGGCTCCCTGTCCCTGTGTTCTGGCTACCTGTCCCTGTGTTCTGGCACACTGTCCCTGTGTTCTGGCACCCTGTCCCTGTGTTCTGGCTGCTGCATTTCACACCCTAGGCTTATGCACGGGTCAATAAGTTTTCCCATATTTTTTGGGCAAAAGTAGGGGGGTCGACTTATACACGGGTCGACTTATACGTGAGTATATACGGTACTGGCGTAAATGTGCACTAAGGCACTTCAGTATACTGCCGTAAAAGTGCACTAAGGCAATTCAATATACTGCAGTAAAACTGCACTAATGCACTTCAAAATAGTGCCGTAAAAGTGCACTAAGGCACTTCAATATAGTGCTGTAAAAGTGCACTAAGGCACTTCAATATATCGCCATAAAAGTGCACTAAGGCACTTCAATATACTGCTGTAAAAGTGCACTAAGGCACTTCAATATTCTACAGTAAAAGTGCATTAACGCAATTTAATATACTGCAGTAAAACTGCACTAACGTACTTCAATTTACTGCCATAAAAGTGCACTATAGCACTTCAATATACTGCCGTAAAAGTGCACTAACGCAGTTCAATATACTGCAGTAGATGTGCCCTATCACACGTCCATATACTGAAATGAAAGTGCACTAACGCATCGCAATATACTGCAGTAAATGTGCACTAACACCGTCAATATACTACAGTAAACATGCACTAATGCACTTCAATATAGTGCAGTAAAGTGCACTAACGCATGTCAATATACTGCAGTAAACGTGCACTAACGCATGGCAATATACTACAGTAAATGGGCACCAATGCAGTTCAATATACTGCAGCAAACGTGCACTAACACAGTTCGTTATACTGCAGTAAACATGTACTAATGCACCTCAAAATACTGCAATAAACTGAGGTAGTTAATTAACCACTTCAGCCCCAGAAGTATTTCCCCCTTTATGACCAGAGCACTTTTTGCAGTCGTGCGACGTTATACCCAAACGAAATTCACGTCCTTTTTTTCCCACAAATAGAGTTTTCTTTTGGTGGTATTTGATCACCTCTGGGGTTTTCATTTTTTGCGCTATAAACAAACAAACAGCGACAATTATGCAAAAAAACAAATATTTCTTACTTTTTGCTAAACTACATATCCCAAAAAATTTTTAAAAAATGTATTCATCAGTTTTGGCTGATATATATTCTTCCTCATATTTTTGGTAAAAGAAAATCACAATCAGCGTATATTGATTGTTTTGCGCAAAAGTTGCCGCGTTTACGAACGATGAAAATTAATTTATGGGGTTTTTATTTTTATTTTATTTATTACTAGTAATGGCGGTGATCTGCAATTTTTAGCGGGACTGCGACATTGCGGCGGACATGTCGGACACTTTTGACAATCCTATTTGACAATAGGTAATCCTTTATGCACACACAAGGCAGCTGCCACCATGTGTTTAAATGAACACGCACTGTTCACAACATCTCCTGTTGCACTAATGGCCTTTTAAAATTGTCTGTATCACTCTCTGTCATGTCCAGACAAGAATGTAACATAATTTACGCTGCAGTAGCTTCTTTAAAGAGGCAATATTTTTAATTCTAATTAGAGAATTCAGAGATTCAGCTTAACAATGTTTATATATCATTATTAATTATTATTATAATATAATTACAATAAAATAAACAACTGAAAATATTTTACAAATCAGACTTTAACAGCATTAAAATGAAAGAGTTTTGAAAGTGAAGGTCACTGACCCTCAGTGTTTCTCAGTATCCTTGGTTAGTTTAGCTGCTAAATTCAACAATTTTCCTGACCCCGTAGCAGGTGTTACAGAGCTAACTTCCACCCGATCAAAGTGTCCAAAAGTATGTTGAAGGTGTACTGGAGTATTTTATTATGGCCAGGGGATACATGCTTAATGAAAACTATCCTGAACACATCTATCTCAAAAAATGACAAGGTTTTTACAATCCAATGACTAACTTGTTTTTTAGCAGAATGAAATTATAATTTGTTAGATGCCAAATATGATATGGATCTGGTGTGTATTCTCTTAGGAAGTCTAATGAGTATTATTGGCCTTCTGGATCTTGTACATTAGGTGTGCTTGGTTTGACATAGTAAGAAAACCTTCTGTGCCTGCCTGAGAAAGACATGGGATTTAAACTGACTTGCGTTTTTTGAAGAAAATTAGGTTGGCAGATTGTTTGGTACTACTTACCTCATTTTCTTCACACAGTTTGGAGTTCATCAGATCTCAGCATCATCACAAAGAACTTCCTGTCAAAATTCTTAAGTTCTTAAGTTCTATTCAAGTGGGATTTGTTTGTGTTTTACTTCTCCTTTGGTTGCATCCATAATATATAATAAATATATATACTGTATAATAAATATAAAACAGAGAATGGTGGCCCCAACATGTATGCAGATCCAGGAATTCAAGCACATATACAGTATATAGAGTGGGGAAAGTTAATATTTGATCCCTTGCAGATTTTATAAGTTTGCCCACTTACAAAGAAATTAAGGGTCTATAATTTTATCACAGGTGCATTTAAATGATAGAGACAGAATAGCCAACAATTCAGAAAAAACACAGGATGCAAATGTTATAAATTGTGTTGCAGTTCAGTGAGTAAAATAAGTATTTGATCCCCTACTAACCATCAATAATTCTGGCTCCCACAAACTTGCTACAGTATGTGCTCATGCGATACGGAGATTAGTGCTGTCAATTTAAGAAGGTTTTCCTAACGACAACGCGTTATGTGTCTAAAAGACACCTGTCCACAGAATCTCTTTCTTCCAATCAAACCCACCATCATGGGCAAGACAAAGAGCTGTCAAATGACATCAGGGACAAGACTGTAGACCTGCACGAGGTTAGAATGGGCTACGAGACCATCAGCAAGAATCTTGGTGAGAAGGAGACAACTGTTGGAGCAATCGCCCTCGGTCTGGAGCCCCATGCAAGAGTGAGGGATCAGCCCAGAACTACACGGAAGAAGCTTGTGAATGATCTCTAGGCAGTTGGGACCACAGTCACCAAACAAACCATTGGTAAAACAATACACCACTATGGTTTAAAATCCTGCAGTGCCCCACAAGGTCCACCTCCTCAAGAAGGCACATGTACAGGCCCTTCTGAAGTTTGCCAATGAACATCTAAATGATTCAGAGAAGAATTGGGAGAAAGTGCTGTGGTCAGATGAGATCAAAATTGAGCTCTTTGGCATTAACTTGACTCTCCATGTTTGGAGGAAGGAAAATGCTGACTATGACCCTAAGAACACCATCCCTACAGTCAAGCGTGTAGGTGAAAACATTATTCTTTGGGGCTGTTTCTCTGCTAAAGGTACAGGCCGACTTTGCCACATTGAGGGGCCAATGGATGGGGCCATGTATGATAAAATCTTAGATGTGACCTTCTTCCCTCAGTCAGAACACTGCAGATGGGTCGTGGATGGGTCTTCCAGCATGACAATGACCCAAAACATACTGCCAAGGCAACAAAGGAGTGGCTCAAGAAGAAGCACACTAAGGTCATGGAGTGGCCCAACCAGTCTCCAGACCTTAATCCTATAGAAAATGTATTAAGGGAGCTGGAACTTTGAGTTGCCAGGCGACAGCCAAGAAACCTTAAAGATTTAGAGCAGATCTGTAAAGAAGAGATCCTGTTGGACGAAGTCTGCTCTGATGCTATTAGATAGAGAACAAGGGCAACGGGATGACGTGGTAAGGGATATCCCTGTGGTTCACTCCTTTAAATATCTTGGGATTTGGGTGACCCCACAGATTAGAGAGTTTAGCCTACTCAATATCGCTCCCCTTCTGGCATGATTTTGGACGAGGGTGAAAACCTGGAACAACCTGGGCCTGTCTGTTGCAGGCAAGGCAAACCTCATTAAGATGATACTTACGCCCCAATTATTATACATGTTACATAATTCACCGGTGGTAATCCCACTAAAAACATTTAGAATAGTAAACTGGATATACCGCACACTGCTTTGGAAAAACCGCCCTCCTAGAATAAAGTTAGAGCAGTTACAGCGACCTAAGGATAGTGGGGGTCTGGCATTGCCGAATCCCTGGCTGTACTATTTGGCCGCACAGCTGCAGCACCTGATAGGTACCATGGTTGAGGAAGGGGAGCAGGCTGACAGGGCCCCTGATGCAACCCAGCTGGTTATGCTACATACGTTGGGAGGTAGCTCTGTTCCGACTAACCTGGAGGCAGGGACATTTGGGAGACCCCAAAAAGCCTTCCTAACGTACAACCTTATACAGAAAATATGGAATAAGGCCAGACATATTCAAGGGGTGACGGGATATACGAAATTTAGCCCTATTTGGTCCAATATGTCATACCCAGAGTTGGCTAAGCTTCAAGGTGCGCCTAGGTGGAAGAGGCACGGTATCATATACTTGCACCAAATCTTCCAAGGTGGCAGACTGCTCTCATTTAAGGCCTTAAGGGAGAAGTTTAAGTTACCAACATCTATGCACTTCTACTATATGCAACAGATACATGCAGTACGTACCCAGGGAACGACTACTGATTGGTCTCTGTCAGGCGCCCCGCTGTTTACACTACTCAGGGAAGCTGACACCTCTAAGGGGTTTATATCTCAGGCATACTCCATTCTACTTCATATGTTTCTTGAAAAGTATCCCTCGGGGGCTAGACCAAAATGGGAATTGGATGTGGGACCAATAGAGGAGGATCAGTGGGAGGAGGCCTTACAGGCGGTAAAGAGCTGCTCCCTGAATGTGACTCAGAGACTGACCCAGCTGTATATGCTTCTGCGGGTATATTACACTCCTCACAGACTACATGGTATGGGATTGCTGCCCACCCCGGCTTGCACCAGGTGTAAAAGAGACCACGGGGACCTGATTCATATGCTATGGCGCTGCCCCAAGCTCCATCAGTACTGGAGGGGGGTGGTTGATACGCTGTGTGGGGTGTTTCAGGTCTCGCTACCTCTGGACCACAGACAGTGTCTTCTTAACCTTTTAGACTAATTTGATTGGGACAACCATACCCATGTGGCCCTTACTAGACCTCTTTTTTTGGCTCGTAAAATGATTATGATACATTGGAAGTCTGAGCCTCCCTCGTCGGTTGGAGACTGGGTGGGCAGCACTCTGAGAATGGAAAAAATTATTCATCAACATAGGGGGTGTACCTCTAAGGTTGAAAATGTTTGGGGAAGATGGCTTGATGTACCGGGTCTTGCTCCAGAGGATTTGGTCATGGATAGATTGTTGGGCCTGCATATGGGGTAAAGTTGTAATTTACGCTGATGATTAATGCAAGTTCTGTATAAGCTAATGCTTTGCTGGAGTATGTTATTATTATTATTATATGCTTGTCTGGATTGCAAAACATTCAATAAACTTCTTGTTTTCTTGGTAAAAAAAAGAAGAGATCCTGAGATGTGTGCAAACCTGGTAACCAACTATAAGAAATGTCTTACCTCTGTGCTTGCCAACAAGGGTTTCTCCACCAACTACTAAGTCATAATATGCTTGGTGATCAAATACTTATTTTACTTACTGAACTGCATCTCAATTTATAACATTTGTATGTGTTTTTTCAGAATTTTTGGCTGATATTGTGTCTCTATCATTTTAAATGCACCTATGATAAAAATTATACACCCTTCATTTCTTTGTAAGTAGTCATATTCCAAAATGTGCAGGGGATCAAATAATTATTTTCCCTACTGTATATCCCCAATAGGATTTAGGGCCTCCTGGGGTGCTTTTGGTGAAAAGCTTCAAGTGGTGTGTGCTCAACACCAAGATGTCAACTAAGTAGATATAGGATTTGTACAGGTTTACCTTAAAGCTCAATTTCAGTCTTCCCTCCCCACACCCTCAGTACTGTTGTCTTCTAATACCACAAGGTCCTCTGCCTCTTTTCTCAGGTGCTGCAAGGTCCTCACTGGCATCATCATGTCAACATTGTTCTCTGTATCGTTACATTGTGAGTGCATACTGCTGTGGTTGAGCATCCCTCAAGAGGTGGGCCCGTGAATTATGGTAGGACATCTAAAGGCAGAAGAGAATTGCTGTGGGGCACAGTACTAGAGAGTTGATAACTGCTGGTGCTATTTTTGTTTTAAGTATGCCTGGGTTATTCATTTAAAAGAAAAATGGAGTTGGGCTTTAGCACGCAACCAATAGCTATCTTTTAAAGTAATTTCAAATAAAATAAAACTTCTCAAAGGCTGTCCTTATAGAGAAACCATGATATACAGCCATCAGCCCATTAATTTGCAAAAAGCTGATATTTATGTGAGGTCCATGCCCAACTCAGTGGCTGTCACCAAAACTGTTTGTTGAAAGGTCTCTTAACAATTATTTTAATGAAGCTCTACAGGCATTTTTTTTTTGTGTCCAAAGTATGGTTCAGCCTCATCTGCTTGTGCTGATGGAATGCTAGCTACTCTCCTCCTCCCTGTCTTAGTGGCCAGATGAGACTATTTTAATCTCTGGACAATAAAACATGAGTGCATACAACACCAGTGCAGTACCACACATATGCTTATATAGCTATGTTTTATATTGGTTTAATTTGAAATAAGAAAACGTATAAATAAGGAAAAAAACCCTAATCTTTAAAGCTTTGGAAGTTTCTAAAAAAGACTGCATTTAATAATCTTAACATTCATCTGTGATTTTCAGGCTAGTCAGTAAACTTTGCTTTCTTCTTCCATTATAAGATGTTTGTTGTTTTGTTGCCAGCTCTCTGTTTAATGAAATTCTCACCATCATGTATCATTTACAGTAGTCACATTTATTCCACTGGGAGATTATGAAAATCCACTTTTTATTTGATTTTTTTTTCTTCTCCAAGGATCCTGCTTGTATCAGTTGCACATTCAACAAACGCCGCCGTTCATCAAGTCAATAGATCATAATTGGATGTTCTTATAAAGGCAGATTATGCCTGTTCCATGAGACATATTCTGTGGCAGGTATAATTATAGCATAGAGACTCAGTCATTTTTCAGCTTTTTTATCAAACCACAACTGAAAAACCAAACAATTTTTCTTGTCTTTCTCCCCGGAGGTACTCTATATGCCAAGACTGGCCTGTTTGATGTAGGCTTTTTTGGTTAATACAATTTTTCTTGTAAGTCATTTTAAACTGCAGGCAGAAACAGGTAGTACTTATTTTGTTGGTTTGTTTTCTCTGTAATCTATAATA
>BLSH010207240.1:1062296-1075183 GCA_018402905.1 Glandirana rugosa
TCGGATAAGACAGTAGATGTAGTAGTCCTACTAAATCTACCATGATGAAAATAAAAATCCAAATCAGTGTGAAATTCCAATTTACGATCTGTTTTAATTTCTACGTTATATCACATCAAAAATTTACGTTTCTATATTAGTAGACTTAAACTGGACTATAGTCGGTGAACGTCAGTGTCTAGTCTGACCCTCTCCTTCTTCGTTGTGTTCCTCGGTTAGTAAAGTACATGACTGTTCCTGAACAAATATCCTAAACGTTCTCACTGTATTTTTAATCGAGTAGTGACACGACAAAGGAAGTGTCTGACGGGTCAGTGTCTGTTTCAGTACATGAAATGATTGGCTCCTTGTGTTGCTTCTTCCTCTCCCAGTCTGATCTGTGACTGCAAGTGGCTGATATCAGGTCAAATTCAGATGATTATATCTTTGCATTTAAAAACTACACTATATTGCATCTTTAATTTTGTCTAGCATTTAACCTTAAAGTGTGACTAAACCTAAAAATAAAAGTAGTACCATCTAAATCATCCTGATGATGTAGATGACAGAATAGGCTGTCAACAAATGTACCTTACATACTCAAAAATCCCTCCCCAAGCCTTACCTTGATCAAGTCCACTGATTCTGTCCTATGATGTAGTGAAGAACTTGCACTTCCTCAGCTTTAACTCCTTGAAAAAATGCTTGTGAGATGGATGGCGGTGATCACCCCCCCCCCCCGAAGGAGACGGGCGGCAGTGATTCCACCCCCACCCTGTGGGAGACAAACGGGAATGTGCCAATCAGATGCCTTACCTTAGGAGACCGGGGGATAGGAAGGCTGCTCTGACCACTTCTCCCGGCCGGACTTCAAAGACATCATCTGCAGCACACAGAGAGACATTCTCCTCCCAGCCGAACAGGAAGTGTGCCAAGACTCCCTGGCCAATCGGGGCTTCCTGAGTGGTTGGGAGGAGAATCAGGACGACAATAGTGAATATTAATTCCCTATTGACCTACAAAGGGGTCCACCCTTTTTTGAAACTAATTAGAGCCTCAGACTCTAATCATGTGCTTAAAAAATTAGGATTAGGGGGCGGCGCTCCTGCGCCCTGCATGGACGGGCCGCCACTGGTTTGGTGTTTGTTCCTATGGAAGATCACTTTTTGTTCAGGAGGTTTTATAGGCAGTGTTCCAAGGACTAAATGTCATCTGCTGGCAGCCTGTGTGCTCTTTACCCTTCTAATTTAGAGAAAGTGCAAGGGCTCAAGTGAATGGGGGCATGCTGCAACCTCTCTCCAACCACATACATTGTGGTGGGGTGGGTCAGCATTTAAAGGAGTTAAAACAGGCATTGAGGAGTTGACATATCACCTCCTCCCCCCTTGTCAACCGCCCTCAGCGATGGATAGCTTTTCAGAGGGGTGGCAACAATAACTGCATTTGTAAATGAGCCCTAAGAATTGTTGGCTCATACTTGTAGGACATAGCTGCTACTAATCGTTGATTTAGTATTTCAAATTCTACAGCCCTGGCCAAAAGTTTTGAGAATGACACAAATATTACTTTTCACAAGGCCTGCTGCTTCAGTGTTTTTAGATCTTTTTGTCAGATGTTACTAAGGTATACTGAAGTATATTTACAAGCATTTCATAAATGACAAAGCCTTTTATTGACAAATACATTAAATTTATGCAAAGAGTCAATATCTGCAATTCGCCCTGGAATGCTGTCAATCAAATTCTGGGCCACATCCTGACTGATGGCAGCCCATTCTTGCATAATCAATGCTTGGAGTTTGTCAGAATATGTGGGGGTTTTATTGTTCACCTGCCTCTTGAGGATTGACCACAAGTTCTCAATGGGATTAAGGACTGGGGAGTTTCCTGGCCATGGACTCAAAATGTTCATGTTTTGTTCCCCAAGCCACTTTGTTATCACTTTTGCCTTATGGCAAGGTGCTCCATCATGCTGGAAAAGTCATTGTTCATCACCAAACTGTTCTTGAATAGTTGGGAGAAGTTGCTCTTGGAGGATGGAGGCAAAATTGTGAGTGAGCCCACTCCCTTGGCTGAGAAGCAACCCCACACATGAGTGGTCTCAGGATGCTTTACTGTTGGCATGACACAGGACTGATGGGAGCGCTAACCTTTTCTTCTCCGGACAAGGTTATTTCTAGATGCCCCAAGCAATTGGAAAGGGGATTCATCAGAGAAAATGACTTTACCCCAGTCCTCAGCAGTCCAATCCCTATACCTTTTGCAGAATATTAATCTGTCCCTGATGTTTTTTCTAGAGAGAAGGGGCTTCTTTGCTGCCCTTCTTGACACCAGGCCATCCTCCAAAAGTCTTCTCCTCACTGTGCGTGCAGATGTACTTATACCTGCCTGCTGCCATTCCTACGCAAACTCTGCAATGGTGGTGCCCCAATCCTACTGCTGAATTAACTGTAGAAGATGGTCCTGGCGCTTTCTGGACTTTCTTGGGCACCCTGAAGCCTTCTTCTTCAAATGCAGTGGAAATGTTTTTATGGGATTACATTAATTTTCATGGCATAGAGCAACTAATCTGATCACTCTTCATAACATTCTGGAGTATGTGCAAATTGCCATCATCTGTCACCCGAGACAAACGTTTTTGGAAGGGACTGAATGCTAGCCTCTTGCCTACCGATTAAGGGCCCTGGATTTTAAGGGAACAGTACCTTTTGCGAGGTGTATGCCTGGGGACCCTTGAAGTAATGTTACTTAGGATTCAAGTCCGTGTCCCCCCAAGACACACACAGACTCTGGGATCCCTGTATAAGGCCTAACTTCCATATTAAAAATAGTAGTAGGTATGATGTGTAGGATGCAGCGCTTACAGGATGCACAGCAGCAAGGGGGATGAGAGCTTCAGGGTCCTAGGGAGCGTGGCAGAAGGAGGGTAGAGGAAGGTGGGATGGAGCCTTGGGGCAGCCTTCCCGTGGAGTAGAAGCAACTCTGTCAAGGTAGCAAAGGAGAGAAGCGGTGCCCCACTAAGTGCAGCATTTAATATAAAAACACATTTTATTAAAATTACACTTACAGGAATAAGGTGTGCATTGGGCATCGAGATAATGTAGTCCTGGGATTCTCCTCCGGGGTGTGCCTGGTGGTGGTGCAGGTCCCACAGTCCTGGTGTCCTGGCCGTGTCAGTGGTGTCCTGAAATTCAAGGATTCAGATGGGCTGGGGGGCATCATAAGACCGGGATCCGGGTGGAGGAGACAGCTGCATAGACTACATTATCTCGATGCCCAATGCACACCTTATTCCTGTAAGTGTAATTTTAATAAAATGTGTTTTTATATTAAATGCTGCACTTAGTGGGGCGCCGCTTCTCTCCTTTGCTATATTAAAAATAGTGACTGCTTCATACTGTTGGCATCATAGAAGATGCTGATGTCATCAGAAAGCCACCTGTCTGGGGTTGTCTGCTATAATATGTTTATTGTAAGTATGTCTAGTGAACCTCCTAAGGTTCTTTTCACTCATTGTTTATTGTGCTAATTAACTCAGCTATTGTCTACTAGCACATTAACATTGTGGTCTGTGTTTATACTTATGATAATATTGATTGTGTCTTCTGAGCTTTAAAACGAAAAGTCTGACCTGAAAGGTCAAACCTCTGAGTCACCTAGGCTGGTTAAATGACTAGTTAATTAGCTCATGTTAATCTATGTTTCTGGTTACAGTTGTATTGTTAGGGTAATATGATCAGGAGGGGGTAATGTATTTCTCAAGTGTATAAAAGCCTGTATTCTTGTTCCAATAAACAGTACTGTTTCTGGTTTGCTCCAAAACTGGTGTTGCTTGGTTCTTGGAGTTACTATAGCCAGATCCATTGGTCTCGTGTTCCAGGATTTGGGAAGCAGCTTCTTGGTGGAAATACCCAACAGGGTGTCCAGAGTCTGTCACAATCATAAAATCTGAGGCAGCAGACTTTGTGAAAATTAATATTTGTGTCATTCTCAAAATTGTTGACCATGGCTGTATACGTTAATGTTATTTACTATTCAGGCAAGGATCGATTCCAAAGATGTGACTTCAATGGCCACATTTTACAGTGACATCCATTGGCCACAAATTCTTATGACCACACAGTTTACTGAGCTTTATATGCTGTAAATCAGTGTACTCGCTACATAATGACCTTTTTTTTTCTTGTGGAAAGCAGAAATATAATAAAATAAACAAATAAAAGAAAGCCCACTGCCACCCCACCTTGGGACAAGAAACTGTAAGAAATGTGTAGGCTGACATTGTTGAGCTCTTTTCGAAAAAGCTACTTGCTTTGCTATCTCTGACCAGTGGCGGCCCGTAATGCAGGGCGCTGCCCCCTAGCCATGCGTCCAGCCCCCTAATCTATATGTGGGGCGCCGGACGCATGGTTTCCAATAGGGGTTTTTATTTTTATTAAAGTACGTGATTAGAGCCAGAGGCTCTGATAGGCTTCAAAAAAGGGTGGGCGCTATTATCACACTGATTCTCCTCCCGACCAATCAGGAAGCGGTCTTGAGGCACGTTTCCTGAGTGGCCAAAAGGAGAAGTGATCCTATTGGCCTAGGAGGAGGAGGGAGGTGGCAGGAGATCCATGGGCGCCGATGCTGAGGAGGAGACACAGGAGGGAAGCGCTGCCCGTACCATAGATGGGGCAAGTGCGGGGCCGACCGATGGGGGGATTGTGGCTGTGGGTGCGTTGTTTGCTGCCCCCCCAACAAAAAAAACACCAGCCGCCACTGTCTCTGACTTTAATGATTTGTGAGTCACTGACCTAGAAAATGCATGCAGAGAACAGCAGCTTATTTGTTTTAGGTCAATAGTTCAGAAGGCACTGTAGCCAAGTAGCTGATATTTAGGAAAGGATGAATCTACCTGGCTTCAGTTCATGAAACGTGCACAAACTTTACAGCAAATTTGCTATGCAAGGCAAATCTTCATTTTTCTTGCTGGGCTTATAAGTAAATTACTGTTAACAAAATACCAATGTCAAAATTAAAAACAAACATCCCTAACAGGTCCAACACACACGGGCCATCCTTTTATAAAAGGGGGGCTAGGTTATGCATTATTTCAAGCTATTGACTCTTGTAACCCAAATGACCAGGGATAGAGGTTATGAATTTCGTTATAGGTTGTTCCATAGTTCTGATGGCATACCTGCA
Organism: Glandirana rugosa; assembly: GCA_018402905.1. Taxonomy (NCBI): domain Eukaryota; kingdom Metazoa; phylum Chordata; class Amphibia; order Anura; family Ranidae; genus Glandirana; species Glandirana rugosa. The sequence continues at coordinate 1,067,459 of BLSH010207240.1, forward strand.
AAGTTTTTGGCTACAAGTTCACAATCTCTGAATGTCACAAATCCGGGGAATTGGCTGTGAATCCATAGCGGCAGCACACCTCAACCTCATACCTAGTGAGCAGTGACAGCCTATGCAATTCAAACTAAGTGTATAATTAAAAAAAAGAGCATATGCTGAAAACTGCATGTAAATATGATTAACAGATCAAGAAGTATAGGAAGCTAAGTTTATATGAAAATAATATATTTTTCTTTAAAACTCCAGCTTGGCCTCATTAATGTAATGGGGAGGGCTCAATAGGTGGAAGGGGCAGAGTCAAAGCTTGATCTATATTTGCCTAAAACCTCAACTGCCTATATTTTTTAATCATTGTTGCATTCTATAAAGGTAACTTCTGCTTTTGGATTTGTTCATCAAACCCTCAGTAAGAATTGCCCAGGTCTGTAACAAATGTATTTTAAAGTACATGCAAACCCTTACTGAATTAAATTTAGTTTGCTAAAGTACTGTGTATCATTAGCAATCACCATATTTTTTAAATAAAACTTTTGTTTTCATCTATTGTAGTTTCACAGTGCTACCAGTCTTCAGCAGCTCCTTTGCAGCTGTCACGTACCTGGTGGTGGAGTCTAACTTATGCAGTGGGCGACCTCTCTTACGACCCTGATTCCTGAACCCCTTTTAGTGTAGACAGTTAGCTCGGGAGTGCAGGGAGGCACGAGGGTCGGACTGGGTCTCAGGTGGTGGTGTGCTGGTCTGTGTGGGGCTCGTGCAAGCTGAAGCGTAGTGATGCAGGCTGGGTCTGTAACGGGCTGGCAGAACGGTACAGATGGGTCAGGCTGAAGAGTAGTCGGGGACAAGCAGAGTTCGTTAACAGGCGGGCAGCGAAGTACAAGGGAGCAGGCAGAAGAGTGGACATGGAAGCTGGGGTCAGTGCAGGCAGAGATCAATAGCAAGGTCAAGACAGGAACAAACAATCAGGATCGCAGGTTGCTTCAGGAACACTCAAACTCTGTAGAACAGACAGCACTTGCTTCCTGGTGCTGTCCTGCTTAAATGGCCACTATTGGAGCCATTAGCGCACTGAAAGCCCAAAACGGCCAGGAAGTCCATTTTCCTAACATTGCCCCCCCCCCCCAAGGGGCAGCCTCTGGATGCCCAACCGGGCTCTCAGTTCTGGGTGTTTCTTCCAGAATTCTCCAATAAGTTCTTTGGTGTGGATGTTGTCCTCAGGTTCCCATGAGTTTTCCTCGGGGCCATACCCCTTCCACTTGACCAAGAATTGGATTGAGCCTCCCCTCTTCCTACAAGCCAGGATGGCCTCCAACTCAAATTCCTCTTCTCCGTCTACTAGAACTGGCCCCGGTGGAGCTGTCATCCGTCCCGGGAAGGGATCCTGGGTCCCCGGCTTAAGTAGCGTGACATGGAACACCGGATGGACTCGGATTGATGGAGGAAGGACCAGCTCGTATGCCACCTGATTGATTCTTTTCTTCACGGGAAAAGGCCCCATGAACCTTGGTCCTAATTTCTTGGAGGGACAGGAAAGTTTTAGGTTTTTGGTTGCCAGCCAAACTCAGTCGCCTGGTTGCAGGTCCAATTCCCCTCACTTCCCCTTGTCAAAGGCCTTCTTGTTGAGCTCCTGGGTTCGGGAAAGCGTCTCCTGTAGCAATTGGTTGTTTTTTACAAGGAATTCTGTGATGCTTTGGGCCGCTAGCACCAAGCTTTCTGGACTCACGCTGGGTAGGAAGGTAGGATGGTAGCTGAGATTCACCCAAAACGGAGATTGTTTAGTGGCCGAATGCACCGTGTTATTGTAGACGAATTCGGCTACCGGGAGCAATGAGACCCAATCATCCTGGGAGAAGGAGGAGTAACAACAGAGGTACTGCTCCAGGGTGTGCTTAGTTCTTTCAGTCTGGCCATTCGTCTACGGATGTTAAGCAGACGAGAATGATAGTTCAATCCCCAAACCCGAGCATATGACCTTCCAAACCTGAGATGTGAATTGTACTCCACAATCAGAGACTATATTGGTGGGGACTCCATGGAGAAGGACAATCTCCTTGATGAAGGCGGTTGCTGTTTCAATAGCAGACGGGGTACCCTTCATGGGTATAAAATGGGCCATTTTCGTGAGGCAGTCCACGACCACAAAGATGGAATTGAAGCCGGCCGAGGGAGGCAATTCGACTATAAAGTCCATGGATATGTGGGACCATGGGCGTCCAGGAATGGGAAGTGGGTTTAGTAAACCCCAGGCCTTGGCCCTGCTTGTCTTGTTGCGGGCGCAGACTGGACAGGCGCTGACGTATTTTTTATAGTCCTCGTCAGCAGAGAGCCACCAAAAGGAGCGAGAAACTAGCTCGAATGACTTGTGACTTAAGAAGTGGCCTGCCATTTGATGGTCATGATACAGTTTAAAGATGGCCAGGCGTAGCTCCTCGGGTATGAAGATCCTGTCGTGGTACCACCACAGCCTGTCTTTCAATACCAGTCGAGGGTCAGGTGGCGTGGTGTCACAGGTTAGAGCCCGTCTGAGTCGGGATAGCAAGTCCTCTTGGGATAAAAAGAAGCTCTGGGACGAAAGTATGGTGTCTGGTGGCACCGGATTTTCAGAGCCATTGAACATCCTGGATAGTGCGTCTGGTTTAGTATTCTTCGACCCAGGCCTGTAAGTAATGTGGAGTTGGAACCTTGAGAAAAAGAGTGCCCATCGTGCCTGATGGGGCTTGAGTCTCTTTGCGGTTCGGAGGTACTCAAGGTTCTTGTGGTCCATGAAGACCAGGAGAGGATGTGCGGCTCCCTCCAACAAATACCGCCATTCCTCCAAGGCGGCCTTAATCGCCAACAGCTCTCGATCTCCAACATCATAGTTGGTTTCTGGTGGCAAGAGCTTCCGGGAAAAGAATGAGATGGGGTGAAGGGAGGCCTTAGGGCCTCATATCTGGGACAGAACCACCCCCACTGCGGTCTCCGAGGCATCCACCTCCAAGATATAGGGCAAGACTGGAACCGGATGCTTCAGGACAGGAGCAGAAGTAAACAGCTTCTTGAGTGTTAGGAAGGCTTGATGAGCCTCGGGAGTCCACCGGAAATGGGAGTCTTGCTTTTTCAGCTGAGTGATGGGAGCTATCACAGCGGAAAACCCCTTAATAAACTTGCGATAAAACTTTGCAAAGCCTATGAACCGTTGCACCCCTTTCTTGTCCACTGGTGCGGGCCAGTCGAGGATGGTGGTGACCTTTTTTGGATCCATAGTGACCCCTGAGACTGAGTTGATGAGGCCTAAGAAAGGGATGCTGGAACGTTCAAACGTGCACTTTTCGGCTTATGCGTATAATAAACATGTCGCAGGCGCCCCAGGACACACTTGACGTGCCTGCGATGTTCTTCCAGGGATGAGGAAAAGATAAGGATGTCATCCAAATAAATTATGACAAACTGGTCCAGATAGTCCCTGAACACATCGTTCACCAGGTGCTGGAAGGTGGCTGGGGCGTTGCAGAGTCCGAAGGGTATCACGAGGTATTCATAGTGACCGAATCTTGTTCGGAAAGTAGTCTTCCATTCGTCACCCTCGCGGATGCGAATAAAGTTATATGCCCCACGGAGATCTAACTTGGAAAAAATAGTAGCAGCGCCCAGTCACTGGAACAGCTCGGGTACCAGGGGTAAGGGATAGCGGTTCTTGAAGGTTATATTGTTGAGGTCCCGGTAGTCGATGCATGGTCTCAGAGACCAGTCCTTTTTCTCAACAAAGAATATTCCTGCTCCAGCAGGGGACGTGGATGGCCGGATAAAACTCTTCTCTAGATTTTGTGCGTTGGCCCTGCTGGAGGGCATGGAGAGCTGTCTCCGCGGTTGCGGCCATGTGGGGGTCCTCATAAAGTAATGCCATGGCCCGGAAGAAGAGGTGCAGGTCAACAGTTTCAGGGGCTTTCTGCTCCAGGAGACGGTGGGTCCATGCCTAAGGTTCATCTCGTAAGAGAGAGATAACCAGCCCCACTTTAGTGACTTCCGAGGAGAAAGTGCAGGGTTGCAGCGCGAAATACAGTTCACAGGCGCTGCAAAAACCCCAAAGCTTCCTGCGGTCCCCTGAGAATCATTCAGGTAATGGTACCTCTGGCTCAGTAGGCAGGGTGACGATAAACTGGTCAGAGCTTGATGCAGCCGTCATGAAAAGTTCCTGGACTTGGCTTTCCATTCGGGTGTACCCTTCTTGTAAGTCCTTGATGGCTCGGGTTAGCCCGGTCCAGTGAAGGCATAGCTCCTGCGTTGGAGAGGGTTCCTGCGCAGACTCAGACATGGCTGTCCGTTGCTGTCACGTACCTGGTGGTGGAGTCTGACTTATGCAAAAAAGGAAAAAGGGGGGGGGGGATATTGGTGCTAGCTTATATATTCTGTCGTGTCACTCTGACCGGAACACAAACCATACAAAGTATGTCCCACCACAGCCAGTGGGACTAAAAGATGGTGAAATGAGTGGCACCATACAGGGACAGTGAATACAATTGATTGCTTTATTAATATAATATAACAAACTTGGTGCACCACCTGCTGGGCTGATAAAAACAAAGTCCAATTGGACCTTAACTAATATCGACAAACCACATAGGGACAAACACTTAGCAAAAAAGCATATACAAACAAATAACTATTCGTCCGGACGCCAGTTTTGGTGCACACCGAGGGTACCCCACGGGAATCCCCCGTATATAATCTATCAATATTCTGTGTATTAGGGTACCTCCGGTGTGCAAACAACCCCGGTGACTTGAGTCATGGGAAGGTAGGGAGGGAGGAGGGAGGGGGGAGGGGGAAGGGGGGGAGGAGAAATGGGATGGTGATACTGACGATGGTCTATTGCTGGTTGGGCAGATGGTTTAGTAGGGCCCTACTATTTATCCAGAATTCATATGAAGGACTGCAGCATAGGCTCTCCTAGACAGATGCAGGATTGTGGCTAGCATTGCCCCTTGAATATCCTATGGTGTTACTGCCACTTGAGGAGCATCAAACAAAAGTTCACCTAGTGCATATGTAGTGCTGCACCAAGATAGTTTGTTTCACATAGGTTGCTAGTAATGGGAGAAACTCCTCCTTATTCGCAGTGTCAGGGTCGGACCAAGACCCCTATCTCCCTTCACTCCCAAATATTGTGCATGCCGTACATTGCCTGGTATGTGCCACACATTTGCCAGGCTACCATTGTCGTACTGCATACATTGGGGCGGGGGTCTGTCCGTGTACAATACTGTTGCTGATATGTGCCACGATCGTTCTCACCTGGTGCCGGATCAATGGGGTACAAAAAATACCTCTACCGTTGCCTTCTCATGGCTGATCCTCCTCCAGGTGCTGTCACCATGCTGTATCAGTCAATATGTCCTGTGTTCCTTCCTTTCTTCCCCGGTGCAATTATCCCATTGCTCCACTCTCCCACGAGGGCATATCCGGGGTTTCGCTAGCGGCGTCACGTGACGTGGATGACGTCAACGCGTTTCGCAAACAAGGGTGTGCGTAGCTTCGTCTGGACGTATGGGCGGTTCACAGCCTGTTCCTTTTCAAGGCATCCATGCCGTGGCTGGAGACCGCGCCCTTTTTTATCTTAAAGGAACCTTTTAAAGATACCTTTTTTATCTTAAAGGAACCGTTCGTGATTGTCCTTCCTATGTCATCCTGCTTGTTAAATCACTTCTCTTCACTTATATAGGGCAATTTACAGTTTCTCAGTCTTCGTATTGGAGGGATACAGGGGAATCAAGGGGAAAAAAGGGGAAACAAAGGGGGAAACTAAAGCAAATTGGGACCAGTGAAAAACATGTACCGGGGTTGTTTGCACACCGGAGGTACCCTAATACACAGAATATTGATAGATTATATGTACGGGGGATTCCTGTGGGGTACCCTCGGTGTGCACCAAAACTGGCGTCCGGACGAATAGTTATTTGTTTGTATGTGCTTTTTTGCTAAGTGTTTGTCCCTATGTGGATTGTCGATATTAGTTAAGGTCCAATTGGACTTGTTTTTATGACCCCAACAGGTGATGCACCAAATTTGTTATATTATATTAATAAAGCAATCAATTGTATTCACTGTCCCTGTATGGTGCCACTCATTTGACCATCTTTTAGTCCCACTGGCTGTGGTGGGACATACTTTGTATGGAGTCTGACTTATGCAGTGGGCAACCTCTCTTACGATCATGATTCCTGAACCCCTGGTAGTGTAGACAGGGAGCTCGGGAGTGCAGGGAGGCATGAGGGTCAGACTGGGTCTCAGGTGGTGGTGTGCTGGTCCGTGTGGTGCTCGTACAAGCTGAAGCGTAGTGATGCAGGCCAGGTCAGTAACGGGTTGGTGAACGGTACAGGTGGGTCAGGCTGAAGAGTAGCCGGGGACAAGCAGAGTTTGTTAACAGGCGGGCAGCGAAGTACAAGGGAGCAGGCAGAAGAGTGGTCGTGGAAGCCAGGGTCGGTGCAGGCGGAGATCAATAGCAGGGTCAAGACAAGCCGGGTCACAGGAACAAACAATCAGGATCGCAGGTTGCTTCAGGAACACTCAAACGATGTAGAAAAGACAGCACTTGCTTCCGGGTGCTGTCCTGCTTAAATGGCTGCTATTGGCACCATTAGCATTCGCAGACGAGCGCGAATGCGCACGGGAAGACCAAAACGGCCAGGAAGTCTATTTTCCTAACAGCAGCCATCTTCTGTACATGTATACATGTACAGCAATGTAGGTTGCACAACAGTGGATCATGCCTGCACAATGTATTTTGTAGTCTCCATTAAAAGATTGTAAAAAAAGGAGCACAACTGGGAGATAAGGCAGAGCTTTATCACCCTATATAGGGAAGTACATAAAAAAGGACCCTCACAACAGAATCCCCTGAAATTTTCAGTTAAAAAATTGTATTTATTGCTGAATATGCCATTGCATACAAAATCATTGTCAAAAAGAGTTTAGAATCCAAAAAAATGGACCAAAGAGCAGTGGCAGCAACAGTGAAAATAAAGGGTATAAAATAGAATGGTCCACCCCAGCCAAAGCTTGAGAATAATAAAAAACAAACAATCTCCGGGAGCTTTACAGAAAATGGTAGGGAGTTTTCAAAGGGAAAGTAAAAGAGAGAAGAAAGAAATGAAAAAGGAGAGGGGAAAGAAGGGGTGAGTTAAGGTTCCTAGAGGGTTGAGTGAAAATCAGGGGGGTTTTATTTATTTATCTAGGGCTGCCAGACTTTAGCATATCAATGTACCTGGTCCTGGAGTATAACTTCAATTTTTGTATGTACCATCGCCTGAGAGGCTCTATTTTTAGAAGCAAGTGTGCAAAGAGCTGGTGTCTTCCAAAACCTAGCAATTGTCTGTTTCACCGTTGTTGTGGCATAAATGAGGAGACAAGATTGGTTTCTGGTCAGCTCCAGGTGCAACATTCAGCAGAGCAATTTATGGATTGTGTTGAGTGGATCTATCAAATAGGTGTGATAAAACAGAGACAATTTCATTCCAAAAGGTCTGTATTAGTGGGCAGGTCCACCATATACAGTTGTGCTCATAAGTTTAGATACCCTGGCAGAATTTATGAATTCTTGGCCATTTTTCAAAGAATATGAATAACACAAAAACTTTTCTTTCACTCATGGGTAGTGTTTGGCTGAAGCCATTTATTATCAATCAACTGTGTTTACTCTTTTTAAATCATAATGACAACAGAAACTACCCAAATGACCCTGATCAAAAG
>BLSH010207240.1:1119000-1131209 GCA_018402905.1 Glandirana rugosa
ATGCGTCTGGTGACGTGTAATCCGTCTGGGGAGGGGGACGTATCATGTGTCTGGGGACGTGTCAGTACTGTGCAGGGGGAGGGGTCTACATAATGTGCAGGGGTCTGCGTAATGTGCAGGGGCCTGGGTACTATAAAAACAAAGAACACACAAGGGTGCACTGGCCTAGTGCACTATCCTCAATCACAACATTTTTAATAAAAATCATAAAAATATACTCACAAAAGAGTTCACAAATGACTTGTTTTCTGGTTGTGTGAAGTCTGTACTATGCAGGGGGAGATGTCTATGTAATGTGCAGGGGTTTGCGTAATGTGCAGCGGTCTGTGTACTGTGCAGGGGTCTGTGTACTATGCAGGGGGAGGGGTCTGCCTAATGTGCAGTGGTCTGCGTAATGTTCAGGGGGATGGGGCTGTGTAATGTAAAGGGGGCTGAGTAATGTGCATGGGTCTGTGCACTGTGCAGGGAGAGGGGGCTGTGTAATGCAAAGGGGGCTGCGTAATGTGCAGGGAGCTGTGGAAAGTTTTTCCTGAAACGGCCCTCTTAAAATTAGGGTGCGTGTTGTACGCCGATAAATATAGTATTTTTGGTGAAAGAAACCCAATAAGTGTATATTGATTGGTTTGTGCAAAAGTTATAACGTCTACAAACGGGATATATTTTTTTTTTTTTTACTAGTAATGGCGGAAATCAGTGAGTTATCTGGGTACTGCATTACACAGCTGGACACAAACTGGGCATCTGACACTTTTTGGGGACCAGTGACACTAATACAGTGATCAGTGATAAAAAAATATGCACTGCCACTGTAGTAATGACACTGGCAGGAAAGGGGTTAACATCAGGGGCGATCAAAGGGTCTACTGTGTGCCTAGGTTGTGCTTACTCACTGTAGAAGAGGTGCTTTGACTATGGGAAGGCAAAGAACCATTTTCCTGCTTAGCTCTTCTGAAAGAATGACAATCTGCCTTGTTTACATAGGCAGATTGTCGTTCTGCCTGTGCCTTGTGTAATCATCAGGTGCTTGCAGACATCGAGTCCGCGGTACCCACTGCTGGGCTCCGACTGTGTAGAATCACAGCGGGACACCAAGGTCGCGCACCGCAGACCTGGAAGTGTTAGAGCACGTACTAGGCATATGATCTGGCACAGAGCGGCCGTCCTGCCACAGTAAATGTATGGTGGGTGGTCCGCAAGTTGTTAAAGCTAGCTGCTGAATGCCATGCATTTCCCACAAATAGAGCTTTCTTTTGGTGGTATTTGATCACCTCTGTGTTACCTCTGATCAACTCTATAAACAAAAAAAGAGCAACAATTTTGAAAATAAAACCAATATTTTTTACTTTTTGCTATAAAACATATCCAAAAAAAAAAAAAAGTATAAAAAAACAAATTTATTCATCAGTTTTGGCCGATATATATTCTTCTACATATTTGTGGGAAAAAAAATCACAATCGGCGTATATTGTTTGGTTTGCGCTAAGGTTGCCGCGTTTACAAACCACGAGAATTGGCGATCTGTGATTTTTAATGGGACTGCAATATTGCTGCGGACATGTCGTAAATTTTTGACACTTTTTTTGGACCATTAACATTTATACAGCAATCAGAGCTAAAAAAAAACCCCCACTGATTACTGTATAAATGTCACTGGCAGGGAAGGGGTTAACCTGCAGGGGGCAATAAAGGGGTTAACTGTGTTCCCAAGGCTTCTTCTAACTGTATGGGGGCTGGACTGCCAGGAGCATAAGAGATCTAACTGATACTGAGTACAGGGATCAGTAGATCTGTCATGCCGCCTGTCAGAACAGGAAATTGCTGTATTTACAATGGCGGTTCCCTGTTCTTCCTCTCTCACACGATGTCCGCCGACGACCCGCAGGCACACTCATGGATCACACAGCGGGCTCTCGCCCGCAAATCGCGCATGTGCGAAAAGCTGTTTATAAACGCCGATTTGTGATAACAAATCACACTGCCGCAGTAAATGTACGCAACACGGTCTGTAAGTGATTAAATAAAGGTGTTATATAAGGACTAATCTGTGTCTGTAGTGCATGTTCAAACCTTAATACCATAAATAATATGTTAGATTTTTCACTCCAGGAGTATGTAATGAGTTTGGAAATTGTAGAGAAATGCTTAAATAATGCATTACAATTTAAATAAACCCATTAGATTTTAGAGGACTAAAATGATTTTAGTCTACTAAAATGTACTGGAGATTTTAGTAGACTAAATACAACTAAAACTAAAACAATTGCAGAAGACTAAAATGGGACTACAACTAAAATGCCATTTTAGTCAAAAGAGTAAGACTAAAATTAAATCGAAATCTGCTGCCAACATTAACACTGTTGGCTACAATTCTTTTGGTCACACAGATGTGGTGGGAAGGAGCACTGCACCTTTTTTTTTAAATTGTGGTGCTCAGTGGATCTTTTAATCCTGTGCAAACCTTTTGGCTTTACTGCGTCTGTACCTGGGAGACCTGGTCCTGGTTATCTCTTTGCCATGTGCATGCCATTTTCTGGTGTAAGCGTGGACCTCTCTGCCTTCCTACCATCACCTCAGATGGTCCACCTCCACCACTATTCTCTGGAGATTTAACTTGAGCTCCCTGATGTCTTACAGTGACTTGATCACAGACATTAACCCTTCCTGCTTTAGCAGTTTTTGTGAGTAGCCCTTGTGGGAAATCTCTCACATGCTTACTTAGTTTAGTGGATCATTAGCACATTTCAGCAGATTTTGCCAGCCTATGGTTTATTCGTTTTGGACTGGATTGCAGTATACCTTGTAAGGGAATTGAAACCTATAGCCCAGACTATTGTCCCCTGCCACAACACTCCTCAGAGTCCTCATGGGGTATGTATGTGAGTTCTTTCGCATGGGCTACTAGGAGTGCAGTTATTTGCTACTATGTCTGAATTTATGTTGGAAACATTTCAGCCATTTTTTTTTAGCTGACTTGGAATGCAAAGGCCAAAATTGTACTCCCACGCTCTCCTCTCCAGAGTCTAACATTGATTTTCTTGTGACTGCTTCTGTTTCTGCATAGTCAGCCGAGGTTCAGGAGGAACACGCCCTGTCCTTGTTTGTGGAGTTGATACACATGGAGTCTCAGTCTTCTGACATAACCCTTAGAGTTCATGATCACATTTCGGTCCTTACTGATGCAGTCCACACATGTTTAGAATTAGAACAATCTGCATTGTCTATGTCTAAAGTCACCAGCCTGGGTTCTTGTAAAAGCCCCAGCTTGTTAAACCATTTCCAGTGCACTCATGACCACCTGGCTTAAGCCTAGATAAGGTGTTTACTCCTTCCAAATGCTTTGCCCAGCAATATCCTATTAAGGAGGGATTCCTTAAAAAGTGGGTCATCCTTGCAGTGGACCAAGACATTTCCTGTTTTTAATTTTATTTTTATTATTCCTGGAGAGGGCATGCCAGTATTTAAAGATTCTGTGACTAAAAGGCTAGAAAATCTTTCCAAGGCCTTAGTGGCCCTTGCAGGCCCTGCCTTGCAACCTTGACAGTATGGTCCAAGGATATGTCTTGGGAACCTGGATCTATCCTAACAGATTCTTCTGTCTTCCAGCAACTGGAGCTCATGCATCTATTGTCTCCTTTTGGTACACAAGAAATGTTTGTTGAGTATGTCCATTGATGGGAAGTGCTTCCTTGCAAATTCCTGGACAACTTTATCAAATATATCACTGGGAAAAAGCACCCTTTTGCCCCAGCAAAAGTATGCTAAGCCTCAATTTGTGAAGGAAACCCCTTGACCTCGAATGCTAAAAAGAATTCCCTTGACTTCTCCCAGACCTTCAAGTCAATGGCAAAGCCTGGAATTCCACTATAAATCCTGAACCCAGGACATTTCAGATGCTTTGGTCCTGAACGTATTTTCCAGGGACTACAAGCTAGAATTTCAAGCCCTGCTTCCTCCCCATTTAATGTTGTCAAACCTGCCAACAGCCCATCAAAGATTAGTAGACCTCCACATTGCTCTGGCACAGTTCCTCTCTCGAGGGGTCGCAGACATTTTTCTGGAATTTTTACTCAAACTTGTTCACAGCTCCTAAAGAAAATGGAAGCATTTTTTGATCCAAAATGTTCACCATCATCCTTCAGGTACAAAGGTATATCTGGTCTTCTGTTCACATACTTTACATACATTTTTTTAACCAGGTCTGACCTCATCTGATGCTGACTTTGGTTGTAAAGAGGCTCTTTAGTCTTTATTGAGCCCACTCTGTTAACGTATTTTTTTTTATGTGGACCTGTTAGCGTTTGTTTGTGGTGTTGCCTTCACTTCAGTTGGACTGCTTCTGGATGTCCCAATGTACCAGAAAAACCTGTATCCCTTGTGATGAGCAAAATAGGATTTTTTACTTACCATAAAAACCTATTCTTGAGTACATTAAGGGACTTTGGTCTTTCGCTTCTTTTCTTGTGATCCACTCATACTATTGCTTCGCTACAAAACTGGAGCATAACGGGATGGATGATACTACACTGCCTTACAGCTTTTTCTTTCAGTGTCTATTCTCTTTAAGGCAGGAGCATACCCAATGTACCAGAATTACTTCATCCTATGTCGCTTAATGTACTCCTCCAAAAAAAACAAAGGGTTTATGGCATGTCAAAAACTCTATTATTTACAAAAAAAACCTCAGTACCCTGTTGCCCCTTATCAGCAGTGATGATCAAACAGGCCTGGGAACAATTCTCCAGCTGTTTTGCGAATCTTGCTTAAAATTCTGTAAACCAGATCTTTGCGGCAATGGGGTCAAATATTTTTATTAGGTTTAGGCTAATAAGAAAGCTATTCTGAAGCAAAAGGCATTGGAAGTCGGCACTGCTATAGGGGAAGTGCACCAATTCTAAGGAAAAAAAAAGTACAGCAGTATTGTGGCTTTGAGTGCAACTTTAAAAATAAAAAAAAAAAATAAATTAAAGCAGTACATAGTGTTAGAGAACAGAATATCAGGAGAATATACTCTAGCCCACCACTTCAAACTGCGATATAGCACAGCATTTCTCCCTAAAAAAATTGATAGCTTTCCTTAAAAGCTCCAAAACACAATTACAATATGGCTACTGTGAGCTCACCCTTTTATAGTGAGAGTGGCTGGTTATCCTTTCCTTCAGATTATTGGTTCTTGTGACTCAGCTGACCAGGACCAAAGACAAAGTAGTACATTGTGGGTTATTCCTAATTGCTGTCTTTAGCTTAAGATTTAAAGAAAATCTGAGACAAACTTTAACCTCTTGAAAGCTTGATGTCTATATTGTGCATGCGTACTTGGAAAGAGGAAAAAAAATTAAATAAAAAAATCAAGACTATCCAACCAGTCTCTGGTCATGAAGGTGCAAACTAACCCTGACCACAAAAAGGTTGAAGGACATAAATACATGTTTACATGTAAAAATAAACAAATTTCCACCAACTGTCATAGTAGATCCATGTCCTCAGCAGGAATGTATAACTCTACATAGGCAAGCATATACATGTGCACATTTCACATATGGGAAAATCTAGCCAATTCTGTCTGTACTTTGGGTGTGTTTTTGCCTCCCTGAATATCTAGGCATTCCATCAAGTAGCATTATAAATATGAGTCATGTGACATGGGTGACATCACAGAATCAAATACAAAAGTACAAATACACCTACACATCCCTCTCTGACACCTCTTAATACTAGCTATATTTTTAATTTGGTTGGCTATACTTGGTTTAGGGAATTCCACAATCCCAAGTAACTAAATTTAATGGACAACTTCAAGCAAACACAAACCTCTGCAATAACTATAGAAAATAAAAAAGCTACAAATTTGCATTAGCAATTGGATTGGACAGATTGATAGCAGCGCAGCCATCGGCTCACGCTGTTGTCAATCAAATCCAATGATGCAGGAGTTGGGGGCGGAGCCGAGTCCTGCTGTCTGTGTCAATGGACGCAGCAGCAGGACACGGGAGCGTACCCGCACGAGTGCCTCAAGGGAGAGCTGAGGTACCCCAGAAGAGGAGGATCGGGCCACTCTGCTAAAACTAACTGCACAAAGGAGGTAAGTATAACATGTTTGTTTTTTTTGAGAATAAAAACAAAAAAAAAAAAAACAAACCTTTAGCTATCCTTTAAGTACTGACTGGAGTAATGGTGCTGTTCAAGCCCTCAAAGCATTAGCCCTGTCGATTTTGTATTACTTTGCAGTGTATGTAAAAGTTGGAGAAGTTCTGCTGTAGCTACAACTTAAAACGGAGTTCCACCCACATTTTTCACTCCTCACCATGCAGCACTAATGTGCATCCTTAAAATGAATTGCCAATTTATTTATTTTTTTCTGTTCACTTATCTGATTTATGCCTATATCTAATTTCACTTCCTCCTTTAGAGGCCGCAGTGCCATACGTCATTTCCGGCTTTGCATTGGCTCCTGGGAGATTTTGGTCAGCTTGACATGGCACTGCTCCCATAACATTTAACATTGGCATCTATAGAAAATCTTGGTCAGCTTGACATGGCACCTCTCTAGTAACATTTAACATGGGCATCTATGGAAAGTCTTGGCGAGCTTGACATGGCGCTACTCCAGTGCCATGTCAAGCTGACCAAGATTTTCCATAGAAGCCAATGTTAAATGTTACTGGAGCCATGTCAAGCTGACCAAGATTGCATGCACTGCACAGGCATTAGATCGGCAAAGCCAGCATGGACGGAATCCAGGAAGAAGGACACTGCGACTTCAGATGCCCACACTGGAGATGGCCGCACTATGTAGGAACTCCTCAAAGTAACAACATGATGCACAAATTGAAAACTGGGCATAGTTTACAGCATACCTTTGTTACATTGCACGAGGCATGAGTATTCTAGGGGGATTTTTATCTTAAAATTCATATTTTGGCGGGAACTCTGCTTTAAGCAGAAAACTGTCACGCTTACCCCAAACCCAGGTGGTCAGACACTATAGCTAGCTTCTGTGTTCTTCACCTATAGCAGCCTCTTTCTCATAGGGCAAGCAGGCCTACCGGTACTCGGTTGTCCCCAGGTCTCATACACAATGCTACAGTGCCTGGCCACCACGCCAGGGCAGGCACGAACTGAGCAAAGCAAATAGGTACGTGCGGTTGGCAGACAGGCAGAGTGGTTCTATGACAGTCCAGGTAAAAGACAGGCTGAGTTCAGGGAATAGTCCAATATCTGGTCCAAGGTCATACACAGGGAAATCCAAACTAGCAGAGCAGGGCAGCTAGACAGGGTGGCTTGATCAGGAATTACACACATATCACTCTCTATCACAAGCATGAGACTGGTGGCTTGGTTTGCTTATAACAGGTTTGGTTTCCACCCAGAGATTGACCACAGCAATCACTTTGCAGGTGGACAAAGATAGGGAGAATGCCGTAGCCAAAACCTGGATGCTGGAATGAGGAGCAGGAGCGCTAGATGCTCCTGACAAAAACTTACAAACATTGGGTAGCACTGTAACATCCTGCAGGAATTGGTTAAAGAAAAACCTCACTTTATGAATGTGATTAAAATAAATCCTTTAAATACCAACCTTGCTCCTGAGATTTTATTGTGAAACCCTGCCTGACATCACACAATCTTTGCATCCAAACCATCCTGCCTGGTGCTCTGCATAATGCATATATAGGCCACAGCCCCAGGCTTTGCCATTGACAGTCCAAAATCACAGCAGCCCCCAATAATTCAGAGTTCTGAGCCTCTATTGGAATTAATGGGTCTGTGGCATTCATGTACATTAGACGCGGCCAGGACCTTTTGGAAAAAAAGGTTGTGCAGCATCTGGCAGGGCTGTACGGTGAAGGATTCAGGATTCGGAAAGAAGGTGTTTAACTATGCCAGCTACATTGTAGGGGTGGGAAATGTTTTTTAAAGGACCAAAGGGCCATAAATACACTCATTGTGGATGTCCTGATGTGACAAAAATAGGAGACAGGGGACATGACTGGGGTAGGTTGAAAGAGGATTGGGGTATAGTGAAGTAGGGTAGTATAGGTTATTAGAGGAAGTGGCATTAACGTAGTTATAAAGGCAGAAGGTTTTTTTATCTTAATGCATTCTATGCATTAAGATAAACGGCTTTCTGTGTGCAGCAGCCCCCTAATACTTACCTGAGCCCCATCTAGATCCAGCGATGTTGCAAGAGACACTCAGCTGGCCGTGACTCTCCCACCTCATTGGATGAGATAGCAGTGTGGCCCCATTGGCTTCTGCTGCTGTCATTCAAAGTCAGTCAGCCAATGAGGAGAGAAAGGGGGCAGGGCCAAGCCGCAGCTATGTGTCTGAATGGACACAGGGAGCTGTGGCTCAGGTGCCCCCATAGCAAGCTGCTGGCTGTGGGGACACTCAACAGGAGGGAGGGGCCAGGAGCACCGAAGAGGGACCGGAGAAGAGGAGGATGCAGGTTGCGCTGTGTAAATCCACGCACAGAGGAGGTAAGTATAACATGTTTGTTATTTTTACCTAAAAAATAGACTTTACAATCACTTTAATTTAGACACCTACAGTATCTCACAAAAGTGAGTACACCCTTCACATTTTTGTAAATATTTTTATTATATCTTTTCATGTGACAACACTGAAGAAATGACACTTTGCTACAATGTAGTGAGCGTACAGCTTGTATAACAGTGTAAATTTGCTGTGCCCTCAAAATAACTCAGCACACAGCCATTAATGTCTAAATTGCTGGCAGCAAAAGTGAGTACACCCCTAAGTAAAAATGTCCAAATTGGGCCAAAACTGTCAATAGTTTATGTGGCCACCATTATTTTCCAGCACTGCCTTAACCCTCTTGGTCATGGAGTTCACCAGAGCTTCACAGGTTGCCATTGGAGCCCTCTTCCACTCCTCCATATCAACATCACTGAGCTGGTGGATGTTAGAGGCCTTGCGCTCCTCTACCTTCCATTTGAGGATGCCCCACAGATGCGTAATAGGGTTTAGGTCTGGAGACATGCTTGGCCAGTCCATCACCTTTACCCTCAGCTTCTTTAGCAAGGCAGTGGTCGTCATGGAGGTGTGTTTGGGGTCATTATCAGGCTGGAATACTGCCCTGCAGCTCAGTCTTGTAAGGGAGGGGATCATGCTTTGCTTCAGTATGTCACAGTACACGTTGACATTCATGGTTCCCTCAATGAACTGTAGCTCCCCAGTGCCGGCAGCGCTCATGCAGCCCCAGACAAGGACACTCCTACCACCATGCTTGACTGTAGGCAAGACACACTTGTCTTTGTACTTCTCACCTGGTTGCTGCCACAAGAGTTTATCTTGGTCTCATCATACCACAGGACATGGTTCCAGTAATCCATGTCCTTAGTCTGCTTGTCTTCAGCAAACTGTTTGCGGGCTTTCTTGTGCATCATCTTTAGAAAAGGCTTCCTTCTGGAATGACAGCCATGCAGACCAATTTGATGCAGTGTGCCGCGTATGCTCTGAGCACTGAAAGGCTGACCCCCCACTCCTTCTGCAGCAATGCTGGCAGCACTCATACGTCTATTTTACAAAGACAACCTCTGGATATGATGCTGAGCATGTGCACTCAACTTCTTTGGTCGACCATGGTGAGACCTGTTCTGAGTGGAACCTGTCCTGTTAAACCGCTGTATGGTCTTGGCCACCGTGCTGCAGCTCAGTTTCAGGGTCTTGGCAAACTTTTTATAGCCTAGGCCATCTTTATGTAGAGCAACATTTTTTTCTGTCAGATCCTCAGAGAGTTCTTTGCCATGAGGTACCATGTTGAACTTCCAGTGACCAGTATGAGAGAGCAAGAGTGATAACATCAAATTTAACACACCTGCTCCCCATTCACACTTGAGACCTTGTAATACTAATGAGTCACATGACACCGTGAAGGAAAAATGGCTAATTGGGCCCAATTTTTTCACTTAGGGGTGTACTCATTTTTGTTGCCAGGTTTAGACATTAATGGCTGTGTGTTGAGTGATTTTGAGGAGACAGCAAATTTACACTGTTATACAAGCTGTACACTTACTACTTTACATTGTAGAAAAGTGTAATTTCTTCAGTGTTGTCACATGAAAAGATAAAATAAAATATTTACAAAAATGTGAGGGGTGTACTCACTTTTGTGAGATACTATAGCAGGACCATAAATAGTTACAGAAAAAAATCAAGGTGTGAGATAGCAAAGTAGTCCCTTTCTTCTTTTGAATTGTTTCTTGCTCGGGGCACAGTTTAGTGTCTTTAGGAAGGGGCACAGTTTGATTCTGAACAGTTGTAACCATACATGGTTAATGTGGAGTTCCCAATGCATTTCTTATTGTCACGGCCACTGAAAGCTTCTTGATGGTGCCAACCTGCCAAACTGAGAAAATATTATACAAAAAATTATACACAATTAATTGATAAGTGAATGTTCGGTTAAAAAAAAGGGCTAAATCCCAAGGCGTGGTCACAGTTTTGTCAGATTGTTCATATGTACAGTACCTACTGAGCTTGCTGATATAGTTTATCAATGGATAGTAAAAGGAATACTGTGACGACCAAGGTTACTAAAAAGGTTCTGAATGTTCTAGATTGTTTTTATCATTGTGTATTTGTTGCATGCTAACATTATTTTTTAAAGCTGTGACTGACCTTTCCAGAGTCGAAAGAACAAAGTTGTTATGCATATTTTTTCAGGTTGCCTTTTCCCCCCTTTCCTTCTCTTGTATCAGCCTTGGCCAGGTCATGGTAGGCGGTGAAAAAGATTTCAAGGGTTCCTCTGGGGTAAAAAGGTTGAGAAAGTCTGCTCTAGGCCGATACTAATAAAATATGTTGGGCTGGTGGTCCTTAGTGTTCACTATTCAGATACTGATCAGAGTGATACTCACAGTCAGTGACACGTGTTGAACAAATTATAGCTATCAGGTCCATATTCAGGCAAGCAGCCACAGCATCTGCCAAAGAGAATTTCCAGCACAAATTTCCTTTGTGGTTCTGAGCAGTGTCGGCTGGTGGCAATTTTTTTGGGGGCGTCAAACACATACACCCCCCCCAGTTCGGTCAGTTGGGACCGGAGCACTTACCCCATCTATGGGGCAGCGCTTCACCCAGGCGGCGGGCATCTCAGGCGGTGGGCATCATAGGCGGCAGGCATTACGGTCGGCTTCCTCTTCCCCTGTGGCTTCTGTCTCCTCCCTCCTCCTCGGCGGCCAATCGCAATGCTTTTCTTTTCGGCTAATCGGGAAACGGGTCTCAGACCTGCTTCCTGATTGGCCAGGAGGAGGATCAGTGTTAGAATAATGAATATTCATTCATTCACTATTGTAACACACCTGGGTGGGCTGTGAGTGCACTCTCTGCACCCCAAGTCCACCCTATTTTGAAGTCCATTAGAGCCTTTGGCTCTAATCAGTGCTGCAAAAAAACAACCCCGCCATTGGAATTCATGCTCCCAGCATCCTGCAAGGGGCCCAATGCATGGATGGGGGGGCGGTGCCATGGATGGGGGGGTGGTGTCTATGTGCCCTCAATGGACGGGCCGCCACTGGTTCTGAGATGTACGTCAAGGAAAGCTGAGAGGTGCCAAGGAAGCTGACCCTGGCAGATTTGTGGAGGTTTTTTTTTTTTTTTTTTTTTTTAAATCAGATTTTATTAGGCATTTGGTAGATAGTACAGGAGACTGTAATGACATTAAACATTGGTGTACTGTAAAAGAATATCTCCAATTAACATCAATGGAGACAAAACGATATTTCAATTAGGAATGACTATGTATTTGAAAAGGGAGATCAGATGATCTCTGATATCCATAACAATTCTAGTTATAACAATTACTACTATGTCTTGGATGGATCACCTGCAAAATGAGGACGAAAAGGGGGGGGGTAAAGGGAGGTAGGAGGGGGGGGTGGAAAGCATCTCTTCGCGTATGTGGGCCAAAAGGAAGACCAAGCCCTTGAGCCGTGTTGTCTCTGTGGTAGGAGAATTTGTCGTGTGAGGAGCTTGCTGTTCCCTGAGGTTGGGTGAACTTTATGAAGGAGCTCCATCGTTTGTGAAAATGATGGGTCGCCTTGGTATGGTTGAAGTCTGTGAGGATTTTTTCGTTGTTTAGTTGTAATATCAGCTCTTGCTTCACTTTTGCAACAGTCGAAGGTAGTGACGAGGTCCAGTTTTGTAATATTGCTTTTCTGGCTGTGTAGAGACAGATTAGGATCCAGTCT
>BLSH010207240.1:1149867-1166809 GCA_018402905.1 Glandirana rugosa
TAATCTCCTCCTAGTCCCGACGAGACACGTTTAGGTGACGTTGTCTCGTCCATTCATATTGTACAACTAATAAAACTATCGCTTTTTTTACTCTGAAATGTTAGTGGAATTACAAGTGTATTGGTCTATCTGAAAAGACAGTCCAATTTTGTAGGTACTTTTTCCAAAGTCTTACGGTCGTACCATAGAAAACCGTGTCGTATCAGATATGTCGTCTTTTAAAGTCGAGTCTCCATACATTTTTTTCTGTAATTTGATTTCACTAACATTTCCGTTTTCCAAAAAAATAGAATTAATCTCAACTCGCTTGTGGTTCGGGTTCCGTCCGGACCCGGACCCGGACTTTGTCCCGAAGTTCGGACGGACCAGCAGAACCCGAACGTCCAGGTGTTCGCTCAACTCTAATTAAGATAAAAAAACCTTTTGCCTTTACAATCACTTTAGTTTAATGTCTTTTTTTACATACCTCTGAGCTGAAATTTTCTGCTGTATAGACTATGCTGTGCCAAAAGATACCATGCTGGCATTCTGAAACCTTTTTCATGGATGTTTTAACCTGACAGAAAAGTCTATCTGGTTATGTGAACATTAAGGTGATTGTAAAGTCTCATTTTTTTCGCTATCAAAATAATCAACATGTTATACTTACCTGCTCTGTTGCAGTGGATTTGCACAGAGCAGCCCTGATCCTCCTCTAATCGGGTCCCTCTTCTCTGCTCCTGGCCCCTCCCTCCTGTTGAGTGCCCCCACAGCAAGCAGCTTGCTATGGGGGCACCCAAGCTGAGTCACAGCTTCCTGTGTCTATTCAGACACTGAGCTCCGGCACCTTCCCCTCCTCCCCTTATTGGCTAGCTGACTTTGAATGACAGCAGCGGCAGCCAATGGTTCCGCTGCTGTGTCTCAGCCAATCAGGAGGGAGAATATCGGACAGCTGTGACACTCATGGATATTGATGGACCTCAGGTAAGTATTAGGGGGGCTGAGGGGGGCTGCTGCACACGGAAGGTGTTTTATCTTCATGCATAGAATACATAAAGATAAAAAACCTTCTTACTTTACAACTCCTTTAATCATCATTTGCTTAGCTAAAGCCCTTTCTGGCTCACTTTGTTGACATAAGTTATTGTAACATTAGTGACTGTAAAACGATGAAAGTCATGTTATATCATCATTTTATAGAGAATTTGCAGAAGATGAGCCAAACCTGGCCTAGCATAGGCCACAACATTGGTACCTGGGGTAGGGTTGAGTGGGTTAGGCGAGACCTTTTCGGTGAAAAGTACAGAAGAGTGCATTTTAACTGTTGAGCTATTTGTTTTACTTTTATTCAATACTACTTATATTAATAATTTAGACTTAAAACACTACAAATTCCATCACATTTCACCTTCAAGATACATCCTGTGACGCCTTCGGATTTAATTATTATTAGTTTTAGTTATAATTATCTATTAATGTCATGTTTTATGAGGCAATCTTGTATATTAACACAGGCATTCTGACTGCTCCTCGTTCTATAGATTCTTGGCCAACACCATGGAAGAGGAGAGTGAATTATGACTTGAAATTCTGCCCTGGGCACTGGGTGGTATTTGGATGTTTTTCAAAAAGAAATTCTGTGGAGGTAAAGAAAAACTCTACCCCAGCTGGGAGAGAAATGCTAAAGTAAGCAATTATGTGAAGAGGTTAGTTACCTTTATTTACAATAGAAATATGCAACATTTCCTATGAGAGCCATCTTAACTGGTCCGACTTGTGTTGGTCCGACTTTGGAAAAAGGATCCTGCACTACTTTGGTCCGATTTCAGCCCATTGAATATCATTGAAGTCGTATCCAAGTCCAAATCCACTATCTTAAGTATCTGACTTGTGACATCCAACATGGTGATTACAGCAGCAGGAAAAATAATTTTTGTCACACTGGGATGGTTTTTATTCATCAAAGGACAAGTCAGACTATCTCAAAGTTGGATCAAAATCATGTCCCGTTCATTAAGATCGGATGGAAGCAGTGTTGCCAACCATCAGTATTTTACTAGCAGCCAGTAAAAAAACAGACACTGTTCTCCCGCCAGTAAATGCCAGTGACAGGAAAAGGTTGCCAGTAAAAGATATGGCTAGGATGCTTGGTGACGGCCGAGACCATCCGAGTGCCTGCTACAAGTGTGTTCAGATGGCGCCAGCGAGGAGCGGGTGTCAGGAAGCACACAATACAAACAGACTATCATTAACGTGCGCGCCACTAATGCTGATACTAGGCGGGGGCTATTTAAACTGGGCTTCTGCAGAGACTCATTTCTGTTTGGTCTGCAGCTTCTGTGTTGTTCCTGATATTGTGTTATCTGTGACCTTGATCTGGCTTGTCTTTAACCTGTGACTGTCTGCTACCTGCCCTGACCTCGGCTTGCCTTTAGACCCTGCTCCTCCCTGCTCATTCTGTCTGCTGATGTCCCGGTATGAACTCGGCTTGTGACCTGACCTCCCTGCTGTCTGCGGTCTATGCCTGATCTGCCTGATTGTTACCGATCCGACTGACCCTGCATCTAGTCTGCCCCAGCTTCCAGCTCTGCTGCCCATCCATCCAATCTGCCTCAGCATCCAGCTCCACTAGTCTGCACCTGCTCCACCCAGTCTGCTTCAGGTTCCAGCTCTGCTGCCTGTCCATCCAGCCTGCTACAACAGCCATCTCTGCCAGTCTGCACCTGGTCCACCCAGTCTTCTCCAGCATCCAGCTCTACAAACCTGCATCCTGCTACCAGCCAAGCATTATACCGGCTCTTCTGCTGACCGCTGCTGTCACTGGACTTATTACAGGCACTCTTACCCAGCTGTGCTCCTGTGGCTGTTGTATCACTGCCAGCGGCCCTCGAGCCGGAGTTGTATGAGAAGCCTCCCTCTACTGTCAGGCTCACATCCCTAGTTCATAACAGTTCCAAACAGCCGTGTCTGAGCCTGCAAGGGGACCTTCTCTGATGAATGAAATATGCTAGCATCTGGCTGCTCTTACCCAACCGGTACAGTCGCTACAGGATAAATCAAGCACAGCTAAACACCATGCAAACATTCTTGGATACCATGGCTCAGCTCTACGACCCACAACATACCACCACTGCTGAAGCAGCACTACATGCACTCCAGCAAGGCCGCAGAGCAGTTGAGGACTATGTTACTGAGTTTAGGAGCTCGAGTGCAAACACCAACTGGAATGATGCAGCCCTACGTCATCAATTCCGTTTGGGTCTGTCGGAAAGCTTGAAAAATGAACTTGCTTGGGTCGGGGTACCAAGCACTCTAAAAGCCTTAATCAACCTAGCTATCCAGATTGACTGCCGCCTACAGGAGCGCAGATCCGAGAGATCAGCTCAGCAGTTCCGTCCAACCTGAATGTTGCCAAAGATTCCTGCTCCTCCTAATCCGGTACCTAGGAGTTCCACTCCAGAGGCTCCTGAACCTATGCAGTTGGGTCTGATCTGTACCTCCTTAACCCCAGAGGAGCGTCAGCGCAGATGAATGAATAACCTGTGCATGTACTGTGGAGAAGCCGGTCACTTTGTATGCACCTGCCCTGCCAAGCTTCTTAAGTGTTTTTCTATCTAAATCGAAGAACAAAAATGTATTATACAGTATCTCACAAAAGTGAGTATACCTCTCACATTTTTGTAAATATTTTATTATATTTCTTCATGTGACAACACTGAAGAAATTACACTTTGCTACAATGTAAAGTAGTGAGTGTACAGCTTGTATAACAGTGTAAATTTGCTGTCCCCTCAAAATAACTCAACACACAGCCATTACTGTCTAAACCGCTGACAACAAAAGTGAGTACACCCCTAAGCGAAAATTGCCAAATTGGGCCCAATTAGCCATTTTCCCTCCCCAGTGACATTTGACTCGTTAGTGTTACAAGAGCTCAGGTGTGAATGGGGAGCAGGTGTGTTAAATTTGGTGTTATTGCTCTCACTCTCTCATGCTGGTCACTGAAAGTTCAACATGGCACCTCATGGCAAAGAACTCTCTGAGGATCTGAAAAAAAGAATTGTTGCGCTACATAAAGATGGCCTAGGCTATAAGAAGATTTGCAAGACCCTGAAACTGAGCTTCAGCACGATGGCCAAGACCATACAGCAGTTTAACAGGACAGGTTCCACTCAGAACAGGCCTCGCCATGGTCGACCAAAGCAGTTGAGTGCACGTTCTCAGCGTCATATCCAGAGGTTGTCTTTGGGAACTAGACGTACGAGTGCTGCAAGCATTTCTGCAGAGGTTGGAGGGGTGGGGGTCAGCCTGTCAGTGCTAAGACCATACGCCACACACTGCATCAAATTGGTCTGCATGGCTGTCATCCCAGAAGGAAGCCTCTTCTAAAGATGGTGCACAAGAAAGCCTGCAAACAGTTTGCTGAAGACAAGCAGACTAAGGACATGTATTACTGGAACCATGTCCATGTCCTGTCTCCGATGAGACCAAGATAAACTTAATTGGTTCAGATGGTGTCAAGTGTGTGTGGCGGCAACCAGGTGAGGAGTACAAAGACAAGTTTGTCTTGCCTACAGTCAAGCATGGTGGTGGGAGTGTCATGGTCTGGTCCTGCATGAGTGCTGCCGGCACTGGGGAGCTACAGTTCATTAAGGGAACCATGAATGCCAACATGTACTGTGACATACTGAAGCAGAGCATGATCCCCCCCCCCTTCGGAGACTGGGCCAAAGGGCAGTATTCCAACATGATAACGACCCCAAACGCACCGCCAAGACAACCACTGCCTTGCTAAAGAAACTGGGGGTAAAGGTGATGGACTGGCCAAGCATGTCTCCAGACCTAAACCCTATTGGGAATCTGTGGGGCATCCTCAAACAGAAGGTGGAGGAGCGCAAGGTCTCTAACATCCACCAGCTCAGTGATGTTATCATGGAGGAGTGGAAGGTCACTCCAGTCGCAACCTGTAAAGCACTGGGGAACTCCATGCCCAAGAGGGTTAAGGCAGTGCTGGAAAATAATGGTGGCCACACAAAATATTGACACTTTGAACATTTTCACTTAGGGGTTTACTCACTTTTGTTGCCAGCAGTTTAGACATTAACGTCTGTGTGTTGAGTTATTTTGAGGGGACAGCAAATTTACACTGTTATACAAGCTGTACACTCACTACTTTACAAAGTGTCATTTCTTCAGTGTTGTCACATGAAAAGATATAATAAAATATTTACAAAAATGTGAGGGGTGTACTCACTTTTGTGAGATACTGTATTTTAGTTTATCAAATCCTTAGATGTGATGGCTGCCTTAGTTTTCCCTTTTAAATGTTTTCCTCTGTTTTAAACTGGTGATCTTGTCAATAACATTTCATGTCCTAGAATGATAAGCTCACTGTGTCTATGGAGGAGCAGCATTGACACCCTCGTGCAAGAAATGTGCTTGGGCCATAGAACACCTCTGCTTTCCTAATCTCAATAACATAGGGGGAGGTGTTCTTAAGTCCACAGACTGTGAACGTAGGCAGGGCTGAGAACATGGTTTAGGATTAGAGTTGAGTGAACACCTGGATGTTCGGGTTCGGCGGAACTTCGCGGAAACGTTCGGGTTCGGTACCGAACGTTACCCGAACTTGACCCTGGACTCCGAACCCCATTGAAGTCAATGGGGGCCCCAACTTTTCGGCACAAAAATGGCTGTAAAAAAGTCCTGGAAAGTGCTAGAGGGCTGCAAAAGGAAGAAAAATGGGAGATGTTATTAGATCTGCAATCTGTCCCTCAAAGCAGTAGTAATCTCTACCTATTCCAGTATCAGATCGTTCTGTAATGCAGGATGAGAGATCGTTCTGTAATCAGATCGTTCTGTAATGCAGGATGAGAGATCGTTCTGTAATCAGATCGTTCTGTAATGCAGGATGAGATGTTATAGATCTACAATCTATCCCTCAAAGCAGTAGTAGTAATCTCTACCTAGTTATTATCACTGCAATCTGTCCCTCAAAGCAGTAGTAGTAATCTCTACCTAGTTATTATCACTGCAATCTGTCCCTCACAGCAGTAGTAGTAATCTCTACCTAGTTATTAGATCTGCAATCTGTCCCTCACAATCTGTCCCTCACAGCGTCAACAGCATCCTCTCCCTACACTAATCTGAGAGCATGTGACATGCAGCACTGTGACTCCAGCCTCATATAGAGGCTGGGTCACATGATGCACTGGCCAATCACAGCCATGCCATTAGTAGGCATGGCTGTGATGGCTTCTAGGGAAAACCAGTGAAACGCTTGTTGATTGGCTGCCCTGCAGCTATTCAACATGCATGATGAAAAACCAGAACCCAGAACCCGAACGTTTTTCTCAAACGTTCGGGTTCGGGACACGGACACCCGAAAGTTCGGTACGGACCCGAACGTTACAGTACGGGTTCGCTCAACACTATTTAGGATGTCGATAAAACTCGGGTAGAGTGCATAGGATTGCTGGCAGGATCAATAGATATTTTCTGTATTCATAGTTTTTGTAAGGAGACAAAACATGGGGAAATGTGCAAGTATTGGCGGGATGTTCTATTTTTTTTGTTTGCTTATACAAACACTTAGAAAAACAGCAACTTTCTTCAAGATGTCTTCAAGATGATATTAATGCATAGAATGCATTAAGATAAAAAAAAACTTCTGCCTTTACAACCACTTTAATCTCTGTGCCACTTTAAATGGCACAGTTATTTTATCCTTGCACCTGTCGAAGCAGTATCTATTGAGCACTAGTTTCCCGTTTTCATGATTCCCTTTCTTACCATCTTTGCCAAAGGAGTGTCACTAAGAGCCAACAAGCAGTCCCATAGATACCTCTACAATTAATTTATTGCTTGTGATTTTACTGCTGACTTTCACACTGACCTCTGTTCTAGCATACATCTGGAGGCATGCAGTTTGCATTGCAGGAAGCAATGGCATGCCTTCAGATACCATTACACAGTGCATGGAGCAATGGTATGATTCCAGATACCATTACTCCCTGCACTGGGTCAAGGTAGGAGAGAGCCAGGATACTGCACCCACAGACGGCTGACCCACCTTGATAGATAACCTTGGGAACAAGTTAAGCATAGCTCTCCGCAGCCACTGGATTAGTGTTTCAATCACTCTGGCGTCAGTGGCCACCTATCGCCTGCTGCAGTTCACTGACTTTTCTGTGGACTTTGGGACACACACACTTCGTAGAAGCAAAGTATAACCTATCACTGTTTCACAAGCCTCCTGAAGAAGCAAGTGTTACTTGCCTCTCTACTCCTGGATATAAACATCATATTTTATGTTAATCCTATGTTATCACTCTGGGGTGTATCTCTAGGCAATATCTGTGGCTATGATATGCAAATGTTTGTTAAAGATAAAATGTACTTTTTGCTTTGCTTGGTTTTCTTAAAATGTATCTCTATTTGATGACTTGCTCCTGAAAAGTTCCAGTTCCATGTTTTTTTTTTCCTGTTTGTCTCCTAACAAATAAATATTTAAAGAATATGCAAACCCAACATTTTATGATCATGATATGTGCCTGCTGTACCATGTACTTGTATGAGAAAGTATCCTGTTCTCTTTGTATTACTTCCTTTGTGTTAAATACCTGATGTTCCTGCCAGTCCTTCTTCCCTATCAGTGTTAACTTCATTGACGATAATATTTTTGGACAAAATTAACACTATCTTAGTCGACTAAAATTAAAACATTTCAAATGAATGAAACACAACTAAAACTAAAATGGCACTTTAGTCGAAAGACTGACTAAAACTAAATTGAAATTTGATGTAAAAATTTACACTGGTTATACAGTATATCACAATGGCTAAATTGTGTCTGTAGTGCATGTTCAAACTTTAATACCATAAATAATAACATGTTATTAGATTTTTAATCCACGAGTATATAATGAGTTTGGAAATTCTGGAGAAATGCTTAAACCATGCATTACAATTTAACTAAACCCATTCGATTTTAGTAGACTAAAATGATTTTAGTTTACTAAAATGCGACTTAAACTAATACAACACAGATAACGGAAAATTGTTATCAGATACTTACCGTAATTTTCCTTTCCTGGCTCTGCCCCATGTCAGCACAACCTTGGGTCAACCCCGTCCCCTTGACCCCGTATAGGACATCCCTGAATAGAACATAAAAAGGACAGTAGTACCTGGAGACGGTGTTCTATAACTAGCTTGCGACGGCCCGGGGTGGGTATGTGCTGCCATGGGGCAGAGCCAGGAAAGGAAAATTACGGTAAGTATCTGATAACAATTTTCCGTTTTCCTGGCTCGGCCCCATGTCAGCACAACCTTGGGACCTAACTAGCATACAATATGGGAGGGTAAGATAAACCTCAAGAATAGACACCAGGTGTTGCTCAGAAAAAATTTATTGACACCCAGAAAAAAACAGAGGATAACACTGAAGTCCCCAAGGCATTGGAATGGGAAGCGACGTCTAGCTTGTAATGCTTGATGAACGTATTCGGAGAACTCCAACTCGCCGCTTTACAAATTTCGTCTGCCGGCACCTTACACCAGGCTGCCCAGGAGGATGAGACCGCCCTGGTTGAATACGCATTGATCTCCTGTGGAGGGGAGAGGCCTTCGAGGGAGTATGTTGTCTGGATTGCTTTTACCACCCATGAAGAAATGACTCTGGAGGACGCTGGCATGCCTTTCCTGGAGCCCGATGGGTATATG
Source organism: Glandirana rugosa (assembly GCA_018402905.1). NCBI lineage: Eukaryota > Metazoa > Chordata > Amphibia > Anura > Ranidae > Glandirana > Glandirana rugosa. The sequence continues at coordinate 1,158,571 of BLSH010207240.1, forward strand.
AAGAGAGCCTCCGACTTCTTGAATGGACTCGTCCTTAGCAAATACGACTGCAGAACGGATTTGAGATCTAAACCCCGCAGGGCCAAGTCTTCCAAATCGCCTGCCCCCGGAGGAAGAACCGGAAGCACAGACTGCCAGTTGAAATGAAATTGCGTAGATACCTTCGGCAAGAACTTTGGAGAGGGCCTCAACACGACCCCATCCGGAAAGAATGTATAGTATGGCTCTTTGCAGGAAAAAGCCGCCACCTCTGACACACGTCTTGCTGAAACCACGGCAGTGAGGAACACAACCTTCAGGGTGAGGTGAAAAAGCGAACTATCCGCATCTGGAAAGAAGGGGGATTTTAAAAACCCCCTTAGGACCAATGGCAAATCCCATCTATGAAACACCGGGCGAATCAGAGGCCGAATCTTGATTGCTGCTTTTAGAAATCTCATTACAAGCGGATTCCTTGCCCAAGGAACGTCGGTCAGGGCAGCAAGTGCGGAAACCTGGACCTTTAGGGTGTTATAGCTCAAACCCGCATCTAGACCTGACTGAAGGAATTTCAAAACGTCAGTTACTGTAGGTATTCGAAACAAGAACCCCTGTTGGGTAGCAAATACTTCAAACTTCCTCCACACTCTGTGATAGGTCCTGTTTGTAGAAGGCTTTCGTGCTGTAAGAAGGGTCGCTACTACCGACTCGGGGAGGTTTAAGCCATCTAGCTTGCCCCGTTCAACAGCCAAGCAGTCAAGGCCAGGCAGGCCGGCTCGGGATGAAACTGGCCGTTCTGCTGAAGCAGGTCCCAGGCTTGTGGCAATCTGATCGGAGGATATTTCGCCAGGTGACAGAGGAGCGGAAACCATGGCCTTCTCGGCCAAAACGGGGCGACCACTATCGCTGTGACCTTGTCCTCCATTATCTTCAGCAGGCATCTGAGAATCAGTGCTGTGGGAGGGAACAAGTAGACTAGGTTGAAGCTCCACCTCTGAGATAGTGCATCTTGCCCCAGGGCCTGAGGGCAATAGTATCGGGAAAAGAATCGTGGCACCTGGTGATTGGTTGGAGTTGCCATCAGATCCACATCGGGTATCCCCCATTGCCTGAAGATTTGCCCCAGGTACTTCGGATTTAGCATCCACTCCGAATTTTGGGAGAACTTGCGACTCAGGAAATCGGCCATGGAATTCTGAACCCCGGGGAGATAGACTGCTGTCAGATCCGCCAGGTGAATCTCGGCAAAACAGAATATCTCCACCGTCACCTGAAGAAGGGACAGGCTCCTTGTCCCCCTCGCTTCGTTACATAAGACACTGCTGTCTTGTTGTCCATTAGAAGCCGAACTCTCTTGCCTCGAATTATGGGAAGGAAAACTAGAAGGGCCTCCCTGGCCCCCCCCCCGAGCTCCAGCAGATTGGAGGAACAGGAAGTTTGAGGGTCCCATCTTCCTTGGGCCTTCAACCCGCCGCAATGAGCCCCCCAAACACTGCAGACTGGCGTCTGATGTGACCGTAATCCAGTCTCCAGGATTGATGGCTCTGCCTCGAGTCAGGTTCTCTTCCCTTGTCCACCAGAGAAGATTGTTTCGGATAGACCGAGTAATCAGAATCTTCTGATGCAACGAGCCACGGCGCCACTGGCTGAGGAGAGAAAATTGATACCTTCTTGTATGCCACTGGCCCCACGGGACTGCTGGTATACATGCCGTAAGACTCCCCAGGAAGCTCATCCCCTCGCGAACTGTGATAACTGCTGCAGTTCCCATTCTCTTTGCCTCTCTTGTGACGCGAATGACCTTGTCCTCTGGAAGAAAGATTTTGTATTGTAGCGTGTCGAAAGACGTTCCCAGGTAAATCAATGTCTGTGACGGAATAAGGTGGCTTTTCTCTGCGTTCACCATCCACCCAAAGTGGCTCAAGGTGGCAAGGACATGATCCCGGTGCCGCAACAAAAGATCTCTGGATTGAGCGACGATTAGGACATCGTCCAAATAATGGAACACTCTTATTCCTTGTTACCTGAGATACGCGATTACCGTCACTAGGACTTTTGTAAACGACCTTGGGGCGGAACTGAGACTGAACGGGAGGCACCTGAACTGAAAATGGTCTCCCGCATACACAAAAAGTAGAAAACGTTGATGAGCTTCTGATATTGGAATATGGAAATACACGTTCTCGAGGTCCACAGAAACCATCCAGTCGCTTCGGCGTATGACCGCCATGATCGTCTTGAGGGATTCCATCCGAAACGACTGTGGCTTCAGGAAGAAGTTCAGCCTCTTCAAGTCCAGCACTGGACGCCACTTGCCCGAGGATTTTTAGACAAGGAAGAGAGGTGAGTACACCCCCTGGCCCCGCTCCACTTCTGGTACTGGAACAACAGCCCGCAACAGAACCAACTCTGCCATGTAGGACTCGAGACATAGGCGCTTTTCTGGTGACCTTGGTATCTTCGTAACCATCCAAATTTTCCCTGGAGGCCGACCCTGAAATTGAAGAAAAAGACCATCCTTGACTACTTTCAACACCCAGGCATCTGTTATTCTTTCCGCCCAGATACTGCCGTAGGCGATCCATCTTGCTCCTACTGGTGGCCCCTGGGCGGGCTGACCTTCAAAAAGATTTTGTTGCAGACTTGGAAGCCTGGGGTGCTTTAGGTTTGTACTGGTCGGAGAAGGTGCTTCGAGGATGCCACGAGAACCTTGAGAACTCCCTGCCCGGGTGATACGTTCTGGCCTCTTTGAACTGATCTCTGGGTCTTCTGTTAGCCCGAAAGGACTGCTGTCGTCGCCTCCGGTCCTGGGGAAGGAGACCAGATTTACCCCCCGTCACCTGGTGAATAGCCTCCTCCAATGTTTTACCAAAGAGCGTGCCACCTGCAAATGGGATAGAACACAGCGCCTGTTTGGGCACAGAATCAGCGGCCCAGTGTTTCAGCCAAAGAGCCCGCCTAGCCGTGACCGAGTGTGACATAATGAGGGAGGTAAATCTGACCAAGTCCACCGCTGCCTCTACCATGAACTCTGCCGACAACTTCAGGGCTTGCAGACTTGAGACCACACTATCCTCTTCCGAGGGGGAACCCAAGGCTGACTCTACTTCCGAAGACCAGACCTTTACTGCCCTGGCAATGGAGGTAAGGGCCACCGCTGGCCTGCAGGCGGCCCCTGCTGTGGTGAACACTTTCTTCAGTTCAGAGTCAGCCTTACGTTCCATGGAATCTTTAAATGATACCGTCTCCTCAAGCGGCAAGGTGATATGTCTTGGGAGCCGCTGTAGAGATGCATCCACCTTGGGGGGGGGAATCCCAGGACTCCACTTCTGGCGGTTTAAACGGGTACAGTTTATTAATTCTGTTGTGCACAGGCGGCTTTCTGCCATTCCTCCTCCATCAATTCCTTAATTTCAGCAATAAATGGAAACTTTGGCAGTTCCCTCTTTAAATTTGGGTAGTATCTCCTTGGCTCCTGTCTACTTGCTGAATCATCCTCCCATTCAATAGCCCGTTTTATGGCTAAAATGAAGGAGGGAATCAAGGCAAAATCATATGAGTATGACTCTAGGGCTTCCTGGCCTCCTTCCAAATCCACTTCCGAGTCTGACTCAATCGCATCTGGTACCGGAGAGTCACCTCCTCTAGGTCTGAGAACCGAACCCAAGGCAGTCGGGGGAACAGGCAATAGGGCTTTAACCCCTTCCTCCACTGCTCGTCTAATGTAGGATTTAATGTCCTCACCCCCCAATTGGCTTGGCTGAGCTGCTTCTCTAAGGCAAGGATCACAGAGGCGTTTAGTGGGCAGAGCCTGGGCTCCACAAGCCCAGCAGACTGCTGAATGCTTCACAGCACGGGCCCGGTGATTCATGGCTGCAATGTGGCTTGCTAGCAGCTCGCCCTACAGACTCCGGGGAAGGACTACGGTGGACGTGGTGGCGCTTCGCCTTAGCCTTAGCGTGCCGCTCCTGCGGAGATGGAGAGTGATGGCTATCCGAGGAAGATATAGTCCTTCTAAGCGACGCACCTCTCCCCCTGAAATGAAGGGGAACAATCGTCAGCGGTCCGTAATAGGTCGTCATTTAAACAACAAAAAAACTCCCTTTGCTGTCCCTTACCTTTCCACAGACTTCAGTGCCTCCTGCATAGGGACCGGCGAGCTCATCCTGGGCTAGAGAAAGACAAGGAAAGCAAGAAAAACTTCCACATCCAGTCCAACTTATCCATCCTCCTTCCCCCCTGTGCATCCCTCACTCACCAGCAGCAGCAGCAGCAGCAATATACAGGGAGACTGCCAGAGGAAGCTGCAGGGAAAGGAGCCACATCAGTACATACAAGTGACCCAGATACCAAGTTCCAGCCACCCCATCCTCCCCCCCACTTACCGGGAACACGTCCTCCTGATCAGCTGGCAGCCACAGGGAAGGAAACGCTCTTCCCTGGATTTAAAACTGCCGCCCCCCGCCGGCCAATCAGGCGCAGCCAGGCGGGGCACCAATCCCAGCTGCGCCCGCTCGGCCAATCAGGGAAGACGCCGTGACGTCATACAGGCACGCCAGCCGGGTGGAACGCAGAACCCGGAAGTGGAGGGAGAATGGAAGCAGTGGCGCCCGGATCCCCATTATGGCTACCTGAAGCCTGCCTAATCACTCACAGCACACACAGGCATACCAAAATAGAAGCCCAGGATGGCTGCTCCCGAGCGACTGATGGCAGTTTATGCCAGCGCTACCTCCGGCACCAGGAGCGTCACCATCCGAGGGCTTTACCCCCTGAACAGGGACCTTCCACCGCAGGGACAGACGGCAGGACATCAGGACGTCCGGAGCAAGGACAGGATAAGAACACCGTCTCCAGGTACTGCTGTCCTTTTTATGTTCTATTCAGGGATGTCCTATACGGTGTCAAGGGGGCGGGGTTGACCCAAGGTTGTGCTGACATGGGGCTGAGCCAGGAAAATAAGATATGAGTAAAACTGAAATGACATTTTAGTAAAAAAACTAGGACTAAAACTAAATTGAAATTTGATGTAAAAATTAAAGCGGTAGTAAACCCCCAAGTACTGTTTTTACCTACAGGTAAGCCTATAATAAGGCTTACCTGTAGGTAAAACGAATATCTCCTAAACGTACATGGTTTAGGAGATGTTCGCCCTGCATGCAGCCGCTAACATTAGCGGCGCATGCGCTCTGATGATCCGGGGGAGGCTGCCGGAAAATCAGAGCTGGCTGCCGGAACGAAGAGCTGAAGTGAAGTCACGCGGCTCCGGCCACTCACAGCACCGGAGCCGTGTACCCGGAAGAAAGAAGAGGACCATTATGTCAGCGTCCTTAGAGTTGACCGACTCGGGCATCGGGGGCCTCGTTCTAAGGTAAGTATTTCATAATATGTTAGTATGCGATGCATACTAACATATTATGCTATTGTCTTGCAGGATTTTTTTTCGGGTGGGTTTACTACCGCTTTAACTCTGTTTCCTATAAAAAAAAAAAAAACATACCACACTAAGCCTAGAAGCACAGCATGGTCAGTTCTCTAGCTGTGCTGAGTCTGCTCTTCTCCAATGATAAGGCTTGTTCTGACAACCCCCCCACCTCCGCACAGTCATATGTACTGCTGTTTCTCCACCCCCAGCTCTCTGAGCTCCCTATGCAATTGAGAAGAGAGAATATGTGATCACAAAAAAAGATAAAAGAATGTTTGTGTAATGTTTTTTATATTTACAGTATGCACAACTGTTTTGCCTTTTAATTCTATTTTAAACTGAATTGATTGTTTTACACGGTGAGGGTTTATATATACTTTAATAAACAGTGCTTCCATGATCAAGTATCTGCAAATCAAGTTAGGCTCTTCATTACACAAGCCTAGAAGTTCCTATTCACTTTCCGATTTCCTCTCTCTAAATGAAAATGAATATGAGCTCTTCATTCAGAGGTGTATGCTTTGAGAATGATAGATAAAATTACAACCAACTTAGCCAAGCTATAGTATGACTAAGCATAGGTGGTAAAGAACTGACCTGATTGCACCAGCTTCCAGCTGGAAGTGGTAAATTTTAAATATTATTATGTATTAAATATGAAAATATACAGTTAGGATTTAGCATCAAACGGAGGACACACACAAAAGTTCAGTCCACTCATTTTTAGACCCCTTTAATTTTTCTCCAGAGTTTTCACAAAAAGTTTTTCCCTGACATGGGGAAATTTCACTATACCCAAACTCAAATCAAGCCTACTAGCTGTCCCTGCATTCCTTCCGTTTATTATTATGGACAGAGATACGTGCACAACGCATACCACCTCCTAAAAGAAGAACTACTTCCTGTTAAAGGGGTTGTAAAGGTTCATTTTTAATTTTTTTTTAAATAACAAACATGTCATACTTACCTCTTCTGTGCAGCGGTTTTGCACAGAGTGGCCCCCGATCCTCCACTTTTGGGGTCCCCCAACGGTTCTCCTGGCTCCTCCCCACATTGAGTGCCCCGACAGAGAAGGGCTCTCCCTTGGGGCACCCGTGAGGGCGCGCTCCCATGTCCTGCTGCCGTGTCCATTGACACAGACAGCAGCACTCAGCCCCACCCCCGGCTCCCTTGTCATTGGATTTGATTGACAGCAGCGGGAGCCAATGGCTGCGCTGCTATCAATCTATCCAATTAGGTCCCGAGACACTGTCTGGAGCTGATGTGCTCGTCCTGGCGCTGGGAAGACTGGGTTCAGGTAAGTATTAGGGGGGCTCTGGGGGGCTGCTACACAGAATGCATTAAGGTGAAAAACCTCAATACTTTACAACCCTTTTAAACAAAAAATAGAAAGGGCTTTTACTACTCAAGTGAAAATCCAATATGAACTAGTGTCAGAGAGCCCATCCTCAGGCCTCCTCCGCAGGCCCTAAAACACAAAACAGGCAACTTTACAGATTCTATCTGTGCAAAACACAGTCACCCTTTGGAGCAGTGGCAAATATTAATATTCGCTATTGTCACACTGATTCTCCTCCTGGCCAATCAGGAAGCAGGTCCAGAGATCCATTTCCCAATTGGCCGAAAGGAGAAGCCATCCTATTGGCTCTAATAGGCTTCAAAAAATGGTGGGCCCGGGGTGCAAAGCACTGCTCCCTGAGCCCACTCAGTTGTGTGACAATAGCGAATGTGAATATTCGCTATTGTCACACTGATTTTCCTCCTGGCCAATCAGGAAGCAGGTCCAGAGACCCATTTCCCAATTGGCCGAAAGGAGAAGCCATCCTAATGGCCTAGACAGAGGAAGGAGAAGAAGGGTGGAGGCCGGGACACGGAGGAGACTGAGGGGGGAAGCCGCTGCCACCACCGCCTCCACATGCCAGTCCAGGGGCAGCAGGTGTGCAGTGCGGGCTCCTGCACCCCCCTCGACCAATGGAGCACCATCTGACCACTGCTCTGGAGCCTTTAACCACTTCAATACTGGCCACTTTCACCCCCTTCCTGCCCAGGCCAATTTTCAGCTTTCAGCGCTGTCACACTTTGAATGACAATTGCGTGGTCATTAGGGTTGCACCGATACCAATACTAGTATTGGTATCGGTGCCGATACCGAACATTTGCATAAGTACTTGTAATCGTGTAAATGCTGTGATGCCTAATCTGATACCCAGGCAGTCGATGGTGATCGGTGCAGCAGTGGGGGGGGAGTTACAAGCACCAATCTCCCTGTATAGCTTTTCTGACAGCCACTTCTCATCCTCTCCCTCACGCTGCTGTCAGGGAGATTGGTGCTTGTAACTGTCCCCACCGCCACACCGATAATCCCTGACTGTCCCCTGTGTCCCCCTCCGGGTCTCTGTATTCTCCTCCGTATCCCCTTCTGTGCTCCCCGGCTCTCTGTGTCTTCCTCCAGGTCCCCCTCTGTGCTACCGTGTCCCCTGTGTCCTCCTTATCCAGTCATCCTCCGGGTCCCGATCTGTGTCACCCTGTGTCCTCCCTGGCTCTCCGGCTCCTCCTCCGGGATCCCCTCTGTGTCCTCCTCCGGGTCCCCCTGTGTCCTCCAGCTCCTTCTCTGGCCGGGTCCCCCATGTCCTGGATCTGTCAGGATGGAGAGCGGAGGAAGGAACTGTAAATGTTCTTACAATGCTTTAGTTAATGAATGAACAGGAGTCTCCTGTCCATTCATCTTCAGTACAGCTAAGGCTGCAGAGAAAGGGACTGGGGAATCTCTATCCTCAGTCCCTTTCCCTGTCTCAAAGGTGAGATATGAGGGGTCTAACCCCTCATATCTCACCA
>BLSH010207240.1:1177485-1189642 GCA_018402905.1 Glandirana rugosa
CAGCTGTGACGTTAAACCTGACGGTATAGACGCACCTTCTGTCTTGCTTTTGTAGGACAACAGGAAGGTGAAGTGACGTTCGTTAAGTAATGTAAAGTTCGTCCGAGAGAGGGGCAGATTCAGCCCATTAATCTTCGGCAACCCCCTTCGGGACCTCTAATCTAGAATGCAACGGTGTGTGTGGTTAAGGTTTAAGTTTTTCCACAGATTTTTCATTGTATCTTTGTATCTTTTCACTGCCGTCTTTTTCTGACTCATCAGGTAGCTCAGACGGGGAAAAATAAATAAAAAAAAAAATCAAAAAAAAAAAAAATGTAATTGGAACAATAGACTGATACCTAAATACAAATTAAACTACCAACAGAGGTTGTGAGACAGTCAACAGTAAATGGCTTCAAACATGCTTGGGATAAACATAAATCCATAGTCAGATAACAAGGTTAATGTAAAAAAAAAAAAAACTAAAAAAAAAAATAAATAAAAAGGGGCAGACTCGATGGACTACTCAGTCTTTTTCTGCCGTCACTTTTCTATGTTTCTATGTTACTTTTTAGACACCTTTTTGAATTTGGAATTGGTGTGTGTGGCAACGTAAGATCTAATCTCCAGGGCTTCCCCCAACGGCTTCTAATTACCCGACTTAGACGGGGAGAGAGCCTGCTTGAAATGTAATGAATTGCTTGCAGTGAAGTGGAAGGACAACAGGATGTTTTCGTTCTGTCTTCCACGCAGATATGGCAGTCCAAATTGCAGTGTCGACTGGTGGTGTTTCACAGTTTCGGAGACCCTGAAATGCCAAGGTAGCACAAAACCCCCCCCAAATGACCCCTTTCCGGAAAAGGTAAAGGAAAGTAGACATTACAAGGTATTTGCTAAGAGGCACGGTGAGTATTTTGCAGATCTCATTTGTTGCCACAATTTTTTGGAAAATGATGAAAGAAAAGGAAAATTGATTTTTTCTTTTCTTTTTTTCAAAACCTTGTGGCAAAAAGCGAGATCTGTAAAACACTCAACATACCTCTCAACAAATATCTTGCGGTGTCTACTTTTTGAAAAGGGGGGGTTGTGCTATATTGGCATTTTAGGGCCTCCGAAACTATGATAGGTAGTGAGGAAGTGAAATGAGCAATTTATGCTCTTTGAAATCCTGAAGGCAGTGATTGGTTTTCGTCACCCGTATGCGGCTCCCAAAAAGTCTCACACATGTGGTATCCCCATTTTCAGGAGAAGCTGCAGAATGTATTTTAGGGTGTAATTCCATATATGCCCATGGCATGTGTGAGCAATATATAATTTTTTGTCATTTTTCAAACACTTGCAAGTAAAAAAATTAAATATTCAATGGGCTCAACATTTTTCACCTCAAGAAATTAGATAGGCAGTCAGAAAGTAAAAGCTGAGTAAATTCGGGTATATATACCATATATACCATAGTTTGTAGACGCTATAACTTTTGCTTATTGTTTTTTTAATAGCAAAGACATGTAGCTAAATACATTTTGGAATGCTCTATTTGTGGGAAAAAAGGACAAAAATTTAGTTTAGGTGCACCGTTGCATGACCACACAATTAGACCTCATGTACACTGCTGCTGATAAACGGATGTTTAGGAGCAGTTGGGTGTTTGTTTTCAGCTGCCCCTGAACTCTCCTCTATGTTATCTTATCAGTACATGTACACAAGGTCGTTTATAGTCGTTTCTAGGCAGTTGTGTTTAGAAGCTTTTTTTGGAACCCAAAAAAATGCGTTCGGACAGAAGTTCAGAGGCATTTGAAGCGCCAAATGCCTGTAACAGCTTTACCTAAATGAGGTAACTCACCTTTAGCGGCATTTCGTTTTCATGCATTTTCATTTAAAAAATGCTCCTAGACGCAAACGCGTCAAAACGCGGCATGTAAAATGCGGCTAAACTGAAGTTTTTAGCGTCGGCTTCAATCTGTCAAAAAATTGTTCAGGAGAGGTTAAAAAAGTGTCCCTTGTACATTAAGCCTTACCAGTTTAAGTAGCGCAGTGCCAAGTTGCAAAAAATGCTCTGGTAAGGAAGGGGGTAAAACCTTCTGTAGGTCAAGTGGTTAATGTTCTTTGCGAAAAAATTAAGGGAGCATAAAAACATCTGTAGTATATATTAATTTGCTTTACTAAACAAAAATGCTGTACTCACTTGTGGGACAAACAATACACAACACACAAAGTATTACCAAATATTCCTACAACATACTATCTATACTTCGACGCAAATATGCATATACAATGTATGTAGTAGGCATCTACTCCTTGCTTCTGGGAGTCCTCCACAACTATCAGTCCCTTTGTGTCTTCAGCACATGGCTGTGTTTAAGTCCTCTTTTCCCCTAACATACTTCCTGCAGCATCACTTCCTGCCCTGAACTTATGAACCAGTCCAACAAGTTAATTAGATATGGATATGGGAAGCCTAGCTTCTAAACACAATGCATGTAACTAAAATGGATCATTCTTACATTTATGCTTATAGAAATCACAAAAATAGCCATAGCAACACAACAGGCAAAAAACAATGTTCTTTTGCAGAAGTGCGGGGTAACATTAATTCTAAATGGCACCACCACGCATCAGGGAATGTGTGTTTTCAGGAGTGGGAAACCACATGGCGCAAAAGCTCCATGCTGTTCCACGATACCACATTTTAAAAAAAAGGGCAGGGACTTTCTCCCTGCCAGAAACGCCGATACAGAAGACCATTCAAATGAATAGGCTGCGGTGCCTGCAAAAACGCGGCACGCAGAAGTCAGACCCGCTAAAGAGTTGATCTAGTTAGTAAAAACAAATATTTATAAAGCGCAACACTGTGCAAATTGTGCTCTAGATGTTTTGGTAAGAAAAAGGTAAAAGAAAGAGAAGAAGGGCCCAGTCATCTGACCTGACAAAGTAATGTGACTAGCCTTTCCTCCAGTTACTGACTCTCTCTGTGATGGTAAGCGGTGAGAAAAAGAAAACATTGTAGGTCCCCGCAGGCCCAACACTATGGCCTGCATTTTATGATCAGGATGACTCTACACTTTAAATTGGTTTCTAGGTTTTCACACTGGGCTTCACTGCTAGCAGAAATGGAGAAATCTGTGAGCACAAGATCTGGCATCACTGAGAGGTAAGTCAGGACTGGACCACCCAGCACATGCGTGTAGATCACCAGTTGTCCATGGACTATATTCAAAGTCAACGTCTCTGCTCATCCTCCCTTCTGTCACTGATTTGAATTTGCAATTTCTGTGCACAGTACAATGGCAATTTAATATAAAGAAATAACAGAAGTAATTACACATTTTATAATTTATGAATAAGTGGAATAGTTGTTGAATGACTGAATAAAGGTTTTTCATCTCGTTGATCTTCCTTACCTGCAATATATGAGTGGAACATCTGGCTTGGTTTATATGAAGGTAATGTGTAAGTCTCCATTTACCTCTTGTTCAGCAATACGTGTCCCCTTAGGTGTTAAAATGTAAACCTATTGGCATAAACACACAAAAAATTAAGATAAGAGGAGATAATATTTAATTAAATCATTGCCAAATCCTCCCTGTCCTTAAGCAATTTCCTTTATGAATTGCTAGCATCATTCTATCTTCATGAAACAAATAAGTAACTAGAACTTCCCTGGATGAAAAATGATAAACTTAATGAAGCATATATTAACACTTTTATGATAATCCATGAGAAGGTTCTATATAAAGTGGTTGTGGAGCTAATTGTTAATTGTTTCCCCCATAGCAAACAGTATCCCTAAAATATACAGTACGCAGTATCCACAGTGTATCACATACTGAATACTGTCTACATGGCGTACAATATATACAGTACACAGAACCCACGTTTTATTTATTTATTTGTTTTTATTATTTCAAATTTCTATTGTGTACATGAGCATAAAATTACAGAAGGTCCATATACATACACTGAAGAAAGAAGCGGTAAAACTTTCAGCATGGGTGTTTCAATGAGGTACAAGAATAATTTATTCCAAACTCACAGAGCTGGATTAAGGCCCATGAATATATCACAAAGAAAGGGGTAAAAAATCACTATTCTCCCCAGGGTGACACCCCTAGGAGGGTGTGGCAAGCATATCTTCCACATCAAATACATCCTAAGTACCTTCCCCACTTGTGTAAAAATGGTGGATGAACATAACCTCTTGAACTCTGCCTAGCTCGTGTATGTTTTTCAAACAGTTAAAAAGAAACAGGGACAGCAAAGAGACATATAAGAAGGGCAGAAACACGACCTTCCAAACATTGATCCTGTTCGAATTTGCCTAATTCTAGTTTCAAATATGCAGCAGACATAGGACCCAATGGTAGGCTGCCACAACTGATAAGCGGTGGTAAGCAATCGTGAACAGTAAGGGGGGGTGAGGGGGAGCAGGGGAGGGAAACACAAGGTGCATGTAAACCAGAAAAATAAATGGGAGGAAAAAACGGGGAGGGGGTAAATGGGGGAACATGCACACATTTTATTTTTTATAAGTTAAGCTTAAAGTGTGTTCTGGGGCTTTTATTAACAATACCTTTATTCATCTGATTTGACCTACTTTCATTATTGGTGCTAAGGTCTACAATATATAACGGGTCTCCAAACATTCTAAACAAAGGGCTGGTTTATTGTCCTTCAGACTCTAGGAGGGCCGGACTTTGGCCAGTGGGAATGGAAATTTTGCTGGAATCAGTGGGAGTAAACATCTGGTATTAGGGGGAGTAATAGTGCCCCATCATTGGTATCATAGGGAGCAATAGTGCCCCATTAGTGGTGTCAGTGGGAGAAATGGTGACAGATGACACATGACAGAATAGTATCTAGTATCAGTGTGAGGAATAGTACCCCAAGGGCCGGATAAAGGCAAGCAAAGGGCTGCAGCTTGGAGACCTCTGGTATATAACATACATCACATTGTTTAAACTGAAACAATCTGGGATATGCCATGTACTACACAGTGAAAAGAGAGGACACAACACCATTCAGCACACCTAGCCTTGCATCCCTTTACTCTCAGCACATACACTCATCACATCTCATAGCCACCTCAATGCTCTGTTAAGCAGACTGTCACTTGTCTGCGCATAATGGACAGCTTCTCAATGACACTCCACCTAAACTCTGTATAATAAAAGGGTGTGAGTGAAGTTATCTCTCTCACTTCCTTGGTTTTGTCTTTAATATCTAGGGGGTGGCAAGAGTAACTTTTAACAAATGTTGCATTTAAGTAAAAAGCCACAGTTTGCATATTTAAGAACTTACAGGTTAGGGTATGTTTACATATTTGTATTGGTCCAGCTTGGGCCAATGTGAATATGCTCATACCATACTTGTGGGGTCCCTCCACAAGGTGGAAATCACTGTAGTAGACACCACTACTACAATTATCTCCACTAGCTTCCCGGTCCCATGCCCAGCAGTTGCCCTGCTCTTTTGTGAACACAGGAGGTCACCTGCTCAGATTTTAGAGAATGCTTTGAATTGGACAAGGTGGAGTATGCAATGCCAACTCTCTGCCTCTCCAACTCGTCCAATCAATCAAAGAATGCTTTGCATTTAATAAGAGAATACAATGTAATCTTTGAATGGTGCCCAGCCTGAATGGCCAACCACCTGTGTTCAAAATTCAGCAGGGTAGCCACTTGGCATGGGACTCAGAAGCCAGTGAAGATAACTACTACGGTGATTTCCAGATTCAATAGAAGCCATTCTCAACCCGAGTTCTGTAGAACCCTAGAGTTCCTCCAGAGGCTGTGGGTTGATTGAGCTCTGGCTAATTGACCTCCCACTACTTTAAAGGATAAGTTCACCTTTGGAACATGTTACATGTTCCATCCATATTTAGGGTGAAACATGTAACATGTTCCAGCAGCTGCAGCCTCACCCCCCTTCCTGTGACAGCGAGCGGAGCATCTTCCCCCTTGCCCACTGTCATTATTTGAAAATAACACGGCCATGGAGGGCTCTGCCCACACGGACTGGTCATTCAGTCATATTTTCGTGTGAATTTACAAACAACAACTGACCGCTTGTAGTTTGGAATGGAGTGCTAGGTCGCTGATGAACGGCTTCGTAGTTCATTCACAAGCCCTGCAGCATGTAAACAGTCTGCCTGTATGGAAGTACGGTCTGAAAGCTTCAGGCTTGTCTGCAGAAGTCTTGCATTGCATCCCTGATCCACAGACCAGGGGTGCAATCCTTTCCAGGCTTCTAAAATAATAAATTTAAATTTTTTGTCCTGCAAAAAATATGTGCATTCATTTTCTTTAAATTAAAATAACAAACATGTTATGATCACCTGCTCTGGGCAATGGTATTGCCCAGAGCAGTCCCGATCCTCCTCTTCGCTGGTCCCCCACCAGTGATCTTGGCTCCTCTTCTTCATGTAGCCCCATAGCAAGCCGCCTACTATGGTGGAACACTGCACATGCTCACTCCTGAGCTGTGTGTGTCTATAAAACCGTGCTCCTTTGACACATAGCAGGGCTTAAACATGTCCCTGCTTCTGCAAAAAAAGATTATAAAAGGGTCCCCCGTAGAGGTGTAATATAAACTGATGAATATACCTACAATTTAGTAGGACATATGACCACTCATCTCTCATAAGATGCAGGCCCCGGAGTAACAAGCCATAGAAGAAAGGTTTTTGGGGTATAGCCACCGAAAGAACTCGTGTTGGGCCACACGGTCAATGATACGAAAAGATTTTATTGGTAACAATTAACACAAATCAAATTTCAAATTACAGAAATCAAAAAAGAAAAACATCACCACAGGATAGCAAAATATAAAAAAGACAACGTTGTCTATGTTAAAAACAACCCCCCATACACACTGGCCGGCTGTGGTCATGCACACCACATACACCTCAACCGAATAGTGACTCTGGTCGGGGTATCTGTAAGGATACAGCAGTTTAGCTGTTAGTGAATGTATACAGCCCCGTCACTAAGGTCATTACGGGTTAACACAGTGGAGCAAAGTCTCCTAAATATCCACTGCGGACATGGGGAGACTGTGAGATGATGAAGTGACTGTCCTGAAGTAATGGTAAGGTGTCTCCTTGATGAGTAGCTAAGAATACGAGTATTCGTCACAATAAATGTGAGATGAAGAAGCTGGTAAATGGGGAGTCCACTGAGATAAATATTCATTCAATATGTCACAGTTCTTATCATGTAATATAGAATAAATTGGACTGGTCTCACCATGTCAGTTGATTCGGTGGATGAGGATTGATGGGACTGTCCGCATTGCGATATCGTCAGATGTAGTTCACTCACTACAGGTTGTGTATGTGTTCGTAGCCGCAATATGCGGAATGACGGTATCAGTAGCCGTATAGCCAACTGCCTGGACACAGACCGAGTAGTGCTCACAGGCTCCGGGACTCCTCTCCGTGTAGACGGTTGCTGAGCCAGGTCAAGATTTCAGGCAGTGGTGGACAAACTGGCTGTCAGGTCTGCGGTAATATGCGAGGAGACATCCCACAATGTATGACTGATCAGTCCGCCATCAGCGTGCCGCGTCCCGGAAGTAGCTACGGACGGGTCGGCAAACTCAAATTTCGCTCCAAAGGTGAGGTGGGGGTGGCTGGAAGGTGTTTGGGCGGGGCGTGATGACCCTGCTTCTTCCTCACTACATTTGATTGACAGCAGCAGGAGCCATTGGTTCCTGCTGCTGCCCTAGTCCCTATATGAAGAGGAAGAGAGGGGATAAGAGATACAGGCATGCGCAGCACTGGATCTCTTCTCCTCCTCTTCCCTTTCACACAGGGAAGGGGGAGGACAGAAAAGAAAAAATATAAAATGTGTTTTGCCTTAATGCAAGGAATGCATTAAGGTTAAAAAAAAGTTTTGGCTTTAGAACCACTTTAAGGGGCATTCAATGAACAATAAATTGGTTTTAGCATGGGTTCCCTGAGACTTGAAATTTATTTCAAGGTTTCCTCTGGGGTAAAAAAGTTGAGAAACACTGAAGGGCTACAGGGATCCCACAGATATGGTATATGCATAGGTACATTGATCCAAGCTGGATCCAAGATGTAAAATATCTGTACCTGAAATTCTTCTTTAAGCTTATAATGCACAAGGACATGCTTTCTATGTTTTCATGTATTTGCATGTGTGGTTGGATACACAGTACAGGATCCTGGGTGCCGAAACCCACAAAGATCTTGCTTTGTAAATCCCAACCAACTCTTCTGGTTGAGTGTTCAGTCCTGCTCCACCTTTCTGACCCTTACCATAGTCTATATCACTGGTGCTCAAAATCCTGCATGCCAGACAATTATTGTGTGGCACTTTGGAGTCCCTGTTGACAACAGCCTGTGTTTTTCTTGCCTAGTTTCTTACTCGGGCCACTAAAGGAAAAATATTATTTAGACTGAGTTCTATTACTTAAATGGTTTGGTTTATCTCTTTTATACTGGCTACTTTTTCTCCTCTGTCCATACCTTCTCTCTTTTTTGCTTTTTTCCTGTGCAATTTTGTAATAGGTCTTGCTGAGGGAAATATCAAATGTGGCACAAATAATTTGTAAGGGGGCTGTAGTAGCAGTGATCTGTAGCAGTCACGTGTAATGTGTCCGCAATCTACCCCCTGCATGGTTCATGCCATGAACCCCAACTTCAACTCCAATAGCTTGTTCGCAGTCTCTAAACATCTTTAACAGCATGCCTATAGTTTCTGACCATCTCCAGTTGCATGTCTCTTTTGGCTTTCAGTATCATTACATTCAAGAAATAATATGTGCCATCCTTTGGTGATGTCAAGGGCTGCACTTGAGGACCTTTATATCAAGAAAGTTGGCCACCATTGGTCTATATATGTTATTTGCTAGTAGAGAAACAAGGGAGGTGTGAAAGGCTGTATGGCCTATGAAAAACTATATGAAAAAAAGGTAGGAGGGTTTTTGCAGAATACCATAATTGTATGGTAAAATATTTTAGAAACTGTATAAAAGGACTATAAAAAACACATTTTAAAAATGGTATGCTCCTTTGATTCTAACTCTAGCCAAATGTTTAAAAAGAGCAGGTGGAAAGAGCAAAACATTTTCCCATGGTTTGTTTTCTGTCTGTGACCTCATTGGGGAGATTTTCCATGACTTCCTGTCCCTGCAACACCTGTACAGGCAATAAGGGGGTGTGATTGTCACCAGGATAGGATGAAATATACAGCGATAAAAATACTTTCATAATTTCCTCTCTAATGCTGCCATAGATGGAGCAAAAGTCGCTTGATTCCCCCATCAACACACACAGTGTTGTCAGGGGAATCCTTCCCGCTGAGCCGCTGTCTTCTCCTGGCAGGGGGAAGCTGCCCTGATGGGAGAAGACCATGATTATAATTTGGATAAGACGGCAAGTAAGTCCAGGGGGGCTGGAGGAAACCTGAAGTCTGTGAAAGAGTGAGCAAGCCCAAGGGGGGCTGGAGAAACCTGTTTGGAGGCCAGGAGTTTTACTGATATGTCAAGTTTAATGACAAAGGCAACTTTTTTACAAACATGACCAATTTCTCCCTTGAAAGGCTCATATTTGTAGAAGTGAAACTCGTCTTTTGATGTTCAGATCTAAGGCAGTTTAGAGAGACTGATTATATATATTTTGTAAAATGATTATTGGTGATAACATCTACAGACAGGAAAACTGATAATTATTATCTTTTCAGAGGAGATCCTCAATGGCATAATTATAGGATCAAACAAAGGAGAGGCAGATTTTACATTTTTCAGGTACTTAATATTTCTACATTTGCAAAGTGTTGTTTAGCTAATATACAGACAAATCTGGAGAAAGTATATCACTGAATATATTTATCTTTTCCTTAGATATACTGTTTGCGGCAATTGTCACAAACCTGTACATTTTCCTAGTTTAATTATGCAGTAAAAGGATCAGGCCACCATATTAATAAAACCCATTCTGACAGGATTTGGGATTCCCTATGCTGTCTGCGACAATTGTTCTAGTATCCATCTGTCCTTACTTGCCTTGTGATCATAATCATTTCTGGGTGTCTGTGAAGATTTAAGTACGCACTGAGCCCCCGATGGATGTTGTATATACATTTGGAGATTCAGTACAGTTGAATTGACCACCTGTCAGCTATAGGACATTTATATTTTATTGCATTTGTACCTTTATTGCAATATATTAACCCTTTAGCGCGGCTTTATATTTATACATACTTGTGATCATAATGCCATGGGTCCTCCTCTTTTTGAAGAATTCATATATCCCTTTCTTGCTTCATACTGATTAAAAGGGTTAACTGTGTTCCCTGGGAAGTGTTTCTAACTGTATGTGGGCTGGGCTGACTGGGAGGGAGAGATTGTTGTTCCCTATCACAGGGAACAGATGATCTCTTTCAACTCCCCTGTCAGGATGGGAATCGAATTGTTTACACTCGCAGATCCCCGTTCTGTCACTGCGGGGGGAGAGATCACGGGTGGCCGGCAGACATTGAGTCAGCCCCAACCACTGATTGGCTCCCCTGCTAGCCAGTGAGCACTCAAGCAAACTCCTGGGCCTGCTGTGCACCTATGGCTATTTGCGCAGGAGAGCGGACCTGTCGCCGTCAAACTACAGCGGCTAGTCGGCAAGTCATTAAAAGAGAAGTACAGCCAAAGCTCCTTTGGCTGTACTCCTCCAAATGGATTGAAGTGCAGATCATTCTGAAGTCAGCTATCTGCTGATGTTACAGAGCCGGTCCAGGTTGGGGCAAGATCACGACAATGGAGTCGGGATCCACCCACATGCCTGGACCGGTACCTGGCTCAACCGCTCAGCGAGCTGCTGAGAGGCTGAGCCAGCCGCTCCTACCCCTCCACAGCTCAGCACTCCAGTGAGCGGGTAGAGAGCGGTGACTGACAGTCATCTGCTCTCTGCCCACGGAGCCCTGAGAACTGAGCGATCAGCGGTGTTTGATTGGTTCTCAGGGTTAGAGCTGGCAGGGGACCGATGCTGCATCAACCTAGGTAAGTATGATTCTGATAAAAAAAATCCCATACATCTCTTTAAAGAGACTCTGTTGCTATTCTTTTCAAAAACAATCTTTCTATAGGAAAATATGTGCATTTAACATATTTTAGGCATGTTATTTCCTTGTAAAAGCCTTACTTGTTCAGACATTCTTTTTCTTGGTGCCTGAACAGACTCAAGTGACCCTCCATATTTATTCGCTATGGTGTGTCACTTGAGTCTGTTTGGGTTTCTGACATCACATCAAAGCTGGCAACTTCTTCACTATGTAGTGAGGTGAGAGATGGAGGAGCTGGGCCAGCACAGAGAGTAGTTAGACACTTGCAGAAGAGGAGAGGGCTATGATGTGCAAGGAGTGAGTAAACTGCACTAGGAAAGTATCTCTTCCTAAAGAAGTCAAATTACTAGCAAGGTCAAGCTAGCTAAGGCACATTGCAGATGAAAAAAAGTTTTTGGAAAAATAAAAAAATATGCAAGGCTTTAAAATACCTGATGTTTCTGTGATTTTACCTGCATCTTTTACATTGGTGACAGGGTCTCTTTTAGACAGAAATGGACAGCACATATCTCAGGTTTCTCAGGTCAGTCACTTGGCCAATTAAAAATGGCACTTATCCATTTGTCTTACTCATCACATGGGGCACATTACTGTAGAAAAGGTAAATTTTATTTGTAGAAAGATATTTTTGCTTCTAGAATGCACAAAAGAAGCCAAACAATGTTCCAGTTGTACAGCTTGGAGCATAAACCACTGGAAGACAATTTTCCACATTAAGATCAAAAACCCCAAAGGACAGAGGAAACTCTTTGATGTTTATGATTTATAATATTTGATTAATGACTTATCTTGGATCTGTTACTCCTGTCAATATGGCAGGTACAACATTAATTAGAATAATAAAAAAAACATAAAATCAAGCATTTTTTATACTGATGTTAGTGTGTTACAAAACAAGGTTGTTAATGTTTGTTTTAAAAAAAAAACTGTACGTTCCCCCCATTCACCGTAAGAGGCAATACACATAAAGATAGACTAGCTTATAAAACAACAAGATACATTTAATACATTCATTATACTGTATGAATATGCAAATTGATGTTAAATCCATGTATAGAAAAAAAAAATGAGCTTAGTGCAAAACAAAATAAAGAATTAAATAA
>BLSH010207240.1:1199010-1209158 GCA_018402905.1 Glandirana rugosa
ACCCGGTAAATATACCTATGTGGAATTGGTGAAGTCGGGGCCTAATAAACGCCAATTGCAATTTTTTTTATCGCAAATATGAGGAAGAATATAAATCGGCCAAAAACGGTGAAAAAAAAAGTTTTTTTATATTTTTTTTTTGGATTTGAATTTTGGCAAAAAGTAAGAAATTTGGGTTTTTTTTGCAAAATGGTCGCTCTTCTTTTGTTTATAGCGGCGATCAGAAATGACGCAGAGGCGATCAAATACCACCAAAAGAAAGCTCTATTTGTGGGTAAAAAAGGACGCAAATTTTGTTTGGGTACAACGCCGCACGACCGCGCAATTGTCAGTTAAAGCGACGCAGTGCCGAATCGCAAAAAGTGCTCTGGTCCTAAAGCTGCAAAACCTTCCGGGGCTGAAGTGGTTAAGGTGTATCCATATAAATGGCCCACCCTGTACATCACTCTCTGCTCTCAAGGAGCTTACAATCTAAGGTCCCGAGCTCACATTCATAAATACACATGCTAGGACCAATTTGTACAGGAGCCAATTAACCTACCAGCGTAGAACACAAACAAGGTGCTTCTAAGTGCAATAAAACAAGACTTTAATTGGCCCAAAAAGCAATTAAAAAGGAAGGGAAGTAAATACAAGCTCATCAAATATCAAAGGAAGCTCTGCGGGAGGTTTACCATTGAATAACCCAGCAGCGTGTCTCCTAGCCAGCCAGTGGT
Source organism: Glandirana rugosa (assembly GCA_018402905.1). Classification (NCBI taxonomy): domain Eukaryota; kingdom Metazoa; phylum Chordata; class Amphibia; order Anura; family Ranidae; genus Glandirana; species Glandirana rugosa. The sequence continues at coordinate 1,199,727 of BLSH010207240.1, forward strand.
GTGGAGCTGTGTGACAGGTAACCAGTTAGAGCTGCCATGCTGCTAAAGCCAGCATGGAACACAAGTACCCGAATGTGACATGAGGGAGTGGTGATGCCTTTCAGAGCATGCGCACTAGCTCCTTCTTCATGACCCATAATGAAGTGCTGCGGAAATGCACCTCAAGACATCTGCCTATTCTTTCCTTGTCCTCATCCTGTATTAGATTTATGATTCCAGGAGGGTCTATTTTGCCAGGAGTGCTCTATATCCCACCATTTCCTAACCTACCAGTTTGTCTCTGGAGTGTGGGAGGAAACCAGAATACCAAGAGGAAACCCACACAAGCACAGGGAGAACATGCAAACTCTGGGCAGATATTGCCGTGGTTGGGACTCAAACCAACGACTCATTGGATCTAGCCACTGTTTAACTAACAATTTTCCATTTGGCTCCTTCGATTTTTCAATTGAAAGATGTTGGGCAGGTGGGTGGCTCCAGGGCCACCCACAGAGCAGATTTTAGCCAGGTTTACAGAAACCTCATGAAATTCACATAGTGCTTTTAAGAGTATCACAGTAGAAGTGTTTTCCCTATCTTCATAAACATACACATATGCACAGAACAAATACTGTACCCCAATACACACAACTCTATGCTCGCCAAGCAAGATATATATATATATATATATATTTATAAAAGTCCATGAAGTAATGCACAGTACTTTAAATTATTATACATTCCCAATCATTTGATGCATAGGATTTGGAACGCACACAGACCCAATGCAAATTCTACTCCATGATTAAGCACCAGCCTTTGCCCCCCTGATGAGTTAGATAGAGAAGATGTCATAGAACTGGTATGCAGCACTCCTCATTTTAAATCAATAGAGTCTCTGAACTGCAGAAAGTGTGATACGGAGGAGTGATCATTCGGATATAAACCAGGCAATCTCCCATATTTGAACAAAAAGGTTATAATGATAACTGATTTCTGTGGTGTAGACAGAACATTTGTTAAGCCAAAATGTGCAGCTTTTTGTGCAAGCAGGATTTCCAAACAATTTATGACAGAGCAACATACTGACATATTCCCACGATTCTATCCCTTTTGTGTCTTAAGGTAACTTCCCACACTGGATCTCCACTTCCTCTCTAATGAGAACAAAGCATACAGCTGAGATGCTCTTCTATATCTGTTACCTCTCCTCCCCTTACAGTCATCAGTCTAGAATCTTTAAGGCATTTCAAGCCAAATTCCTTTGATTGGTATTACATGGTTATTTCCCAGGGTTCTAAGCTACCGTAGGCGAAAATGATAAGCTAAGCCCAAGGACTAAAAGCCATAAATGTGCACACAAGATAATTTTCTATGGACTTAAAGTGATATTAACCCCAAAAACAAACATTTTATTTATGCAGCTGATTGATTTAGATGTGATGGCTGCATTTGTTTTCTTTTATGATTTTTTTTACATTTATGTGAAGGAAAGAAAACACAACCTGTCCAATCAGGTCAGTTTTTCAGGCGGACCTGATCGGACCTTGCATGCTCCTCTATGGAGCAGCGGATGTCAGCGGACACATGTCCGCTGCCGCCATTCGATTCCATTCCGTCTGCAAAAAATAGACGGATGGTGGTCTTATTTTCCATCTGCCTGACAGATCAGATTGGATCAGATGGAAACGGACAGCCACCCATTTCTATCCGATTGCCCCATAGAGGAGAGCGGGGTTGTGTCCATGTCCACTCTGCACAGCAGACAGGACAGGAAGCGTCATCCGCCTGCTCAGCCGGGATCAGTGGAGCAATCCCCTGCTGAGCAAGCAGAATTCACTGCATGAAGGCGCCTGTGTGAAAGGGACCTAACTGCTTAAAAATTCTTAGCTGGAGTTCACCTTTAAAGGGAAGAAAGTTTTTTATCTTAATGCATTCTATGCATAAAATAAAAATCCTTCTATGTGCATCAGCAGCCCTAGCACCCCCTAATACTTAGCCCATCTCTATCCAGCGATGTCCACAAGTTCCTCAGCCGTCCCGGGCTCTCCTCCTGATTGGTTGAGACACAGCAGCGGCGCCATTGGCACCTGCTGGTGTCAATCAAAGTTAGTTAGCCAATCAGGGAGAGAGGGATCGGGGCCGTGTCTGAATGGACACAGGGAGCTGTGACTCGGCTCGGGTGCCCCCATAACAAGCTGCTTGCTGTGGAGGCACTCGACAGGAGGGAGGGGCCAGGAGAGCTGAAGAGGGACCCGAAAAGTGGAGGATCTGGGCTGCTCTGTGCAAAACCATTATACAAAGCAGGTAAGCATGACATGTTTGTTATTTTTGGAGAAAAAAAAAATGAGACTTTACAATCACTTTAATTTGTTAGTCAAGTGCATCTAACACTACCCCCTCTCCCCAGATTGACAATGCTCCTGTCAGGGGTGTCTCTACTGCTCCTCCTTTCAGAGTGGAGACACCCTATAAGAGATCTGTGTTACTAGCTGGATCACCAGGTGAAAGTAAAGGGAAAAAACCCTAAAAAAAGAGGCCCCAAGTGCAGGGACCATTATTACTATTCATTTTTTAATATAATGCCAACATATTTTGCATTGTTTTTCACATAATAACATACAAGGTATATACATTTGTAACAGTACAGATCGTAAAAGATAATAAACTTGAATTTCAAATTCGGTAATATAAAGAGGGTTATCTTAAGGCTTATCTAAAAGTATGCCAATGCTTCAGGAACTTGAAGAACTAAAATGAAAAGAATAGTGTATATGTAAGACACCACTGAAATCAATAATTGAAAAATAATTAATACAGCTGTGCTGAAAAGTTTGTATACCCCTGGAGAATTAGTAATATACAGTATGCACCATTTTTATAGAAAACATGAGTGAGCAGGCAAACCACATTTCTTTTCTTTCTTATGTGATTCATATTCAATGGTAGGTCATAACAGAATGGCACACTCATAAAACACAACATGGCAACAGGTAAACAAATGACCCCTGTTCAAAAGTCTGCACACCCTTATTCTTAATACTGTGTATTGCCCTCTTTAGTATCGATGACAGCATGCAGTCCTTTGTAATATTTGTCTATGAGGTCCCAAATTCTTGCAGGTGGTTTAGTTGCCCATTCGCCTTGGCATAACACCTCCAGGTCATGCAAAGACTTTGGTCGTCTTGCATGAACCACCTGCTTGAGATCTCTGCAGAGTGGTTGTGACCATAAAGATCTATTTTGCTCTTGTCACTCCAGAATACAGTGTGCCAGAAGCTGTGAGGCATATCAAGAGGTTGCTGGGCATATTGTAACCAGACTTTTTTGTGGCATTGTAGCAGTAAAGGCTTTTTTCTTGTAACGCGACAATGCAGCTAATTTTTGTTTAAGTATTTTTTGTATTGTGCTTCTTGAAACAACCACACCATCTATACAGAAGGCACGCTAGGCAAAATAACCACTTCCACAGGACTTGCCTACACAGACTTCTGAGGATCCAGTGGCAGGACAAGGTGCCAGACACAGAAGTCCTCTCCAGAGAAGGCCTGCTGTCAGTTCACACCATGTTGATGTAAACCCAGACACACTGGGCAGGCCATGTTGCAAAGATGCCAGACCACCACAAACAGTTCCTCTATGGTGAGCTGTCTCAAGGAAAGCAATTGCGCAGGGGACAAAAGAACCAATACAAAGACAAAGCCTATCTCAAGTCCCTGGATATCGACACCATCTACAGGGAAACCGTGGCACAAGACCGATCAACATGATGACGTCCCACTCTTGGTAATCGGCAGCATGCTGTGTCCCTCTGACATGGCACATCCCAAATCTCTGTAAAGAGCCGATGACGAGGCTCTTTACCCCTGTGATCAGCTGTGTCCAATTACATCTGATCACATGTAAACAAGGAAATGCCGGTTATCGGCTTTCCTCTCCTCACACTGACAGCGTGTGAGAAGTGTGATTATCAGTGCAACCCCAACAGTCCCCATCAGTTGTGCCAGTCAGTGCCCATCAGTGATGCCAGTCAGTGCCCAGTGATGCCAGTCAGGGCTGCCTTTCAGTGCCCATCTCATCAGTGTCACCTATCAGTGCCCATCAATGCCGCCTATCAGTGCTGCATATCTGTGCCACCTATCAGTACCTCCCCATCAGTGCCATCTCATTAGTGCAGCCTCATCAGCGCACATCAGTGAAGGAGAAAAATTACTTATTTACAAAATTTTTGTTTTGTAACAGAAACTAAGAAAAACTTTTTTTATTCTAAAGTTTCCGTTAAAAAAATTAAGAATCCAGTGGTGATTAAATACCTCCAAAAGAAAACTGTATCTGTCTAAAAAAATGCAAAAAATTTCATTTGAGTACAGCATTGCATGAAATTTTCATTCAAAGTGCGACTTGTCAATTCAAATTGCGACAGCGCTGAAAGTTGAAAACTGGATTGGGCAGGAAGGGGGTGAAAGTGCCCTGTAGTGAAGTTGTTAATTGCAATTTTAACCTGTGTGTGTCACCTTGTGTGTCTGTACCCAGGCCAAACATTTTAGGGATGTAAATTTTTCACCATGGCCATTTGGGTGATTTCAGTTATCATTATAATTTAAAAAAAGGACCAATCATCTTTAACCACTTCAGCCCCAGAAGGATTTCCCAGTTAAAGACCAGAGCATCTTTTGCGATTCGGCACTGCGTCGCTTTAACTGCATCGCACGGTCGTGCGACGTTGTACACAAACAAAATTTGCGTCCTTTTTTGCCCAGAAATAGAGCTTTCTTTTGGTGTTATTTTATCCCCTCTGCGTCACGTCTGATCACCTTTATTAACAAAAAAAGAGCGACAATTTTGAAAAAAAAACAATATTTTTTACTTTTTGCTATAATACATATCCCAAAAAAAAAAAAAATGTATTCATCAGTTTTGGCCGATATATATTCTTCCTCATATTTGTGGTAAAAAAATTTGCGATCAGCGTTTATTGATTGGTTTGTGCAAAAGTTGCCGTATTTACAAACCATGAGAATTAATTTATGGCGATTTTACTATTTTTATTTTTTTACTAGTAATGGCGGCGATCTGCGATTTTTATCAGGCCCGTGATATTGGGGCGGACATGTCGGACATTTTTGACACTTTTTTAGGACCAATGACAGTTATACAGCGATCAGAAATTTAAATATCCACTGATTACGCTGTAAATGTCATTGGCAGTGAAGGGGTTAACCTGCAGGGGGTGATCTAGGAGTCAACTGTGTTCCCTAGGTGTGTGTTCTAACTGTGAGGGGGCTGGGCTGCCAGGGGCATAAGAGATCTAACTGATCCCAGTGACAGGGATCAGTAGATCTCTTACATGCCGCTTGACAGAGCGGGGAATCGCTGTGTTTACATTGGCGATTCCCCATTTTTCTTCTGTGCCAGGCAATCGTAGGTAGCCGGTGGACATCAAGTCCGCCCGACCCATGGCCATACTGCTGAAGAGTGCGGCGGGCACGTTTATAGACGGCGATTCGCGGGATCGTGCCACTCTGCAGCAGTAAATGTACGCGAGCCGGTTAAGCAATGTCCTAGCAACAAGGCAGGACGGGATGATGCAATATGTGGGGGTTTTTCAGTAAGGCTTCAGGAGGTACATGTAAATGGCCTACACCTATGGCAAGAGCATTAAATAACCACTTCGGAAGATTTGGCCTTTGACCAGGCCATTTTTTTGAGATACGACACTGCGTTACTTTAACTGACAATTGCATGGTCCTGCGACGCTGTACCCAAACAGAATGTCCTTTCCCCCCCCCCCCCACAAATAGATATTTCTTTTGGTGGTATTTGATCGCCTCTGCAGTTTTTAATTTTTGCGCCATACACAGAAAAATAGAATGACAATTTTGAAAAAAAACAATATTGTTTACTTTTTTCTATACATATCTAATAAAAAATGTAAAAAAAAAAAATCTAATTTTTTCATCAATTTAGGCAAATATGTCTTTTGCTACATACCTTTAGTGAAAAAGAAATCCCAATAAGCGTACATTGATTGGTTTGCAGAAATATAAACTATGGGACATATTTATGGAATTTTTTTTTTTTTTTTGTACTGGTATTGGCAGTGATCAGCGACTTATAGCGGGACTGTGATATTGCGGCGGACAAAATTGGCACTGACACTTTTTTGAAAACCAGTGACATTATTACAGTGATCAGTATTAAAAATACGCTCTACTCTTGAACCACTTTTTTTGTTATTTTAATTGCTTCTATATACATGTGTATTGATAGGATTTTTTTTCATGGAGATATGTGTAGAGATGGATATTTTAAGTTTTTTTTTTACGGTAAATATATCTATAGTAGTATTTATTTAGTCACCAATTGATTATGATATACTTTTAGTGGTCACTAAAAATATGAATGTTTGTGTCTCGGAAGATAGCACTAACCTTGTGACTATTTGTACATAATCATTTTTAACTTTTTAAAAAATTTTGGGGATTTTTACAATTTTTAGGAAAGTGAGGAATTTTTGAGATTTGTAAGGGTATTCCCCCCCTCTAGGGATATTAAAAATCATATTTGGGAATATAAATTCATCATCTTACATTATTAGGTGAACATGGTTATGTAATTCACTTCCGGTATCCTGCTAGCTTTAAGATCAGTGCTCCATCCTCCATTCCCAGACGTAGCCTGTTACGGGGAAACGCGTTGGAAGGAGATGGGAGTTGTGACAGGATTAAGATCCAGACCTGTTGGTGATCCCTAGGCTGGATTATCCTCTCTCTACTGCTTATATATTTCTCTTTGCTGTAATTGCATATTTTAGCCCAATAAATCCCTTATGTTTTAATATATTACACAATGAGCCTTTTCCTCTGTTCTTAATCCAATACATATACTGGGTGGAAGTGCAGAGTTAGCCCGGATCGAGTGGTGCTGGTCTGGGACACTGATCTGCACTGATCCATTGAGTGTGGAGATCGAGACCGGAGTGTGTGATGTTGAGACACTGAACTGGAAGCTGTCTGATCCATCCATTGTAGAGGTTGGAGTATACATCAGACGAGGCTATACATCGGTACCTGTTTACATCATGTGTATTATGATCTCCTACAACAGGGATATGCAATTAGCGAACCTCCAGCTGTTGCAGAACTACAAGTCCCATGAGGCATAGCAAGACTGACAGCCACAAGCATGACACCCAGAGGCAGAGGCATGATGGGACTTGTAGTTTTGCAACAGCTGGAGGTCCGCTAATTGCATATCCCTGTCCTATAATATAGAAATCATATGGATCTGGTAAGAGGCATAGCTAATCTTCACATGGATTGATGTTTATTTTTATCACTGGGAACAGTGCACAGTTTAACAAGTTGTTGGCATAAGATTCAAACACATACTGTGTATGAACACTTGTTTTGTTGAACTTATTTTTATTTTTTTATGTGGGAATCACATATTGAAACATTTAATGTTGAGTCACATTATAATTTGTGGATCATTTTTTTTTAAATATTTTTCACCCACTGTACTAATGACACTGGCTGGGAAGGGGTTAACATCAGGGAAGATCAAGGGGTTAACTGTGTGCCTCTCTGGTGTTTTACTACTGTAGGGGAAGTGCTTTGACTAGAGGAAAGCATAGATCCGTGTCCCTGCTTTGCAGGAACACAGGATCAAGCCTTTCTTACTGACAGAACGGCGATCTGCCTTGTTTACATCTCCGTTCTGCCTGCGTACAGAACGATCAAGGGTCCCGCTGTGTAGAATCATATGTGCAGCTGATACCCGCAAGTGCAGGATCACATATTTATACGTGATCCTGTGCAGCGCGGCCGCTCTGTAACAGTAAAGCTGCTATAGGGGGATCAGGAAGTGGTTAAACTTTGGTCAAAGCTGCACAGTTTCTTTTATCTACGGACACCTATTACCTGCATAGGTAGTATTTTTGGTAAAGTTGAACTATGCCTTTCACAGCTGTAACAGATATCTTTGGTGATAGGTTGCAACCATCTGTATTTCTGTAATCGAAGGCTGATTGAAACCAGTAGAAAGTGGTTTATTTTGCCAAACTGTCTGAAAATTGCTCATTGGGTAGCAAGCATTAGGCAGGCCATACAAGGAACACATTTCATTCAAGCAACCGCAGGTTACTGATAGGGTAATCCATCCCGCCGAGCCATTGTATTCTCCTGGTGGGGGGGTGGGGAAAGCTGTCCTCACCAGGAGAAGACAGTGTTAATTGCTAGCAGCTATAACAGCCGCTAGCGATAATCGTATTTATAATTTGGCAGGCTGGTTGTACCCAAGGTGATCGTTCTATCAAATTGGGTACATTCAGCCTGCCCATACATGGTTCATATGTCGGCCGGTTCCTGCTGAAACGGAGATTCAAACTATCTATGGCAGACCTTACGTTCACAAAGTCTTCACAATAACAGGAGAGGGGGAGGGGTTTGGGACTTTAAATGAAGCATAAGACATATAAAGTCAACTGCCTCCATCTCTAATTGCGAGCATAAATGGAAAAAGAAAAAAAATTGGGACTTTAAATGAAGCATGCGGCTGGAATAAGCAAAATGAACAATGCATATTTGTCACATTTATTATTTCTTATATCTATACAAATTAGGTCACAGCATAAAACAGTAAAAAATTATATTAATTAATAGTTAATTCTTAACTCATGTATGTACACATGTTAACATCATATCATAATCGCATAGTGTTAATTTGTAACGGAACAAACTCTTTGATCCATATTAGCATAGTATAGTAAAACATGATTATAAAAAAAAAGGTCTCATAGCATCTAAAAAGCTTGACGCGTTTCGTGGATTCCTTCGACTTCCTCAGGAGCAGATGTGAGGTAAGTACAAAGAATACATGAATTACAATTGGTCTGATGATTGACTAAAAAAAAAGAAGGAGTGGGAGTAAGGACATACCCACTCATACTTTCAAATCAAGTATCAGTTTGGAATGTGGTAGTAAGAGCTGAAGGTTCCCTGGGGGAGTCTGTTCCGGGAGCCGAGGTAATATAACTAGAGTTGAGCGAACCTCTGGAAGTTCGGGTTCTGCTGGTCCGTCCGAACTTCGGGACAAAGTCCGGGTCCGGACGGAACCCGAACGATCGCACGGACAACGAACCCCATTGAAATCAATGGGGACCCGAACTTTTATGCACAAAAATGGCTGTAACAAAGTCCTGGAAAGCCCTAGAGGGCTGCAAAAGGAAGTAAAATGGGGGTAAGGGTAGGGCAAGTGCCCTACAAAAAAATGGGGACAGGGAAATAACTGTAAATATTTTTAAAAAAATAAAAACATAAAAAAAAGCAAAAATGGAGGTGAATGTGGATCATCTTCAAACTGTGTCTGAAAAGTATTAATTAACGGTAGAAGCCATATAACTGTTCTAAAATCATCTTCAAACTAGGGCAAGTGCCCTACAAATAAATTGGG
>BLSH010207240.1:1209168-1220566 GCA_018402905.1 Glandirana rugosa
ATGTGGTATATCTACATTAGTCCATGTAAAAAAGACAAAATGTATGTTAAGTAGTGTAAAATATGAAAAAGTGTCTACAAAAGACCACTACAGATAACGTAGTGGTGACTAATGGTTAATCCCTGATGTAAGGATCCCTGTAGGTAGAGGACTACTAAAAAGTGGAACTCCGTACCCAATATAATGGAGCCGAGGGCCTTGTCTGAGGGGGTCCCTTGGAAGTCGAGAATGATGGTGTAAGGTTTGACTATGAACTAAACATTAAAAAAAGGTCTCATAGCATCTAAAAAGCTTGACGCGTTTCGTGGATTCCTTCGACTTCCTCAGGAGCAGATGTGAGGTAAGTACAAAGAATACATGAATTACAATTGGTCTGATGATTGACTAAAAAAAAGAAGGAGTGGGAGTAAGGACATACCCACTCATACTTACAAATCAAGTATCAGTTTGGAATGTGGTAGTAAGAGCTGAAGGTTCCCTGGGGGAGTCTGTTCCGGGAGCCGAGGTAATATAACCCATGCCTCAAGGTGAAAAATCATCAGGAGATGGATGTCCCTAGGAATGTAGTCCCTAATTGGTAATCAGTGGTGATGCAATAGACATCACCAGAAAACATCTGTGAAAAAGTATAAAATGTGATGAATTGTATGTAAAACAGAAAAAATGTACCTGATTACATCTATATGGTGTAACCCAGTGCTAGTCCTAGAGATAGTAGGGAATAGGTATAATATGTATGTCGACTCTCCTGCGCAAACTGTGCATGAGAAACTGCGGACGCTCCCACTGCACGCCGACGACTCGATGTCTGCCGGCCACCCGAGGCCAGTCTGGAGCCACCAGGATAATTGGTATCCCCTCCGCCACTATCCTGCATATCAATCGCGGAAGCAGTCTTATCGGAGGGAAGGCGTACAGAAGACGATAACGGCTCCAGGGGGCCACCAGAGCGTCCGGGGCCACTGCCAACGGATCCTTCATTCTGGACACAAAGGTCTCCACCTTGTGATTGAACCGAGACGCCATGAGATCCACGTCCGGCGTCCCCCATCTGCGGCAAATTTGCTTGAACACCTCTGGGTGGAGGGACCACTCTCCCTGGTCCAGCGTCTGGCGACTGAGAAAGTCTGCGTGCCAGTTCTCCACCCCTGGAATGTAAATGGCTAAGATCGCCAGAACGTGAAGTTCCGCCCAAAGCAGAGCTGTCTCCGCTGCAGCTGCTGAACTCCTTGTGCCGCCCTGATGGTTCACATACGCCACTGCTGTGGCATTGTCCGATTGAATTTGAATCGGACGACCCTGTAATCTCACTGTCCAGTGGAAAAGGCACAATCTGATTGCCCTCAGCTCCAGAACGTTGATGGGGAGGCGGGCTTCCTGTGCCGACCAACGACCCTGGGCAGATAGATGCCCCAGGATCCCTCCCCAGCCCAAAAGGCTGGCATCCGTGGTGATGATCACCCACTGAAGAGGCAGGAACGTCTTCCCCTGAGTTAGGGCCGAGTCCCAAAGCCACCAGGTCAGAGACGCCCTGGTCTGGGAGTTCAGACGGATCAGAAGGTCCAACGACCGAGGGAACCTGTCCCACCGAGCCAGAATCGCTCGCTGAAGGAGACGAGTCTGACTCTGGGCGAAAGGTATCGCCTCGAACGACGAGACCATGAGTCCCAGCACCCGCATACAGAACCGAAATGAAGATTGACAGTGCGATAAAAGGGTGCGCACTGCTGACTGCAGACACAGCAACTTGACCAGAGGGAGGAAAACCTTTGCCTGCTCTGTGTCCAGAAATAGACCCAGATACTCCAGGCGACGGGATGGAGACACCGATGACTTCTGTAGGTTCAGTAACCAGCCGAAGTCCAGAAGTGAGGTCATTGTGATACCCACATTCTCCTCCAGAGCCGAGACGGACTCCGCCCGCAGGAGCAGATCGTCCAGGTATGCCACTACCGCAATGCCTCTCTGTCATAGCAACGCCAACACCGGGGCTAGCAATTTTGTGAAGACTCGAGGTGCTGAGGCCAGGCCGAAGGGGAGTGCCACAAATTGAAAATGGAGGTCTCCCACCGCAAAGCGCAGGAAGCGCTGATGGCGTGGATGAATGGGTACATGGAGGTACGCATCCCTGATGTCCAGGGATGCCAAAAATTCCCCCTGATGAAGGGCGGCCACGACCGAGCGGACAGATTCCATCCAGAATTTCAGCACCCTGACATACCGGTTCAGGGCCTTCAGGTCCAGTACAGGCCGAACCCCCCCCTTTCTTGGGAACCACGAAAAGATTCGAGTAGAACCCTCGAAACCTCTCTTCTGGGGGCACTGGTACAATCACCCCCTGGTCTGAGAGCGCCTGTACAGCCCCAAGGAGGGCCTCCCGGCATTCCTGCGGGAGCCCTAAATTTGATGGGAAGAATTTGTCTGGGGGTAGAGAGATTAACTCTATCCTGTACCCGGTGGACACCACTTCCCGGACCCAGCGGTCGGAAATGTGAGCCAGTCACCGGTCTGCGAACCCCAGAAGACGTCCCCCCACCCGAAACCCGGGTGGGGGCAACCCATCAGGCTGAGGAGGACTTGTCCTCCGCCTTTTCGGTTTTGCGCTGCCACTGCCGTCTTCCGGCCCCTGCAGCGACCTTACTGGAGCGGGTCCCTTTACCTGTTGCCCCCAGGGCACGAAAAAACTTCTTCTGTCCCAAAGGAGGGGGCCCCTGTCTACGGCGAGACTCACACCTGCGGGGCTCTGGAAGGAAGGTGCTCTTACCTCCCGTGAAGCCCTTAATAATCTCATCCAAACGTGGGCCAAATAGACATCCACCTTGAAAAGGGAGGTCAGCCAGACCTTTCTTGGAAGCGTGGTCACCGGACCAAGAACGCAACCAAAGTATCCGTCTAAGTATGACGGCAAATATTGTTATTCTGGACAACATCGGCAGTAAATCAATGGCCGCATCACAAAGGTACTTGAACCCTTGGAGTAAAAACTCAGCCTTCTGTGGTGCATCCATCAGGCGACCGTCTTCCAGGTCCTTCAGGAGCTCTTCCATACACTCGTATAAATGTTGTGCTGCCATGGCGGATGCCAAGGCTGGTCGCACAGCGGAACCTGCCACCAGGAACAGCGACTTTAAAAGCGCCTCTGTTTTTCTATCAGCGGGATCCTTAAAAGAAGGAGTCCCTTCCAGAGGGATGGTCGTCACCTTACTAAGGCGTGCTATCGGTGGGTCCACCACAGGCGATTCCCATTTTTTTTAAAAAGCTTTCCTCAAAGGGATAGCGAGCAGCGAACAGCGAACCGTTTTGACAGCGAAGAAGAGTGCTGTGGACGCTGCCATTCACGATAAAGAAAATGATCAAAAAAGTAATTGTAGGGATAAGCATTGGGGGCTCTAGGGGGCCTAGAGGACCCACACATATACGCAGCAGACCGCGATTCGCCATCCTGATCCAGCTGCAGCTTAGTGCGAATGCCAGTGATAATGGTAGCCACCAACGCTTTTTCGCGCGCAGCCGCCGCCCCCTGATCCCCCTCGCCGTCCGATGGACCCAGTTCCCCATCAGATAAGTCCGCTGGGGTCCCTGTGACCCCTGAGGCCACTTCTGGCTCAGAATCCTCCCCTGATGAATAATGAGGAGGAGGGGGACGCTTGTTGGGGACCTGTTGGGCGACCTCCGCCCGGGGGAGAAATTCGCTAAAGACCGCCCGCAGCTGGTCCAAAAATGCTCCTTGCGCAGATTGCGCTTCCTCAGCAGGTTCAGCAGAGTAATCTGCCATTTTTTTCTTCCCAGAAAAGGCTCTTAGTGACACACAGGGAGACTAAGGAGAATGAGGCACCCCCACACTGCCGCACACCAACACCCCACAGTGCACCAGGGAACCCAGGAGGACTGCACCCACCACCACCAGCACCCACAGGGAGCCCAGCTATACTTGCTGTTCCGCTGCCTGTTTTTGGATGGATCGGCAGAGAAGCTGCGCCGTCAGATCACCACCGTTCCACAGAGAAGGGAGATGCTGCAGACACGTGTATTTGCAGAGCATGTAGTCAAAATGGCCGCCGTTAAACACTAGAGGCCAAAACACACCTTCAGGGAACGTGCAGTACCGCAAATGGCCACTCTGAGCGCTAGAGGGAAAGCCCCATAGGCCCAAAATGCGGCTACGGCAAAATGGCGGCGGTCCATCGCCGCATGGCGGCTGATCGCCGCATGGCGGCGAAAAAATGATACGAACGCCCAAACGATCTGTGCGGTGCGTGGGAGGACAGGGGGGTGCGGGGGGTGAACGGGAGCTCCACGCGTCCCACCAGCGGCTACCCAGCAAGAAAAAACATTTCTTTTTTTTTGTTTTGCGGCCGTTGGTCCCCCTTTCTGCCCCTAAAAAGGGGGGAAGGGCAGGAACTCTCACTCACCACTCTGACGAACGCCGCGGGTAGCCACCCAGTTGCAGACCTTCCACCCCCTCTTAGGCGGTGTGCTGCGGGCCAGAAAATCGCCCTTCCCGAATCGCATCCGGGAGTGGGCGCAAGGGGGGGCCGCACTGAACGGGCACGATGCGGCGGGTCCCCATACGCCGGGACTGGCTCGCATCGGTTGGCCAGGTCGAGGAAAGTACAAAGCCCAAGGACTCTCTATGCCCCGACCGGCTTCTTGATAGCAGATCAATTGCTTGATAGAAGACAAAAAAGTAAAAGAAATTAAAATAAAAAATGGTCACAAACAGGACTGCAATTCCCCTGAAGGGAAGCCAGGTCAACTCCTTGCAAACTAGGCATTGAAACTGAAGAGCTATGCTATGAGGGGGTTTATGTAGGAAGAGAGGACGGCCCCATGGGAGGGGCCAGCTGTTTCTTTTCCCTGCCTAGTTAACTCCTAGTGGGACGAGTATAAACCCCACACGTTATGATGAGCTGCGTCTGTCAGTGAACGATAGGAGAAATAATGTTTTTATTTTCAAAATTGTCACTCTTTTTTTTGTTCATAGTGCAAAAAATAAAAACCGCAAAGGCGATCAAATACCACCAAAAGAAAGCTTTATTTGTGGGAAAAAGAACATCAATTCTATTTGGGTACATCGTCGCACGACCGTGCAATTGTTAAAGCGACGTAGTGCCGCATTTCCGGAGCTGAAGTCCCAATTTTTCTTCTATTTCCTTTTATTCTTTAAAGTAATAACTCAGTATCTGTAGTCACTGAAAATGTAGTTGAGCAAACACATGTTCTAGGTTTGGTGATGGTTTAATATTCTTATTACACATAATTCACATCATGTAATGTATGTTTCAGCAAGGCCTGATAACATTTAATTTACTTAAAAGCCCTCTTTATAATGGAAGATATGAAATACTCAAATACAGTATCAGCGACATCGCATGGTTCTTCCTAAGACAAGTCTAAACGCTTTCAGCGTCATTTAAGCTCTGCCTATCGCTTTGCTGCAGAGAATTTATTACCCTCCAATCCATTTGCAAAAGCAAGAGTACATTCCTCAACTGATTTGTTACTGTAAGGCAAAACAGCACTCTCAGACTCCATTACAAAGTTACTCTAGATAAGAGGGAACAAAGAATCAGACATTTGTCAGTAAAAGAAAGCTGATCTCAAATTCCTTTCATCCAAAGTGTTTTCATTCACACGGTGAGGATTCTTACAATATCTTCTATACCGTTTATCAAGGGAAGGGTTTTATTTCACTACCGATCGCAGGTATGAACGAATGAATGGCTTCTCGATGGTGATATACAATTCCACATACAAAGAGCGGTATAGAAGAGGAAACATTGGACCAAACTGCAACACCACAGAGATAATAATGAGTCGGCTCAGTGATTTTAGCTCTATTTGCTCCTTTCACATTAGCACTTATCACAGAAAATTCAACTTTAACCATTTGAATACTAGCCTGTGTATACCGCTCAGTTTTCAGTGCTAGGAGAGTTTGCCTGACAATTACACAGTCGTGCAACACTGAATCTAAATAATTTTCGTAAATTTGTTGACACAGATAAAGCTTAGTTTTGTTGTTAATAACCACTGTGTTTTTTGTTATTATGTAAAGGGGAAAAAGACACAAAAACTTGGGGTTTGCTTACAACATACCCTATATCAGGGATATGCAATTAGCAGACCTCCAGATGTTGCAGAGCTACAAGTCCCATGAGGCATAGCAAGACTCTGACAGCCACACGCATGACACCCAGAGGCGGAGCCATGATGGGACTTGTAGTTTTGCAACAGCTGGAGGTCCGCTAATTGCATATCCCTGCCCTATATTGTCTAAAGTATTGGGACACCTGCCTTTACACGCACATGAACTTTAATGGTATCCCAGTCTTAGTCCGTAGGGTTTAATATTGAGTTGGCTCACCCTTTGCAGCTATAACAGCTTCAACTCTTCTGGGAAGGCTGTCATAACAGCTTCAACTCTTCTGGGAAGGCTGTCCACAAGGTTTAGGAGTGTCTATGGGAATGTTTGACCATTCTTCCAGAAGTGTATTTGTGAGCTCAGGCACTAGTGTTGGACGAGAAGGCCTGGCTCATAGTCTCCACTCTAATTCCTCCCAAAGTTGTTCTATCGGGCCACAACAGGAGTTTTAAACATTCCATACTTAGTAAAAAAAATAGACAGGAGTTTTTATGTTTAAAGTGATTCTAAAGGTTGCCATTTAAAGAAAAAAATAACAATCATGTTAAACTTACCTGCTCCGTGTAATGGTTTTGTAAAGAGCTGCCCTGATCCTCTTATTGGGTCCCCCACCGGCGGTCCTGGCTCCTCCCCTCTGCCAAGTGCTTTCAATAGCAAGCCCTTGCTATGGGGGCACTCCAGCAGCTCTCTCCTGAGCTACACTCCTGTGAATGGCCACTGTCCATTCGCACACAACACAGCTTGGCCCCGCCCCACACTTTCTACTCATTGGCTCACTGGCTGTAACTGACTTGATGGTTGCCCCTGCTATGTGAGCCAGTGGGGAGAGAAAGACCCACTGCTCTCATGAACATCGCTGGACCGAGATGGGGCTCGGGTAATTATAAGGGGAGGGCTGGGGTGCTGCACCCAGAAGGGTTTTTTTTACAGTAATGCATAGAATGATTAAGGTTAAAAAAAACCTTCTGCCTTTAGAACCACTTTAAATTGGCTGGCTGGTTTATTTTATGGAAAATACGAGTTTAACAAATGTGCTCTCAAGTAATATTAAAATAAAATCTGAATAATCATTTAGTTAGATATTTTTAAGTAAATGACACTGTTGCAAGATGTAAGATGGATTATACACTGTGGACCTATTTGTTACTGTTATCTGTAACCTTGGAACCTTATAGGTTAGCTCTGCCCCATGTCACCCCATAACATCCTTAGTGCAGAAGCATGAGAAGGCAGTCACGTCTGTAGATTAATTACTGACATGCAAAAGTTCACAGCAAACTAAATAAATGCTGCTAGAAAGTAAGTACCAATTCACAGAACAGTAGAGGTGTAAAAAAAAATGGTGTGCATAGAAAAATAGAAGGTGTGTGGTTATTATTAATGAAGTGTTAGAATGACGGCATATTGAACAATACAGTTATGACAAAATGGAATACACATAAGTTGCAAAATGTAATGTTTCTTTACCTACTTAAGGACCGGAAGGATTTCCCACATTAGGACCAGAGCGCGGTCGTGCGACGTTGTACCCAAACGAAATTGACAAACCTTTTTCCCCACAAATAGAGCTTTCTTTTGGTGGTAATTGATCCCCTCTGCATCACATCTGATCATCGCTATTAACAAAAAAAAAAAGCAACAATTTTGAAAAAAAACTATATTTTTACTTTTTGCTGTAATAAATACCCCAAAAAATATATAAATAAACAAATATATTCATCAGTTTGGGCTGATATATATTCTTCCTCATATTTGTGGTAAAAAAAAACCGCGATCAGCGTTTATTGATTGGTTTGCGCAAAAGTTGCCGCGTTTACAAACCATGAGTATTAATTTATGGCGTTTTTACTATTTTTTTTTTTTACTAGCAATGGCGGCGATCTGCGATTTTTATCGGAACTGTGATATTGCAGTGGGCATGTCGGACATTTTTGACACTTTTTTGAGACCAATGACATTTATACAGTGATCAGAAATGTAAATATCCACTGATTACAGTGTAAATGTCATTGGAAGTGGAGGGGTTAACCTGCAGGGGGCGATCTAGGGGTTAACTGTGTTCTAACTGTGAGGGGGCTGGGCTGCCAGGGGCATAAGGGATCTAACTGATCCCAGTGACAGGGATCAGTAGATCTCTTACATGACGCCTGTCAGAACGGGGAACCGCCGTGTTTACATTGGGCATAAGAGCGAGCGAGCCACCTTTTATAGACGGCGATTCGCGCTACTGCGCCACTCTGCAGCAGTAAATGTACGCGTGCCGGTCCGGAACCGGTTAAGCAAAACATTACGGTCTAGGAACTACTGTTCTATAAACTTTCAGTGCCATGAGGTTAAAGATTAGCACCACCTTTGTTGAAATGCCTTACCTTTGAAGAGATATGTCCAATTTAATTTACAGGAAGTGGTCTCTCTAGTTCAAAAGATGCAGGCATGTATTTAGCTAGGAAGGCTCTGTTAGAAAAGTGATTGCATCATATCTAGAGTTGAGCGGACACCTCAATGTTCGGGTTCGGCGGGTTCGGCCAAACTTCGCAAAAAAGTTCGAGTTCGGCCCCGAACTTCACCCGAACTTGACCCCAAACCCCATTGAAGTCAATGGTGACCCGAACTTTTGGGCACAAAAATGGCTCTAAAAAAGTCCTGGAAAGGGCTAGAGGGCTGCAAAAGGAAGCAAAATGGGGGTAAGAGTATGAAAAGTGCCCTGCAAACAAATGTGGATAGGGAAATAACTTAAAATCACATAAAAAAAATTAAAAATGGAGGAGGAGGTGGATGTGGAGTAGGAGGTTGAGGAGGCGTGACCGTGGCGGTGTAGGTGGTGGAAGTGGCGGTGGAGGAGGTAGCCAACACTGTTTTTTGTTTGTTTGTTTTTTTTTCTAATTGGGGTAGCCCCCAAAATATTGAGACATATTAAAAAAAAAGAATAAGTTCACTTAAGTATACCAATGGCTGTGTGAGGCCGGTATAAATGTCTATTCTGCACAAGGTACAGACAAGTCTTGTGGGATCCATGCCTGATTCATTTTAATAAAAGCTAGCTTGTCCACGTTGGCTGTGGACAGGCGGCTGCGCTTGTCTGTGATAACGCCCCCAGCCGTGCTAAACACACGTTCAGACAATACACTGGCTGCAGGGCAGGCCAGCACCTCCAAGGCATAAAGGGCAAGCTCAGGCCATGTGCTCAATTTGGAGACCCAGAAGTTGAATGGGGCAGACCCATCAGTCAGTACGTGCAGGTGTGTGCACACATACTGTTCCACCATGTTGCTGAAATGCTGCCTCCTGCTAAGATGTTGCCTATCAGCTGGTGGTGCTATTTGCTGTGGCATGCTGCTGACAAAGCTTTTCCACATTTCGGCCATGCTAACCCTGCCTTCCGAAGTGCTGGCGGTGCCACAGCTGCTTTAGTGACCTCTTCCTCCTCCTCTGCCTTCACCTTGTGCTTCCACTGAGCCCCGGGTGTCATTTGAGAATGCTCTCAGCAGAGGGTCTACCAGCGTGCGCTTGTAGTCGTGCATCTTCTGATCACGCTCCAGTGAGGGAATTAAGGACGGCACGTTGTCCTTGTAATGGGGATCCAGCCAGTAATCAGCGCAAGTTACAATGTGGGCAACTTGGCTGTCGTTGCGCAGGCACTGCAGCATGTAGTCGCTCATGTGTGTCAGGCTGCCCAGAGGCAAAGACAAGCTGGCCTATGCTGGTGCAGGAACCCACCCTCCGAGCCACTTGTGAATGACTGACCTGATAACTGTGGAAATGACCCCTCTTCCTCCTGCTCTTCCTCCTGTGCCACATCCTCTTCCATCATCGCCCAAAGTGTTTTTTCAAGGAGACATAGAAGTGGGATAGTAACGCTGAGAACAGCGTCATCGGCACTGGCCATGTTGGTGGAGTACTCGAAACACCGCAATATGGTACACAGGTCTCGCATAGAGGCCCACTCGTTGATGGTGAAGTGGTGCTGTTCCGCAGAGCGACTGACCCGTGCGTGCTGCAGCTGAAACTCCACTATTGCCTGCTGCTGCTCGCACAGTCTCACCAGCATGTGCAAGGTGGAGTTCCACCTTGTGGGCACATTGCATAGGAGGCGGTGAGCAGGAAGGTCGAAGTTCAGCTGAAGCGCAGACAGGCGAGCAGCAGCAGGGTGAGAACACTGAAAGCGTGCACAGACGGCCCCGGGTAGTTTTTTAGAAATTTCTGCATCACCAAATTCAGCACATGCACCAGGCAAGGGATGTGTGTCAAACCGGCTAGGCCCAGAGCTGCTACGAGATTTCGCCCATTATCGCACACCACCAGGCCGGGCTTGAGGCTCAGTGGCAACAACCACTCATTGGTCTGTTGTTCAATGCCCATCCACAGCTCCTGCGCAGTGTGTGGTTTATCCCCCAAACATATCAGTTTTAACCACTTCAGATCCGCGCTATTGCCAAAATACGGCTCCAGCGCGGATCTGAAATGCCGGGAGGACGTCCATGGACGTCCTCCACTGCGCACGCTCCAGGTGCGCCCCCTGGCGGCAGCGGCGCACGCGCGCCGCACGCTACGGGAGCGTGCCTGTGGGTCAGGCGGACTCGATGTCCGCCCGAGACCCGCCGATCTCCTTTAGGAGCCTCAGAACGGGGAACCGCCGTTGTAAACACGGCGGTTCCCCGTTCTGTGACAGGGGACATAACAGATCTACTGATCCCTGTCACTGGGATCAGTTATATCTGTTATGTCCCAGCCAGCCCTGCCCCCCCCACAGTTAGAACACACCCAGGGAACATTTGTTAACCCCTTCACTGCCCCCTGCTGGTTAACCCCTTCACTGCCAATGACATTTATACAGTAATCAATGGACATTTAAATTTCTGATCGCTGTATAAATGTCATTGGTCCCAAAAAAGTGTAAAAAATGTCCGACATGTCCGCCCCAATATCGCAGTCCCGATAAAAATCGCAGATCGCCGCCATTACTAGTAAAAAAAAAAATAATAATAAAAACGCCATAAATCAATTCCCAGTTTGTAGACGCGATAACTTTTGCGCAAACCAATCAATATACGCCGATTGCGATTTTTTTTTTTACCAAAAATATGTAGAAGAATATATATCGGCCAAAACTGATGAATATTTTTTTTAATGGATTTGTACTTAAATATTGTTCTTTTTTGCAAAATTGTCGCTCATTTTTTGTTTATAGTGGCGATTAGAAATGACGCAGAGGTGATCAAATACCACCAAAAGAAAGCTCTATTTGTGGGAAAA
>BLSH010207240.1:1220749-1238741 GCA_018402905.1 Glandirana rugosa
GCGAAGTTGGAGTTCATAACCGAAAAACCATGACGAAGTTCGGTTCGGAATACTACTGTCGATAGGAAACTCTATATCCTTAAAGACAGTCATCTGAACTTTACCCACCGGCATACATAGACTGGTAAGAGGTGGGTTTAGAAGTTCAGGTTTTTTAACTGTCTAAGGGCCGATCGAAGTATAAATTCGAGCTATGGAGAGAGCAACAATAAGTTAAGTGGGTACTTGAGGAGTTCCCAGAGATCCCCCGGCAGGGTATCCTCCTCCTGCAGCAGATATATAGAGTAGGTATTGTGGTCCACCCTAGACCACGCCCGTATCTGCTGTAGGAGGAGGGCCACCTGGTGTTATGGATGAGATATATAGACGACGTCCTCCTCCTATGGGACGGCCCCCTAGAGACCCTTGAGGAGTTCATGGGTGAATTGAATAACAACGAGAGAGGTATCGAGCTTAAATATGAAGCTAGCCGGGAATCTGTCAATTTTTTGGACTTGAAGATTTGGGTGGAGAATGGTCAGATACATACGGCCACCCATTTCAAGTCTACTGACAGAAATTCCTATATCTCAAAGGATAGCTGTCATCATAAGGCTTGGCTTGAAGCAGTACCAAAAAGCCAATACTTGAGGTTGAAGCGTAATAGCAGCAAACCAGAAATTTTCAAGGAGCAAGCAGAGATCCTAACAAAAAGGTTTCTGGATAAAGGCTATGAACGTAGCTCTCTAGAACATACAATCTCTATGGTAGGAGCATTGGATAGGGAGAAACTCTTGGAAGAGAGACCAAGGGAATCCAATCAAAGTAGAGATTTTGGTTGCCCCTTTGTTACCGGTTTTTCAACACAGCATTACCAGATTAAAAATTTAATTTTCAGACATTGGCATATTATTAAGAATGATCCAATATTGAGTGAGATCTTGCCGGATAGGCCTAAGGTGGTATTTAGAGGGGTTCCTTCACTTAGAGATAAATTAGCACCAGGCGTGGTTGACCCCCCGACTTGTAGACCGACTTTCTTTGGGAACATCACAGGCTTCCATAGATGTGGAAGATGTGCAGTTTGCCAAATAAATAAAATTAAGAATAGGAAAACTACTACATTTAGACCTAACACCACTCCTCAAAATTTCACAATAAAATCCTTTATTACCTGCAATACCACACATGTGGTGTATCTCATTACCTGCCCATGTGGGCTTCACTATGTGGGAAGGACTGTGAGGCCCTTGCAGGTGAGGCTCAAAGAACATATAGCAAACATCAAAAGAGGGTTTAAAGACCATCCCCTCTCCAAACATTATCGTGATAAACATGAAAAGAATCCGATGGGAACCTCTTTCCTAGGGATTGATGTACTGCAAGTACACTGGAGGGGAGGAGTTAAGAGAAGGGAGATATCCAAGCTCGAAATGAGCTGGATTTATAGATTGCAGTGTTTAAGACCTAAAGGATTAAATGCTGACATTGAAATAAATGCATTTATTGATAACTCCTAACTAACCTGGATAATGATAATATTCCCAATCACCCTTGGTCTGAAAATTAGAAATAAAATGACATCATCTGAAGTTTGTTCTTGGTGTGATATAGAACTTGAGTGCATAATATGATTTAAATATGTGGTTATCATAATACAGGATTAAGATGGGTGGATATATAAAAACAAAAATTGGACAAATTTAAGCACTTTAGAATAATTGGGTGGTAAATGGGTATGGCTATTTTTCACCTAATTATGATCCCTGAGGAAATCACAATGTGTCTATTATGGGGTATTTATAGGGCTGGAATTATATAATTGACTGTATAATGTTTTTTTATTTTATAATGTTAAATATTTTGAATTTTTAAAGAACCCAACTCAGGGTGGGTCCGCCGAATATAGAGTGAATATATAGATGTTAATTGCTGATCAGAACGGCAATTTATAAGCAGGTTTTTTGTCTCTGGGGTGGGGCGTGGGGATGTTGCATGCTCGCTGTCTATTTATTTAATGTGTGGGCAGTGGGTGTGCATGGCTCCCCATGCTCTTCCCCCTACATTAGTACTCAGCAGAGTATCGCTCTACACCTAATGGCATGTCAATCCGCCCCGGGAAGAGCCTACTGATATCATTGAAGGGTTACAGCTTTGAGATCTCAAAGTGAGGCTTGGGATGAGGCGGGGGAGATGCCGAGGCTTGGAGCGCATACAACAGTATATAGCGTGGTGACGTGGAACGTTGCCCGTGCCCCAGGAAGACGTGACCTATCACGAAACATGTAGGGCGGAGCTTACGTGCTGACGTCACCACGCCATACAATCTATCCGAGGAGGACGGGTTTGTTTGCTTGTATTTGCCGGCTGTTCAATGCGTGTTTTTTGATGCTTAAATGTGAGTACCCTGGATTTTAGCTTATGTTTTAAATAAACCATCATACAGTTTTACACGATGTGGCCCTTATTTCTTCTTTAATATGTGGGGAGCGATGTGGCTGGCCCGTTTTTCTACATCATCCCAGCTGATTTGATGAACCCATAGGAGCAGAGGAGGATATATATCTCTAGACCCTGCAGAGGGCTATATCTGCAAGCGTGGCTGACCCTTACTAGAGATAGTGGGTCTATCCTTCTGGTAAGGGTGTTTATCCCTCAATTTCTTCACTAAAGGTGCCTGTGTGACCGGTGGTGGTGGCTAAGTGGATTCAAGCCCTTTTTTTCTTCTTTTTTTCTTTTGAACACACACTGGATGTATAACTACTGTTTTCTCATAAAGTTCACGGAATTTTGGACTGTCACAATTAATGTGTTCTTAAATGAATGCTCTATGGACTTTTGTTTGATATTATTATGTGCATAAGAAAAGAAACACAATTTTTTTCACATATGTTTTGCACAGTTATATGATTTATGGGTTATGATGATTTCATAAGTTTTTTACCATGTCACTTTATGGTTTAACCTATTTTTGTGATCTATGTTATTGATGGATAAGTTAGCGCAACAATCAAACTGAAATATCAATTTTTTTGGTGAAATATCGCACTTTACATTGTTGCTGCTTTGTTGTATATTACTACTCCTAGCGCGGTATATTTCCCCATATTCCTGAGGTTTTTAAAACTGTCCGTGTCCAACGGAATGACAGCATTTCAAAGGTCAGGAATTTTAAAATGTTGGCATTCAGGGCCAGGGATCGCGAGTGGGTAGGGGGGTACTTCCTCTTTCTCTCCAGTGTTTGGGAGATGGGACCGTGTGGAAATGCTTGGGGACGGTGGCGGACATGGTGGTGTTGCTGTCACACCGTCTGTTTGCTGGATGGCAGGTGACACTGGCACTGTAGAGGTGGAGGAAGAGGCCGAGGCAGCAGCAGAAGAGGGAGCAGGAGGAGCCTGAGACCTTTCTTGGATTTTGAGGTGCTTATTCCACTGCAGCTCGTGCTTTGCATGTAGATGCCTGGTCATGCAGGTTGTACTCAGGTTTAGAACATTTATGCCTTGCTTCAGGCTCTGATTGCACAGCGTGCAAACCACTCGTGTCTTGTCGTCAGCACATTGTCTGCCACGCCAGGGAACTCCTTTGAGCTGCCTTTGGTGTGCTATATCCCTGGGTGCAGTGGGTAGTAGCAGGCGTACTGTCTAGGGGACGGTCGCTCTGCTTTTGCAACCTGCTTCCTCTTTTGCTCTGCTGGTGCCTCTGTGCGACCACCACCTCTTCCTCCAAACTGCACACGTCATTCGCATGACCTTTATTCCATGTGGGGTCTAGGACCTCATCATCCTCCACATCATCTTCCACCCACTCTTCTCCACTGCCCTCCTTGTCAGTCTGCAAACTGTAGAAAGCCGCAGCATCAGAGACGTGCTGCGGTGGTGTTTCCATGTCCTCATCCTGAAACAGAAGTGCTTGGGCATTGGCGCACTCAATGTCTTCCACTTCTGGGGCAGGGCTATGTGGATGGCCCACGGAATGCACACCAGCAGAGTCATCAAAAAGCATAAGAGACTGCTGCATGACTTGGGACTCAGACTGCTTGGCTGATTTACAAGGGGCTGAGGTGAAAGACAGATTTCAGCAAGGGACCGGGTGGGAGACAATGTGAAGGAACTGGAGGCATTGTCTGCCACCCAATCTACTATCGCCTCTACTTGTGCTGGCCTCACCATTTATTGAGCAGCATTCGGGCCTACCATATAATTTTGAAGGTTCTGTCAGCTACTCGCACCTGAGGAAGGTGTTTCCTTGTGTGTTTAGCTGGCACAGATCGACCACGTCCTCTCCTTGCAACAGGAGCTTCACCAACACCACCAACACCAGCAGCACCACAAACACGTCCCTTATTTGGTGCTCTCCTCATTCTGGACGCAAATGTACTATTTAGCACAAATTTATATTATTTTTTATAACGCTAATCGGTCCCTCACACCAGCAGCAGGAACCTCTCCCTACACCAGTATGAGATGATTTTATAACGCTAATCTGTCCCTCACACCAGCAGCAGGAACCTCTCCCTATACTAGTATGAGATGATTTTATAACGCTAATCTGTCCCTCACACCAGCAGCAGGAACCTCTCACTACACCAGTATGAGATGATTTTATAACGCTAATCTGTCCCTCACACCAGCAGCAGGAACCTCTCCCTACACCAGTATGAGATGATTTTATAACGCTAATCTGTCCCTCACACCAGCAGCAGGAACCTTTCACTACACCAGTATGCGATGATTTTATAACGCTGATCTGTCCCTCACACCAGCAGCAGGAACCTCTCCCTATACTAGTATGAGATGATGTGACATGCAGCACTACGTGACTCCAGCTTATATGGAGGCTGGGTCACATGATGCACTGGCCAATCATAGCCATGCTATTAGTAGGCATGCCTGTGATGGCTTCTAAGGGAAAACGAGTGAAACGCTTGTTGATTGGCTACCCTGCAGCTATTCAACAGGCGCGAAAAAATACCCAAACCCCGAACCCAGAATTTTTCTCAAGTGTCCGGGTTCGGGACAAGGACACCCTAAAGTCCGGTACGAACCCAAACTTTATAGTTCCGGTTCGCTTAACTCTAATCATATACTCTTCTCTCTGTTTAGACTACATTTTCCATCATGCTTTACACATTTCAATAAATGTGGGAGGTACATTAGCCTGTACATGTAAATGTGAACAAGCCCACTTCAACATGAATCACACCCCTCATTCTGCAGCCAGGCGCACTAATCAGTGACACACAGCATGTCTTCTCTCCTCTCCAGCCACAGGAGATAAACATATTGTCCTTACATGCTTTCTGTAATCATTACTGATCTGTACACACATCCCATAATGATATATTATACACACTGTACTCTGCAGTAATTCCTCCTCCTTCTGTAGATTTGAGATCATTATAACAGCAATCAGTGCTGGTATGGTGTATGGGAACATCCCTAGCCACGCCACAGAAAGAGAGAGCCAGGATGCTTTACATCAGCATGTGACACAAGTAAATGTCGGCATGAGAAAAAAAAAGCGCAGTGCTAACTTACTAATCAATAACACAATAATGGTGGAACCCTCTAATGTATGGAAATCTCAATAAACTTCAATATCACCAGAATAACGGTCTCTGTGATATGTAACATCACATATAATACACATCACACTGAAAACACATACAAATTAATGGAAACCCCTCTTACAGACATATGGAAGTGTACGGTGTCAGTAAACAGTGCAGCCTCATCAGTGCAGCTTATCAGTGCCCATCAGTGCGGTTACTTAAGTGCCACTTATCAGTGCCCATCAGTGCAGTCACACCAGTTCCACTTGTCAGTGCCCATCAATGCGGTCACACCAGTGCCACTTATCAGTGCCCATCAGTGCAGTCTCACCAGTGCCGCTTATCAGTGCGGTCACACTTTGCCCACTGGTGCTGCTTATCAGTGCCCATCAGTGTGGTGACACTGTGCCCACCAGTGCTGCTTATCAGTGCCCATCAGTGCAGTGACACTGTGCCCACCAGTGCTGCTTATTTGTGTCCATCAGGGAGGTGACACCGTGCCCACCGGTGTGGTGACACAGTGCACACCAGTGCTGCTTATCATTGCCCACCAGTGCGGTGACACCATACCCATTAGTGCAGTGACACCGTGCCCACTAGTGCTGCTTATTTGTGTCCATCAGGGAGGTGACACCGTGCCCACCGGTGTGGTGACACAGTGCACACCAGTGCTGCTTATCATTGCCCACCAGTGCGGTGACACCATACCCATTAGTGCAGTGACACCGTGCCCACTAGTGCTGCTTATTTGTGTCCATCAGGGAGGTGACACCGTGCCCACCGGTGTGGTGACACAGTGCACACCAGTGCTGCTTATCATTGCCCACCAGTGCGGTCACACAGTACCCATCAGTGCAGTCACACAGTGCCCACCAGTGCCGCTTATCAGTGCCCATCAGTGCGGTGACACCATACCCATTAGTGCAGTGACACTGTGCCCACCAGTGCTGCTTGTCAGTGCCCATCAGTGCGGCGACACCATGCCCACCACTGTGGTGACACCATGCCCACCAGTGCTGCTTATCAGTGCCCATCAGTGCAGTGACACCATGCCCACCAGTGCCTCTTATCAGTGCCCATCAGTGCAGTTTCACCATGTCCACCAGTGCTGCTTATCAGCGCCCATCAGTGCGGTGACACTGTGCCCACCAGTACTGCTTATCAGTGCCCATCAGTGCGGTGACACAGTGTCCACCAGTGCCGCTTATCAGTGCCCATCAGTGTGGTGACACTGTGCCCACCAGTACTGCTTATCAGTGTCCATCAGTGCAGTGACACCGTGCCCACAAGTGCTGCTTATCAGTGCCCATCAGTACGGTGAAACTGTGCACACCAGTACCAATTATCAGTGCCCTTCAGTGCGGTGACACCATGCCCCCCAGTGCCGCTTATCAGTGCCCATCAATGCGGTTACACCATGTCCACCAGTACTGCTTATCAGTGCCCATCCGTGTGGTGACCCCCCACGCGCCCGCTCGCCCGCCATCTCTCATCAATGATAGCAGAGATCTCCTGCTATGACATGCCTGGTATTCCTGGAATGTCTGACATGCTTGTTATGTGACACCACTCTGTAACTTTCTCCTGGTACAGCCATATTCTGATACACAGCGCAGAATGCACAGTTCCAATACGGATATGACAGGAGAAATTTACAAAGCAGAGTTTACATAGCACGCATGCCAGACATTCCAGGAATAGCAGAGATCTCCTGCTACGACATGCCTAGTATTTTTGGAATATCTGGCATGCTTGCTATGTGACACCACTCTGTGACTTTCTCCTGCCATAGCCGTATCGGAACAGTGCACTCTGCGATGTGTATCACAATACGGCTGTGACAGGAGAAAGTTACAGAGCTGTGTTCATATAGCAAGCATGTCAGGCATTCCAGGAATACCAGGCATGACATAGCAGGAGATCTCTGCTATCATTGATCAGAGCTGGCGGCGGGTGGGCGGACTAGGGGGGGCATTGCTGTCAGAGAGGAGGAGGAGGAAACCACCTCTATGGGCGGCACAGACCAGGGGCTGTGAGACTCCCTCCACCCACTACAGCCCAGCAGGCAGAGATAGAAAATGCCTGCTGGGCTGTTAGAAAACTACAGGAAGGCGTGTCAGACCACTACCTGCCAGTACAGGACTAAGAACGGGCAGCAGTTTTACAAACAGGATATCAGAGGGGAATAACTGTTTTTCTGCAAGCTCAGCAGGCTACTACAGAAGAACTACAGAGCTCAGCAGAAGATGGATGGCATAGTTGGTGAAGGTAGGAGATCAGTAACAAGAACATGGAAAAAAGAAAAAAGTTTAACAAACTTTGTTGCAGATTCTTACCTGTTTCTGCTCTGGAGAAATAGCTGTTCGTTTGACCATGTCCTTCGGATACCGATTCTGATTGGGTGGGTTTGTTCATTATAATCACCTAGTGCTCTGTTCTTATGAGAAAAGTTGCAGTATTTTTTTGATAATATAATTTACATTATGGCTTGTGTAGCAATTGTATATGCTATATTTTTGTTTTTTCGCTATATTTTAGCTTAGTTACCTTTTAAGCTGACAACCTATGGTTTGAATTTCTGCCAATACCACCTGGCTTTCCAAACTTTGATTGAGAAATCAAAAAAGCCAGGCAGAAAAGAATCAGCTGAACAGTGCACTGCAGCCAGTCAACTGCAGTCAGTGTTCAGGTATTCTGACAGCCAGGGGTGGTGGCTGTCTAGATAAAATAGCCAGCAGTGAGGGAGTTTTCCATCCATGCTGTTTAGCATAGTGGGGGAATCTATGGATTTCTCTGGTAAGGGTGTATAGCATATTCTTTAAAGGATTATAAGAGATATTTTTGCGCTGTGTAATGGTTTCTCACAGAACAGCCCAGATCCTCCTCTTCTGGGGTTCCCTGCCGGGCCCCCCCCCCCCCCCGGCCATGTGCCGTCATAGCAAGCTGCATGCTATGGGGGCACTCATGCATGCTTGCTTCCGAGCCACTCTCTGTGTCCATAAGACACACAGAGTAAGGCTTGGCCCCGCCCCCTCATCACTGGCTGTCATTGACGGCAGCAGGAGCCAATGGCTCCCACTGCTGTATCTAAACCAATAAGGAGAGAGAGGCCAGGGAGAGCCTGTGTCCTTGTGCATAACGCTGGTTTGAAATCGGGCTCAGGTATTTATTTAGGGGGGCTGCGGGGGAAGCCGCATGCAGGGTTTTTTTAACTTACTGCACAGACTGACCCCAGAAAAAACAGGAGCAATGCTGGAGGCAATTTAAAGTACACACTAATCTTGGTAGCATAATTATTAATGTGGCATGTATGTTCCTTGCTAAAGGACATTATTTTTTATCAAGTTGTTATGGGTAAAGTTCTGCTTTAACCTCTTGCCGATCACCCTGCGCTGCGCAGGATCACATATATTTATACACCTGATGCTGAACTTCTGTGTGTTAGGTGCAAGTGTGGGATGCTGGCACCCGCTGATCGTTCGGTACACTGACAGAATGGCAGTCTGCCTATGCAAAGTGTCATAACAGAAGGCATAGATCCTGTGATTCTGTAAAGCAGAAACACAGATCCATGCCTTCCACTAGTAAGAGCACCTCCCCCACTGCAATGAAGGCACCCACTCTTGATGTTAGCCCCTTCCCTGCCAGTGTCATTAGTACAGTGACAGTGCATATTTTAGCACTGATCATTGTATTGGTGACACTGGTCCCCAAAAAAGTGTCAAAAGTGTCAGTTAGGTGTCCAATTTGTCCGCTACAATATCGCAGTGCCACTATAAGTCCCTGATCACTGCTATTACTGGTAAAAAAATAAATAAATAAAAATATCCCATCATTTGTAGACGTTATATCTTTAGCACAAACCAATCGATATACACTTATTGGGAATTTTTTTACCAAAAATATGTAGCAGAATACATATTGGCCTAAATTGATGAAGAAAATGTATGTTTTACATTTTGTTTATTGGTTAGTCAGTTAGAGTAACTCAATTCAATTTAGCAAAAAATGGCCTGGGCAGAAAGGGGTGTAAATGTTCAGGAGGTCAAGTATTTTTTTTATGATTAGGATCTACCTAAATGGCTGTTGTGGCTCATTAACCACTTCACACAAAATCACGTACCTGTACGTCACTTTGTTGAAGTGGTTGTACTGGGGTCATGCCTGCAGCCAGAGGCATCACTCCGGTACTGTTTTTTAGAGCTGGCGGTCGACTTTCTTATGATAGCAGCGATGCGGCTAATGAACCGCTCGTCCGTTATCACGAGCAGCGGGAGGGGACCTCCCCCCCTTCTGCCGATCTGCCCGGGTCTCCCATCCCACTGGGAAACCTGAGCGTCCAACCGCCATGTCCGCCAGCTGGCTGGAGACCCGAATGTAACCAGAAGCGACGTCACTTCCAGTTTACTCGGCTGCCGATTGAAAAAAAAAAAAAATTCAGTATTAGGCAGTGAAAAACATGGCGTTTTGGATACTTTGAAGTGCAAAGAAGGGATTTGGGGTCTTTTAGACTCCAGATCCCTCCATAAGGAATACCTGTTACTGCCTATTACTGTCACAAGGGATGTTTACATTCCTTGTGACAGTAATAAAAGTGATCATATTTTTTTTTTAATTTTAAATTTTAAATAAATAAATACATTAAATAAGATTTTTTTTTTTTATAGTGCCCCTGTCCCCGCGTGCTCACGCACCAAAGAAAACGCATACTTAAGTCGCGCCCACAAATGTAAACGGTGTTCAAATCACACATGTGAGGTATCACCGCGATCGTTAAAGCGAAAGCAATAATTCTAGCAAAAGACCTCCTCTGTAACTCTTAATTAAAAATTAAAAAATTTTTAAACATCACCTATGGAGATTTTTAAGTACTGTAGTATATCGCCATTCCACGAGTGCGTGCAATTTTTAAAGCGTAACATGTTCGGTATCAGCGTAACATCATCTTTCACAATATGCAAAAATTGGGTTATCTTTACTGTTTTACATAGCCTTGGTCTTGAAGTGGTTAAATGTCGCAAAGTCTGTGTTTTTTTCCATTAACGCTTTATTAAAAATGATAAATGAACACACAAAGAAGATACAAGAGGACAAATCCAACATGTGGTTTGAAAGTGGCAGAAAGTTGGGTTGTAGTGCAAAGGCCAATCATCAATGTAATGAGACAGAAGGCACATTTGAATATACGATCATGAAGAGCTCAGCATATATATTCAGCTATCACCCATCATGTTATAAGAAAATAAAAATAAATCAGTCTGTGTTTTTATTAGGAAAATTCTGGTGAAAAAAAGTCAACCAATGTTTGCTCAGTCAAAACATGAACATACTGTTTAACATTCTTGCAGTGCACAAAAAAACATTTTTTAACAGTTAATATATTGCATCAGCTGACACGAATTAATAAAAGTTGGCTACTAGGTTATGAAAAGTGATTACTTTCATTAAACATTGTTTCTCTGCTAAAGAAATCTCATGTGAAACCACCACCAGGAGCCGAGATCCTTTCCAGCTACTGGAATCTGATTTCTTCCGATCTACAAAAAGTGTACATGAGAACATACAGATATTTCCTTACTTAACGGGAAATATGAGCAGGTCTGGCCTGGGGCGCCTTCACAAGGGTTCAACTCCCCTGGTATTTATAGGGCCCTGGGGTGCTGAAATCCAGGACAACAAGAACCTCTAAATAACCTTAAAGAGAAACTGTAGTGTACTTGGATGTACTTTAGTGTACTACACCTTTAAGCTATTATTGTAAATTTGGGCTGAAAGTCTTTTTCTTTATGGGGTCTTTATTAGGGATGAGCAAACGGTTCGGCCCAAGCATAATTTCGGGTCGAATCTTCGTTGTTTGGGCGTTCGGCGAGTAGCCAAACAAACGGAACGTTCGACCGTTTGTTTGCCCGCCCTTGAACTGACCGCAATGCATTTGCATTGAACAGTGCATTGCAAGCCTTGATTGGCTGACGTAGTGAAAGCTTCAGCCAATCAGGGCACAGAGCACTGTCAGAGTCATGATTGGACACTGTCATCATGACTTTATCCAATCATGGCTCATTCCCGCCTCACAGTATAAAAGTATTCTTTCAATGGCAGCCATTTTCAGTGTGATTTTGGCGTGGAGAGAGATAGAACAGGGCTCTGTTCAGTGTATTATTTAGTTAGTGTGCTATACTGTGCTATTGTGCCTCAATTGTCAGTGTAGCATATTAGTTTAGTGTCAGTCTAGGGATAATGTGAGTGTAGTGAGGAGGACCATCATTCAGCTTTGCATAGTGTGCAGCTAGAGTAGGGACAGCTCAGATAGTTTCTCTGTAGTGTTGTGAGACCGTGTCATTCATACATTAGCGTATATGTAGAGTAGGGACAGCTCAGATAGTTTCATTGTAGTGTAGTGAGACCGTGTCACTATTCTTTACATTAGTGTATAGCTAGAGCAGGGACAGTTCAGATAGCGTTAGTGTAGTAACGGTTGAGCACCGAATATTTGATTGCGTTACTGCAAGTTTAACTCCATTTACTTCTGTGTTTGTTACTGCCAGTTTAACGCCATATAGTTCTGTGTGCATTACTGCAGTTAAAAGCCATATAGTTTTGTGTGTGTTACTGCCAGTTTAACGCCATATAGTTTTGTGTGTTACTGCAAGTTTAACGCCATTTACTTCTGTGTGCGTTACTGCCAGTTTAACGCCATATATTTCTGTGTATTTTACTGCCAGTTTAATGCCATATAGTTTTGTTTGCGTTACTGGCAGTTTAACGCCATATCGTTTTGTGCGTTACTGCAAGTTTAAAGCCATTTACTTCTGTGTGCGTTACTGCCAGATTAACGCCATATAGTTCTGTGTGCATTACTGCCAGTTTAACGCCATATAGTTTTGTGTGCGTTACTGCCAGTTTAATGCCATATAGTTTTGTGCGTTACTGCAAGTTTAACGCCATTTACTTATGTGTGCATTACTGCAAGTTTAACGCGAAATAGTTTTGTGTGCGTTACTGCAAGTTTAACCACTTCAGCCCCGGAAGGATTTCCCACTTTAGGACCAGAGCCCTTTTTGCGATTCGGCGCTGCGTCGCTTTAACTGACAATTGTACAGTCGTGCGACGTTGTACCCAAACAAAATTTGCGTCCTTTTTTTCCCACAAATAGAGCTTTCTTTTGGTGGTATTTGATCGCCGCTATAAACAAAAGAAGAGTGACAATTTTGCACATTTCTTACTTTTTGCTAAAATACAAATCCAAAAAAAAAATATAAAAAAACATTTTTTTCTATCGGTTTTGTTCGATTTATATTCTTCCTCATATTTTTGGTAAAAAAAATCGCAATCTGCGTTTATTGTTTGGTTTGCGCAAAAGTTGCTGCGTTTACGGATGATGAGAATTCATTTCTGGGGTTTTTATTTTTTTTTATTTTTTACTAATAATGGCGGCGATCTGCGATTTTTAGCGGTACTGCGATATTTCAGCGGACATGTCGGAACATTTTGACACTTTTTTGGGACCATTGGCATTTATACAGCGATCAGTGCTATAAAAATGCACTGATTACTGTGTAAATGCCATTGGCAGTGAATGGGTTAACCTGCAGGGGGCGCTCTAAGGGTTAACTGTGTTCCCTGGGCGTGTTCTAACTGTATGGGGACTGCCCTAGCTGGGGAAAGGGGATTATCACAGCTTTCACTCACAGGAAGGCTGTGATCACAGCCCTTCCCCCTTCAACAGAACGGAGGTCCGTGTTTACATACACGGACCTTAGTTCTTTCCGTGCGGGGGAGCCATTGCGGGAAGCGGGCGGCCATCGAGTCCGCCCTACCCGCTCCCTGGCTCCCCCCGAACACAGTGAGTGCGTGAGCGAGCCACCGGCGGCGCGTGCGCGCTCACAATGCTAGTTATCGCGGCCGCCGTCCTGTGACGGCGGTTCGCGATAACGAACCACCTTGTCGCCGTCACGCTGCGGCGGGCGGTCGGCAAGTGGTTAACACCATTTACTTCTGTGTGCGTTGCCCCAAGTTTAACACCATATATTTCTGTGTGCGATACTGCAAGTTTAACACAATTTACTTCTGTGTGCATTACTGCCAGTTCAACGCCATATAGTTCTGTGCGTTACTGCAAGTTTAACACCATATTGTTTTGTGCGTCACTATGTTTGACGCATTATATTGCAGTATATTATAGTGTATCCGTGGAGTGTGTCTGTGTAGTGTGAGTACTCAAAAAAGTGCACCAAACACCACTTTACATTGAGTAAAGTGCATTTAGGTACATATTTCCACTTCTTCTTTACATTTGCTAATAAGCACTGCCCCCTCCCTCCCAATAATGTCTTGGAGGACAACAAGGAGAGGCATACGTTTCCGTGGCACTGTAAGGGGGCCAGCAACAAATATGTCCACAGGCAAGGTGGACTTGGTGGTCAGTCTTCAGGTAGGGTATCATTTCCTCTGTTTAGTGAGTTTGCCCGTGCTATCCAGCCACAGCATTCAGAGGAGGTGGTGGACTGGCTTACTAAACCTTCCTCATCCTCCTTATCCTCTGTCACACAAGCAGAGATAAGTGTGCAGTCCCCTGCAGTTGCCAGAGTGGATAAACCTGCCTCCTTGTCCACATCTATTCCTGCCATAGCCCCAACATCAGCCATGGAGGAGTCAGCTGAGTTATTTGACCACAGCATCAGCCACTTGCTCCTTGATGATGCCCAGCCATTACTGGATTCAGATGTTGGTTTTGAGGTTGAGGATGACAGGAACATAAGCCTAGAGAGAGGGGAGTATACTGGTAGACAAATTGGCATTCATTTTCCCCCAGCCACAGCGTATTGCCAAGTTGTCTCCAGTGGTAATGATGATGATGATGAAGATGGAGGAGATGGAGATGATGATGAGGTCACTGATGTGACTTTGATGCCAAATAGAACAGAGGAGGAAACTGGAGGTGAGGCGGCACAACCCCAAGGAGGCTGACATCAAGAAAGAGTAGAGAACAGCCACCCTATTCCATCACATTCTGCAGCTGTTCTCTCCCAGCCCACTTTCCAAAGCTCAGCTGTCTGGGCCTTTTTCAGCACATCTGCAGCAGATCGCACTGTTGCTATCTGCAAACTGTGTCTCAGGCACACCAAACGTGGCAAAAAACACCAGCCATTTGGGTACCACATGCTCAAGAAGGCATTTAATATTCAACCACTCAGCCCGTTGGCAAGAGCACCTAAAAGCCACACAAAAGGGGCACAAATCTGTCCCACCTCCTCCTCCTCCCTACCCACTTCAGTCTGCCCCTGCTATACCGAGTCCTGACCTCTCAGCAGCCTCCACTGACAGGGATGATGGTATAGCACAGGGTGTCCCAGGTCCTAGCAGCACATCTGCCAGCAGCACACCACCCACTGTAGATTGTAGCCGGCAAATTTCTCTGCCCCATCTGCTGCAGTGGAAAAAAAAATACAGCCCCTGCTACCCACTTGCCCAGCGTCTAAATGCAAGCTTGTCAAAGGTGTTGGCTCTCCAACTTCTGCCTTTCAGCCTGATGGATTCTGCCCCCTTCCGTGAATTCACACAATGTGCTGTACCACAATGGCAGGTTCCCAGTCACTACTACTTTTCGCGTAAGGCCGTTCCATCTCTCTACCATCATGTGGAAGGGAATGTTCTGGCACCGTTGAGCAAGTCAGTCAGCCGCAAAGTCCCCCTTACTGCTGACACGTGGTCCAGCAAGCATGGGCAGGAATGATATATTTCGTTCACAGCACACTGGGTAATGCTGCTTGCAACTTGGAAGGATGCAGGACAGGGCTCGGTGCTGCAGCCTGTTGTGCCCCCACATCTCCATACAGCTGGCGGTGATGATGCCAGACCTATGAGCTCTACCCCCTCCTCCTCCTCCTCCTCCTCCTCCTCAGCCACCTCCATGCCCTCCTCTGCAGCATTGTCCTATGGACATCAGGTACCCCCTAAGCGTTCAAAGGGCTATTCCATGAGTCAGGCTAAAAGGTACCATGCAGTGCCTCAGCTGGTGTGTCCAGCGGACAACAACCACACCGGAGCAGAGATTCTTGCAGCTCTGCAGGGACATGCCCAGAGGTGGTTCACACCACGCCAGCTGGAGACAGGAATGGTGGTGTCTGATAATGGCTCAAACCTCCTGTCCGCCCTTATACAGGGAAAGTTGACACATGTGCCATGCCTGGCACATGTCCTCAATTTGGTGGTGCAGCATTT
This sequence comes from Glandirana rugosa, assembly GCA_018402905.1. Classification (NCBI taxonomy): domain Eukaryota; kingdom Metazoa; phylum Chordata; class Amphibia; order Anura; family Ranidae; genus Glandirana; species Glandirana rugosa. Next base: position 1,236,501 of record BLSH010207240.1, read on the forward strand.
CCTAAATACGTTCCCAGGGTTGGAAGATGTGCTAAAGCTGGCCAGAAGAGTTTGTAGCCATTTCGGGCAGTCATACACAGCCGGTGCTCGGTTGGCTGAAATTCAGCGGGAATTCCACCTGCCTGTAAACCGCCTGATTTGTGACATGCCCACCAGGTGGAACTCGACTTTGGCAATGCTGCAGCGGCTATACATGCAGCAGAGGACCGTCAACGAGTACCTGTGTGAGTACGGCACTGCAACAGGCTCAGGCCACCTCAGCTTTTTTTCCCCACTCCAATGGCTGATCATTAAGGATGCATGCACTGTACTGTCACCATTTGAGGAGGCCACAAGGATGGTGAGCCGTGACAGTGCATGCATCAGTGACACAATCCCTGTTGTGTTCCTGCTGGAGCAGACTCTGCGTGGCAAGGCCCACTTTATCCAGACACCATCATTCCTATGCCGCTGGAGAATGTGTCCGCCTAAGTGATGCATTTTGGAATTTTTTTAGTCCTCGCCATCCAGGGCTGTCAGCTTCCACATCCCATCGGCAGCGTCTGCATCACATGGTGGACGACTACCTTGGGGCCAAAACAGAGATGGAGAGCTTTCCAGTTGACGATCCACTGGCTTACTGGGTCATGAGAACAGACCACTGGCCAGAAATTGCCCATTATGCTACTGAGTTGTTGGCCATGCCCTGCATCCAGTGTGCTTTCCGAATGGGCATTCAGTGCTGCAGGAGGTTTCGTTACTGATCATTAGAGTTGAGTGAACCCGGACTGTAAAATCCGGGTCCATACCGGACTTTAGGGTGTCCGTGACCCGAACCCGATCCCGGACATTAAAAAAAAGTCCAGGATCGGGTTCGGTATTCGGGTATTTTTTGGCGCCTTTTCTATAGCTGCTGGGCAGCCAATCATCAAGCTTTTCACTAGTTTGCCCTTAGAAGCCATCACAGCCATGCCTACTGAAGAAACAAAAAGGCACACAAGGGCGCACTGGCCTAGCGCATTATCCTTGATAAATGTATTTTAATAAAAATCATAAAAACATACTCCCAAACAAAATCGTATAACAAGCATTTCCAGTGCTGGAGCGGGTAAAGTCCAATCCACCGTCTCCTACTGGTATCCTGGATGGGCTGGCTAACGCGTTTCGAGGCCGTAGCCTCTTCCTATTAAAATACATTTATCAAGGATAATGTGCTAGGCCAGTGTGCCCTTGTGTGCCTTTTTGTTTCTTCAGTTATCGGGACTACCCCAGTCCATCAGGTGGCAGCACGGTGGCACGTTATCCGGTACTGACAGAATCAGATATCCCTCCCTCACCACTGCAGAAAAGATCCTCTCCTTGAGCGCAGGAAAGAACTTCTTTTTTTGACAGCCATGCCTACTAATGGCATGGCTGTGATTGGCCAGTGCATCATGTGACCCAGCCTCTATATGGGGCTGGAGTCACGTAGCGCCGCGTGTCAGATCGTCTCAGACTAGAGTAGGGAGAGCTTCATGCCGCTGCTGTGAGGGAAAGATTAGCGTTCACAACCATCTCAGACTGTATTAGGGAGACCTTCATTGCGGTCCTGTGAGGGAGACATTAGCGTATCAGAACCATCTTATAGTGCATTAGGGAGATGTTCCTGTCTGTGCTGTGAGGGAGACATTAGCGTTCACAACCATCTTATAGTGCATTAGGGAAATGTTCCTGTTGGTGCTCTGAGGGAGAGATTCTCATTCTAAAACCATCTAGTACTGCATTAGGGAAACGTTCCTGTTGGTGCTCTGAGGGGGAGATTATCATTCTAAAACCATCTAGTACTGCATTAGGGAAACGTTCCTGTTGGTGCTCTGAGGGAGAGATTCTCATTCTAAAACCATCTACTACTGCATTAGGGCCAGGTTCCTGTTGGTGCTCTGAGGGAGAGTTTATAGTTCTAAAACCAACTACTACTGCATTAGGGCCAGGTTCCTGTTGGTGCTCTGAGGGAGAGATTATCTTTCTAAAACCATCCACTACTGCATTAGGGCCAGGCTCCCATCCCTTGATGAAAGCTCAGAGTTGGCACCTGAACCCCATTGCCATCTGTCTTTCACCTCAGCCCCTTGTAAATCAGCCAAGCAGTCTGAGCCCCAAGTCATGCAGCAGTCTCTTATGCTTTTTGATGACTCTGCTGCTGTGCTTTCCGTGGGCCATCCACATAGCCCTGCCCCAGAAGTGGAAGACATTGAGTGCACCAATGCCCCTGTCTCTTATACA
>BLSH010207240.1:1262735-1292581 GCA_018402905.1 Glandirana rugosa
CGACAAACAACACCGCCCGACGACTGTTTCGAAACGGTGTAAAGTCGGTACGATTGGGACGGAAGACTCCACGACCGCCACCGTGTCGACGCAACCACCGGAGATGGAGGAGGAGGAGGAGATGGAAGCGGAACACGAAGGCGACTCGGGGGCCATAGTAAACCCTTACGGGAGTCGTCGCGGAGGACAGCAGAGTTGCCCACATTGTAACTTCCTCTGATTACTGGGTGGCCACCCTGCTGGATCCCCGTTACAAGGACAACCTGCCGTCCTTAATCCCCTCACTGGAGCGTGAGCGGAAGATGCGCGACTACAAGCGCACACTGGTAGAGGCGCTGCTGAGGGCATTCCCAAATGATACCGGGGGCTCAGCGGAAGCACAAGGCGAAGGTAGAGGAGGAGGAGGAGGTAGAGGCCACCAACGCAGCTGTGCCACCGCCAGCACCTCAGAAGGCAGGGTTAGCATGGCTGAAATGTGGCAAAGCTTTGTCAGCAGCCCGCCACAACAAACAGCACAACCAGCCGATAGACAAGGTCTTACCAGGAGGCAGCATTTCAGCAACATGGTGCAAGAGTATGTGGGCACACGTACTGCCTGATGGGTCTGCCCCATTCAACTTCTGGGTCTCCAAATTGGCTACATGGCCTGAGCTTGCCCTTTATGCCTTGGAGGTGCTGGCCTGCCCTGCAGCCAGTGTATTGTCGGAACGTGTGTTTAGCACGGCAGGGGGCGTTATCACAGACAAGCGGAGCCGCTTGTCCACATCCAACGTGGACAAGCTTACCTTTATTAAAATGAATCAGGCATGGATCCCACAAGACTTGTCTGTACCTTGTGCAGAATAAACATTTAGACCGGACTCACACAGCCATTCATATACTTCTTTTTTTGAATAGGCCTCAATACAAAAAAAAAAACATGTTGGCTACCTCCTCCTACTCCTCTACCACCGCTACTTCCACCTACACTGCCACGGTCACGGCCTAGTCAACCTCTAGGCTCCTACTCCACATCTACTCCCCTTCCCATTTTTTTATTCGATTTTAATTTATTTTCCCTATCCCCATTTTTTTGTAGGGCACTTGCCCTACTCTTACCCCCATTTTACTTCCTTTTGCAGCCCTCTAGGGCTTTCCAGGACTTTGTTACAGCCATTTTTGTGCCTAAAAGTTCGGGTCCCCATTGATTTCAATGGGGTTCGGTGTCCGTGCGATCGTTCGGGTTCCGTCCGGACCCGGACCCGGACTTTGTCCCGAAGTTCGGCCGGACCAGCAGAACCCGAACTTCCAGAGGTTCGCTCAACTCTAGTCGCAACCTCTAATTATTTTGCCCTAGCCACTTGCCCTTATGATAAGTACAGCCCCACCTAGTGAGCATGAACAATAACTCCCCAGTAGGGGCTCTCTGTTCCTCCTGTCCATAATGAGCTGTCACATACATTGTGGAGATTGAGTTGAAGTGGGTGCTTCTCTTGTACCTCCCTGGTAGTGGTGATAGGAGATGTGACAACAAGTTTTGGGCCAGTTTTGCAGGCATCAACAGCTTTAGGGTGTGAGTCACAGATGACTGTGGACCACCAGGTAAGTACAAGAGGCAGAAGCATGGTAGCACCCGCTCAGTAGACAGGAATGAAGCCAGGACACAAGTTGAAGGTCCTCATGAGCCAGGCAGTGAAGTACTGAATCAGAAAGCAGGGACGGTGTCAAGATACTGGCCAAGGTGATCAGGAGTTGGACATTGAGGCAAAGAAACATAAGGTAGAGACGATGTCTGGATAAAGGCCAAGGTCAGTTAACAGTGAGGTACTGAATCAGACAGCAGGATGCTGAGTCTGAAACTCTGGCTGAGGTCACAATGGCTGTTTGGCACCAATTTCAGTGCTGAACGTGCATGTGCACCAAGTTGATGTTGGTTAGCATGCACTCTAATACATCCTTGTATGCGTACTTACACAAGTCTGGTGGTAACTCAGTGCTTAGAAACATGTGCATGCACTGGTCTGGAACACTTTGGACCATGGGCGTCCGCAGAACTTTTTCCAGGGGGGGGGGTATAATTTCAAGGTCATCCATGCTCTGCCCCTTTTTGACAATGTCATAATTACATTATCACGGTCAGAGACTGCAGACGTAGTACAGGAGATGGTCAGAGACTGCAGACATGATCCAGGAGATGGTCAGAGACTGCAGACGTGATACAGGAGACAGTCAGAGACTGCGGACATGATACAGGAGACGGTCAGAAACTGCAGACATGGTTTCAGGAGACAGTCAGAGACTGCAGACATGATCCAGGAGATGGTCAGAGACTGCAGACGTGATACAGGAGATGGTCAGAGACTGCAGACATGATCCAGGAGATGGTCAGAGACTGCAGAAGTGATACAGGAGACAGTCAGAGACTGCGGACATGATACAGGAGACAGTCAGAAACTGCAGACATGGTACAGGAGACAGTCAGAAACTGCAGACAAGGTACAGGAGACGGTCAGAGACTGCGGACATAGTACAGGATATGGTCAGAGACTGCGGAAATAGTACAGGAGATGGTCAGAGACTGCAGACATAGTACAGAATACGGTTAGAGTCTGCGGACATGTAACAGGAGACAGTTAGAGACTGCATACATAGCACTGGAGACAGTCAGATACTGCAGACATAGAGCAGGAGACAGTCAGAGACTGCGGACATGGTACGGGAAACGGTCAGAGACTGCATACATGGCCCAAGAGACTGTCAGAAAATGCATACATGGCTCAAGAGGATAAGGACCTAGTGGGGAACCCCTGATCTGATGCCTGATTCCAGGGGGGGGGCAATTGCCCCCCCTTGCCCCTACCTGCGGACGCCCATGCGTTGGACCAGCCATTCTCAGCCAGGGTTGTCGAATCCTAGGCTTCCTCATGATATTGTTAAGAATTCCTTGAGCTGTGGCTGATTAACCCCCCCCCCCCTCATTTTATGGTGCATGCATAGTTCTGGGGCCAGTGCTACTTGGCAAAGTCAAGCAGCATGAAATGCTATATTTTTACCAGTCTTTAAGGATGCAATTCTGTCAACCATTGTAAGGACTGCATTCTTCTCACAGACCACCAATGTAAGGGTCATTTTCCCAAGGGTTTCTTCCCCTACTTCTTCCCCTCCCCCCTTTGCCCCCCCCCCCCTCATATTTCTTATTGATGTTCATTTGTAAACGTATTCTGTCTGTACCACATATCTGCTGTAGTATTAAATCTGGTACTAGATGTTATTCTAATATCTTTGAATTTCAATATACACAGCTATATCATACTTTTATCGCTGGCATGGATTCTGACGAAGCACTAAAAAGGGAAACGCGGTAATCCTGCATGCGTATCTTCTGTGAACACTAGCTGATCGTGTGTTATACATTACAATTAGTTTTTTGAATGTATCAAGTTTTGTATATGCTAGATTATATGTAAAAACCTTTTGCTCCTAGTTTTTATTATGAAACAGAATAAAGCTTATGCATTTTATATTTACGTTTTTTTTGGTGTGAAATTGAAGTCCCTCTTCTCACTCCACCACATTTACATTCAGTGTGAGTAGTTGAAATTCAGCATTTCAATTTACTCTTTGATAAACTTTTTTGGGGAGAGGGTTGGAGATACAAACAATAAGCTAGGTTATGTTTTCTTGTAGTAGTTGTTTTTGGCCCTTTAAGGGTAGTTAAGGGCAAGTACATTCCAATGACTCTAACACTGTAATCACTGTTCTTTTCTTAAGTTTCATTCTATCTTTCTCTAAGCAATTTTAGGTTACCCCTTTTAAGAACAACCTTGAATTCTAAGTTATGTCCAACAGCAGCAAGTTCCCCTAAGCTCTCCCTGGATATGATTCAGCAAAGAAGATCCTTCTAAAGATACGCGGTGTGGCATTATGAAAGGCGAGGTGATCAATGGACGTTATATTTCATCTCGCATACACTCACTTGCAGGAAACTAAGGTGGAATCCAGTCCAAGTTTTACCAGCCACCTTGGCAGGGTGGGTTCCAGACCAAATTTTGCGGTCCACTTGTGTCCATCAACAGGTGGTATAAAGGAAGCAGCTCTGGATCAGATAACTGCTCTGACTTGGGACTCAGGAGCCATCAAGCCTGAGAGAGAGAGCTGATGAACTGAACTTTGCTTTTTGACTGAAACAAAACATTTGCATTATCTTTGTTTTGTGGGTGACTGGGAGAAGCCCTTCAGTTAGGAAACTGGAAATGTTTAGTTAGTGCCTGGATGGCAAGGATTTATTTTCTGTTTTGCTTATTTGATTTACCTGCAACCTTTTAAATAAACCTGGCTACAAGTCAGATTTTAAGAAAATCTGTCATTTGGACTACCTTTTTCCCAGGGAAGGTGATTCCCTTTGGGCTAATCCCTCACACAGGCTATATTCCTACTCAGTTTTAACTTTTTCAGCCAATTTGGGATAATACCTACTTTATATTCGTTACATGTCCCCATTCACATAGCACAAGATAAAATAAAAATAAAAATTGCAGCTCTTCTTTTTTAGATGTTCTTTTTTTTAAATTATACAAGGAGAAATTCTGCTTAGTTATCTTTGTTACGAGGGGTGTGGGAAGCTGTATTTGCCATAGGTAACCCTGTCTGTAATTGTCTGGCAGATATCATCTCATCAGTTGTACTAGATTTGAACACCATCTGTCTTAACCAAAAGTTAAAGACTTCTTCTTTGTATGTCAATGACAACTGGACTCAGCCATTTCCCACCCTTTCTACTGGGTCAGGTTGAACGGAAAAAAAACTTCTGGGTTGAACGAAAAAACCCCCTTGACAGCTCAGGTCAAAGCCGCTGTACTAACGATCTGATGTTAGTCACCACCAGAACACTCGCGGCTTGATCTTGAGCCAGTCAGCTGCTGGTTTTCCACCATGCTTATCTGACAGAAGCCGGCCAAATGGCCATACACATGGGCCAGATGTCATCCGACATTCGACCCATGGGTACTAAGCTTAAAACAGCCCTATTTTTTTTAATTTAACCAAAGGTTTCACACTTTATGTGGATGAGAGAATCCTCCCCTCTGCGTCATTGTATTCTGACAATGGGGAGACTTCCCCCGTCATCAGAATACACTGATCCTTCCCTTAGTTAGGGGCACTTGTCAGGGCTGTCCTCTCTCCCCAAGTCTATTTGCATTGGCACTTGAGCCATATTGCTTATTCTGGTACGAGAGTCCCGGCTCGTCAGAGGTTGGTGAGTCGGTACCCTGGAGGAGCAAATATCGCTTTATGCTGATGACACCTTGCTTTATTTAAGTGATGTTGACTCCTCCTTGCGAGCTGCCCTGGCGATCTTTGATGGATTCGGGTACTTCTCTGACATCCGGATACATTGGAATCGGTACTCTTTCCATTGGACCCTAGGGCGAGGCAATTAACTAATCAATTTAACCGCTTCCCACCCAACCACTGTACATAAACAGCCAAGTGAGAGCTTCACCGTTCTGAGTGGTGTGATCCTGTGATGGATGTTATACTCCGACACAGCCAAACACAGATCGGGATATGGGCGCTGTGATTAGCCTTCCCAATCACTTGATTCATGGCTGTGTCCAATTACAGCCTTCACAGTGTAAACAAAGACACGTGTCTCTGTGTCAGCTCTCCCTGCTGACAACTCTCTGTGTAAGTGATGATTTTACACAGAGAGCTGTCACAGATCGCATAGACTGCAGCCATACCCACACAGTACACCAGGCACCACTATCACCACTGTCCCTGTCCCATGAACATCTGTACTAGTGCACAAAACAGCTGTCACTGTGTCCTATGAACATCTGTACCAGTGCACAAAACATCTGTCACAGTGTACATGTCCTATCAACATCTGTACCAGGGTACCAGTGCACAAAAACATCTGCAATAGTGTTTCATTGCAACATCAACATCTGTCAGTGCCAGTCTGTGGACGATCAACATCTGTCATAGTGTACATATGCACAAAACATCTGTCAGCGTACCAGTGTCCTGCCATTAAATACAAAATTTAAAGTGCCCCCGTCTCCACATGCTTGCGTGCGAAGGCAAACGCACGCGTTGGTCCTGTATACATGTGTAAACAGCAATCACATCACACGCAAGGTATTGCCACGAACATCAGAGCGAGATAAATAATTCTAGCACCAGACCTCTTGTGTAACTCTAAACTGGTATCAATAAAGGCCTTTTAAAGCAAAGCCTATGGAAATTTTTAAATACCATTTCACAAGCATGCACAATTTTAAAGCGTGAGATGTTTGATATCTATTTACCTGGCGCAACGGCATATTTTACCAAAAACGTGGGTATTATATTGTCTTTTTATGCATTGAAATTCATTAAAATGTATTTATGAGTTAGTGTGTAAAATTGCTTTCGAAAATCTGCTGCACAAATAATATGTGACATAAAATGTTTCAAAACCCACCATTTTATTTTCTAGGGCCTCTGCTACAAAAAAACAGTATATAATGTTTGGGGGTTCCAAGTCATTTTTTAGCAAAAATACGGATTTTTACTTGTAATCAAAAAGAGTCAGAAGGCCTAGTCTTAAAGTGGATAACGCCTGAAGGTACTCTTTGGATGTTGCTTCTCTCTATGTGGCTAGGCTGTAAAAAAGTCTCACACATGTGGTATTGCCATACATAGGACAAGTAGCAGAATGTGTTTTGGGGTGTAGTTGCAAGTATGCCTATGCCGTGTATGAGAAATAACTTGTTAATATGACATTTTGACACCATAGCTTGTAGACTCTATAACTTTTACCCAGACCAAATAATATACACTGATTTGGGTTATTTTACCAAAGAAATATAGCAGTATAAATTTTGGTCAAAATCCATGAAGAAAAATTACTTATTTGCAAAATTGTGTAACAGAAGTAAAGTGTTCGGTCTTTTTTCATTTGTAGCGCAAAAAATAAAAAACCCAGTGATGAGTAGCCACTTTAAGAACATCCGCCACAATTATTCTGTGGCAGGTAAGCTCTATTGGGCCAATCACCATAGCAGTACACCGCTTTGCTCAATAGATACAGTGGGCACGCTCCCACGCCCTCGCCGGAGCCGATGCGAGTGTCCGATGGCCACTTTGTCCGCTGGCCACCCGCGTTCACTCTACAGAGAGCTAGAATGGGGATCTGTAAATGTAAACAAACAGAACCCTCTACTGTCAGGGGAATAGAGAGAGATCGTCTCTTCCTAGTGATCAGGAACAGCGATCTCTCTCCTCCTCCAGTCAGTACACTCCCCCCACAGTTAGAAACACCTCCCAAGGAACACATTTAACCCCTTGATCACCACTAGTGTTAACCCCTTCCCTGCCAGTGTCATTTATACAGTAATCAGTGCATTTTTATGTCACTGGTCCCAAAAAAGTGTCAAAAGTGTCTGATATATCTGCCGCAATGTCGCAGTCCCGCTAAAAAACGCTGATCACTGCCATTACTAGTAAAAAAAAATAATGATAAAAATAAATCTATTCCCTATCTTGTAGACGCTATAACTATTGTGCAAACCAATCAATATACGCTTATTGCGATTTTTTTTTTACCAAAAATATGTAGAAGAATACACATTGGCCAAACCTGATGAAGAAATTAGTTTTTTTACATTTTTTTACATTTATTATAGCAAAAAGTAAAATTTTTTTTTCAAAATCGTTGCTTTTTTTTATTTATAGAGCAAAAAATAAAAACTGCAGAGGTGATCAAATACAACTAAAAGAAAGCCCTATTTGTGGGAAATAAATTTTGTTTGGGTACAACGTTGCACGACCGTGCAATTGTCAGTTAAATACGACACAGTGCTGTATCGCAAAAAAATGGCCTGGTCATTAAAGCGGTTGTAAAAAAAAAAAAAACACCTGCAAGGCAAAGGCATAATGAGCTAGTATGCATACTAGCTCATTATGAAATACTTACCTTACAAGGAAGCTCCGACAGGGCCGCCCGGTCCCCGAAGAGGGAGCTTCCATCTTCCCTCCATGGATCCTTCCAGGTTCGAGGCTGTGGCGCTGTGAGTGGCTGGAGCCGCGAGACGTCACTCCTGTGCATGCGCGCGGGAGCACGTCTTTACGGCGGACTTTCCGGCAAGGTCCGGCGCTATGCAGGACAGCACTGCGCATGCGCCACTGACATCATCAGCTGCTTGCAGTGGGAATATCTCCTAATCTGTACAGGTTTAGGAGATATTCATTTTACTTACAGGTAAGTCTTAGTATAGGCTTACCTGTAGGTAAAAATGTCATTTTAGATGATACAACCGCTTTAAGGGGGTAAATCCTTCCGGTCCTTAAGTGGTTAAATGTTACCAAAAGAAAGCTCTAGTTGTGTGAAATTGAGTAATTATCATTCAAAGCGTGAAGTAACCCCCTGCTTCATTACACTGCCTTTCTGGCATTCAATTCACCCAACCCTAGGCACAATGCCTTTATCTGACACCCCTTCCCCAGTAATAGTGCCTCCCTTCCTCTATCCTCACCTCCAAGGTCACAACCCCCCCTCTTACCAATGCCACCCTATGTGACAGATCTGTAAGCATTTTTATGTAAGTACCCCAAAGCGACACATGATTCCATGCATCTGGCAAAGGAGCAAAGTTTATCCTGGTAATATTTTAAAATAATGTTAGTATGTGGGCAACCCTGCTAATTAATTGTATACACATACCAATGTGGTTGATATCTTATTTCAGTGATTCTTACCCCCCTCCCACCCAAAAGCAGCATCCTTTTAACTAGGCTATTACACTCTGGGGGGTGTAAAGGTCTGCCCAATGACATAACCACTGTGATTCGCTGTCACAGTAGTCACATGATTGGGAGTCAGATCTACCAGCTTGTTATCATTACTGGAGCCCGAGTGCTGTCTGATGGCTTGGTCACTGTGCTGTGCCACTCTCAGCACTGAAACCTCAGCCACCCATGGACACATGTGTGTGGCATGTAGATATTAAAGCCCACTCTCTTTGCCTCTGCACATATGTGTTATAGTAGCAAGGGTTAATTGCTTGTTTATGCCTAGGGGAAAAAAAGGAGATATACTTACCCGATCCTCCACTCCTTCCCACAGCTAGACCAGTCCCCACAGTGCTTGCACCCCCCACACTCCATTAGTCTAGGGTCCTGACATCATCAAGACCAGAGTAGGCTCCATTAGGTGAGGATGCCACACAAGGGGCAGTCCACCACCTGATCATGGAGGTGCGCACCTTGCTAGGGGAGAGGGGGATCAGGTAGGTAAAATTATTTCTCCTGTCCCTTTTTTGGAAATAAATTACTACACTACAATACTACTTCCATCTGTGGGGGCATTTTTATTTTCCACATATTACACCTTGGTTATAAAATATAATTGAAAAGCAGTGCAAGAGGATCAGAGGGTGACTTGGATATCCCAGAGTTGAACGGAAAAGAGGCACATTGGCTGCTGGTCGGCCTTATTGCTCTGGTGAGTGCAGTGGTTTTTGACACATGGTGGAGCACAACTTTTGGGTGTGGAAGAACAGAGCAGTCACTTACACAATTCCCTTTTGATGGATATGGGCATTGGTCAACACATATATATAATGGCTGCTAGAAGCTGGAGAACTTTGGAGCCATTTTGAGTTGGACAGAACAAGGAATCGAGAAGGACATTACATCTTAAACTCTAAAACTAGATATCCTAAAGGTGGCGTGTAAAGTACCTGACGAAGCCATTTATAGGCGAAACATGTAGGATGTATACCACCGAACAACGCCACCACCTTTGAATACATACCTCAAATGTGTGTCGGGAGGAGAATATAGCCGTGTCGGACCTATTTTCGTACCTGATTCTCTCTCTGAGTCCTGTCCTCCAAACTGAGGGTATTAGCTCCATTTTTTTATCCATTGGCCAACACATGCTGGTTAATAGAGTTGTTTCACATTAGCACCTTTATGAATAAGCAGTTAACACATTGTGTGTATTCATGTGCATTCATTTGTTTCATTTAAGGATTTTTTATTGGTGTAATTTTTTCATATATTCATATGTAGGAAAATTTGAATACATTTCTGGGATTATTTACATTTTTACCAATTGATTATACATGTGCACAAGGAATTTTTAGAAGTATATTTTTTGATTGAAATGTATGGGGTAAGCACCCTTTTCCAAAATATTTAGAATTAACCTCTCAATATGTAAATAATTCTCTGAAATAACTCTTTAGCTACTTGGAATATCTTTGCGTGTGGCGGAAGCGGTGGGTAGTAGCAGGGGGGCCCCAGGTTAACTTTTGCATCAGGGCCCACAAGCTTTAAGCTATGCCTCTGGATTGAGCACTGTGTGGGCTCATTTATGGGGGCAGACGCTGCTCCCTGCTTGGCAAAATTAACCTAAGTCTACTAATGGGCCGCTATCTTGGTAACCGTCCATTGGTGGTTCATGGGTTCTAGAGAAAATGCAGAATCTGTCTTATTGGGATCCCTTATGGGGTTCATTCGTTTAGTGTATAGGGGTTCTGAGGCCTACTCTTCCTCTCACTCCCTACCAAAGTTGCACTCCAGGTTTGAACAGCAGCTAGGGCACGCTTCCAGCAACCTAATCACTGCTCCCCCTATCGCCCTTTATGGGGAAATCCTTCCCTTCTTCACTTCAGGATGCTTCCTGACCCCCAGATTTGGGCCAAATACGGTGTTAGGAGACTTTGTGACATTATGCCAGCGCATATATTGCTGACCTTTCGGGAATTGCTTCAAAGTTTGGTTTGTCCCAGTGGATGTACTTCTGTTATTACCAGCTACAACATGCAGCTCATTCCCAATTTCCCAACCCCCCTATATTAGAGACTGATCCTATTGAGGACTTTCTTTCACAGGAATCTATGTATAAGCCCTTGACTATGCTCTATGCAGCTTTACTTAGCGTGAAGTCTCCTAAGATGGATAGGCTGTGGGAACAATGGCTAGCACACCACTAAGGTTGTGAACCTGTGGCTGACTGCTGCTAATGAGTTCCGGCTGATACGGGAAGAGGGCTCCCTGGACCATGGACACTGAAACACAGGGTGCTAGTGCATCGGTTTCCCCAGGGTGCAGAGTCTAAGAGCCAGTGGGTGTTTATCAAAGCCTCTAGTGGTGAGGATGGATTTGGCTGCAACTGGATCCAGGTCGTGGCCCCCGGGGTCCCCTAGCTCACGCTCGGCTTGCTACAGTTGGAAGAGAGGAAGCAGCAGTGCAGGAACAGCAAAGAATAGTCAGAGGAAATAGCAAAGGGTCAGGACCACAAGCAGACAGGAGAAACAGAGAACAAGCTGAAGATCAGGGTATCAGGCAGGCAGGGATAGTCAGACAAGCCAAAGATCGGTACACAGAATAAGAGCAAACACTAGGAACAACCACACACAAAGCCAAACACAGACAAACGTTGATCAGCAATGCAGGCTTGCACTGCCAGGAGTTATATCCTGTTCCCAATTAGGGCCAGGGGTGGAGCCCAGCTGAGGAGGGCCTACAAAAGCATACAGGTGAGGGAGGCCCAGCCTTTTGCTGGACACATGCAGCAAGGTACGCAATAGATAACACATGAATGTTTGCTGTGGATTCATGACAGTAGATAACCTGACCCTTGACAGGGAGACTTGGGAGGAAATCTTTAAACATAGTTCCAGGATGGTTATATCTTCCAGGGACAAATTAATTTATAGTTTTTACATAGAGTTTCATTTACACCACAGAGGTTGCACAGAATCTGCCCGCAGCGGTCCTCTGATTGTACTAGATGCCATACAGCTGTGGGCAAATATGTTCTGGACGTGCCCTCGAGTGGCGCAGTTCTGGATGGAGGTCTTTGACCTTATAAATGTCCATCTACAACTGTCCCTCCTGTGCTCCCCTGAATTAGCCCTATTGGGCATACAGGACGATGAGCAGCAGCCCAGATATACCAAATTATTGATTTCTTATTTACTATGCTATGCCAAGAAAGAGATACTTTTCAAGTGGACCTCCCCATCCGCTCCCACATTATCCTCTTAGCCTGTGATTTTGGCTATGTATAAATTGATATATTTTTACATAGGGATATTTCCTGGACAGAACTATGAGAAAATGTGGCAGCCGTGGCTGAAGTGTGGAATGTTTTATACCCAAAAGGAGCTGAAATTATATTTTTGCATTTCTACTGGTTTACTGTACATGCAGAATGCTAATCTATGTTCTTTGTGTGTATCTTTCTGCGTACTGCAATATGATCTAAGGAGATGTACGCGTACATACAGGCATCTAGTCAAGTGGGTATACAGTGAGGGGAAAAATGTATTTGATCCCCTGCTGATTTTGTACATTTGCCCACTGACATAGAAATGATCAGTCTATCATTTTAATGGAAGGTTTATTTTAACAGTGAGAGACAGAATAATAACAAAAAAATCCAGAAAAACACATTTCAAAAAAGTTATAAATTGATTTGCATTTTAATAAGTGAAATAAGTATTTGATCCCCTATCAATCAGCAAGATTTCTGGCTCCCAGATATCTTCTATACAGGAAACAAGCTGAGATTAGGGGCCAGAGGCATAACTAGAACCTTCAGGGCCCCGGTGCAAGAAATTATGAAGGGCCCCCTGACTCCTGGCCTGGGCCCATCCCTCTTCCTGCTGTTCCTGGGGCCCTTTACTCCCATCGCAGGTCCCGTTATTACGGTCCTGCAGCAGCACCCCTTCACAAGTTCTGCAGTGGGCCCCCTTTCTGCCATCTTCGGGCCTCCCATGGTGGTGAAATGCCAGGGCCCGGTCCCAATTGCAACCTTTGCAATCCTGATAGTTCCCTCACTGGTGTCAGTAGTTTTTAATTTTTATTTTAATTGTATTATTTTTTTTACCATTTCATTTTATTTATTTTACAATTTTATTTTTATATTTTTTTACAATTTATTTTAGGAGCTCTGTTGGGAGGCTTTGATGAGATATCAGAGGTCTAAACAAACCCCAGCCCTCAATGAAGGGACAGGAATAGTTGAGTACCGAGCCTCCCATTCATTCAGAAATGGAAGTATAGTAAAAACAGTTTACTATGCTTCAGTTATGAATGAACCAATTATACCAATCACTGACTCTGTCCATTCAGAAAAGGACAAATTTACCGACCCGTTCCCATCTCTCCATCATTACACATCTTCTACAGCAGCTGGCAGGCAAGAGGAGGGGGGAAGACAGCAGCTCTGTGCCGCCCCCGCCATCCCACCTATCCAGGTGTACAAGGGAGGCCCCTGGGAGCATGGGGCCCGGTTGCAATTGAAACCCTTATCGTTACGGCCCTGTTATGAGCACTCTCTTAGCCCTGGTTCACATTGGTGCCTTTTGACATGCAATTTGATATGTCAAATCACATGCCAAATTGGCAGCAATTGCTGGCAATGGCACCCTCCTAATCAGTGCAACGCTGCATTTGCGGCGCCGCACCGATTTCCAAAGGTAGTTTCTGTACTACTTTTGGCGATTTCAGGTGCGATTTCCATTGACATTTGTGCAGAAATCCGCACAGATGTCTCCGAAATCGGGACTGACATGCAGGAATGAAATGGTGCAAGTTCAGCTGTACTCGCACTATTTCATTCCCACACCAATGTGAACCTAAGCTTAAAGGGAGTGCTCCAAATCTCAGCTTGTTACCTGTATAAAAGACACCTGTCCACAGAAGCAATCAATCAATCAGATTCAAATCTCTCCACCATGGCCAAGACCAAAGACCTGTCCAAGGATGTCAGGGACAAGATTGTAGACCTACACAAGGATGGAATGGGCTACAAGATCATCGCCGAGCAACTTGGTGAGAGGATGATAACAGTTGGTGCGATTATTCGCAAATGGAAGAAACACAAAATAACTGTCAATCTTCCTTGGTCTGGGGCTCCATGCAAGATCTCTCCTCATGGATTTCAATGATCATAAAAACGGTGAGGAATCAGTGCAGAACTTCATGGGAGAATCTTGTTAATGCTCTCAAGGCAGCTGGGACCATATTCACCAAGAAAACAATTGGTAACGCACTACGCCGTAAAGGACTGAAATCCTGAAGCACTCACAAGGTCCCCCTGCTCAATAAAGCACATGCACAGGCCCGACTGAAGCTTGCTAATGAATATCTGAATGATTCAGAGGAGAACTGGGTGAAAGTGCTGTAGTCAGATGAGACCAAAATCAAGCTCTTTGGTATCAACTCATCTCGCCGTGTTTGGAAGAGGAGGAATGCTGTCTATGACCCCTAGAACACCATCCCCACCGTCAAACATGGAGATGGAAACATTATATTTTGGGGGTGTTTTTCTGCTAAGGGGCAAGACAACTTCATTGCATCAAAGGGAAGATGGATGGGGTCAAATGGACCATAAATCTTGGGTGAAAACCTCCTTCCCTCAGCCAGGGCATTGAAAATGGGTCCGGGATGGGTATTTCAGTATGACAATGACTCAAAACACATGGCCAAGGCAACAAAGGAGTAGCTCAAGAAGCACATAAAGGTCCTGGAGTGCCTAGCCAGTTTCCAGACCTTAATCCCATAAAAGATATGTGGAGGGAGCTGAAGGTTTGAGTAACCAATGTTCATAGGACATTTGGAGTGGTTTGTGTTTAAACAGCTTGTTTCTAGTGTAATAAATGCTGGTAACCCAATATATCAGTAGTTACTGGTTCTTTCTTTATCTGCTATATATGGTTGTTGTTGCTGCTGTAGCCCATGTGCCCCCTTGTATAAAGGTGCTGATAGAAAAGCTATAATGGGTACCAATAATGATTATACTGATCATACAATGCTGTATATAAAATAAATAGTTATACTGATCATACAATGCTGCATATAAAATAAAGTGAAATGAAATGCTTAGTCACTATTATTTTGCCAGCTCTTAAGGCCCAGATTAATTCTATCAAATATAAGTTTAATGTGCTATATGATTAATATTCTGAAAGTGCTAAGGTGCTCGCAGGTGCTGCATTAGAGTGCAAACATATGAAAAAGTGCCAGTGCAACATATATTATAATATAAATTATAAATTATAAACTTTCTTGGTTCTGAAATCATTCAATCATACAGTCCATTTTTCAATATGTGTGAAATCTTCAGATATTTCATAAAGTGCTCGTGCCGTGCCTTGTGTGAGATAATAAGGTCTTTTCGGGTGTTGTACCCCGCTTACCAGATCCCGTTGACTTTCCAATCATACGGTGTGGAAAAGTCAACCTGCGCTTGTGGTCTATAATCCGACCTTGGATATCCGCCTCCTGGTCCTGTGCTCCGTCTCCGCTCCCGGTTATGTTATGTAAAAAAGGAAAGACTCCTCATCGCGTATTTCATATAAAAAAACTCCACTTTATTGGCCCATAAAAGGTAACAACTTATAGATGGCAGATGAAGATAAAACGACCACCCCTCCGGCCGAACTCTATCTGTGACCGCCTGGCGTCTCTCTGCTACCGTTTGCGTGTCACCTGGGCATGTGTGTGCGTGCCTTGCGTTCCACCTTACGCGTTTCGTCACAGCATAACGTCATCAGAGCTCAAGAAAACCACCATTGGCGCGTGGCACACCAACGCATTGAGTAACCAAATGTCAGCCTCAAAACCTTAATGACTTGGAGAGGATCTGCAATGAGGAGTGGAACAAAATCCCTCTTGAGATGTGTGCAAACCAGGTGGCCAACTACAAGAAATGTCTGACCTCTGTGATTGCCAACAAGGGTTTTGCCACCAAGTACTAAGTCATTTTTGCAAAGGGGTCAAATAGTTATGTCACTCATTAAAATGCAAAACAATTCATAACTTTTTTGAAATGCATTTTTCTGGTTATTTTTGTTGTTATTCTGTCTCTCACTGTTAAAATAACAATACCATTAAAATTATAGCCTGATCATTTTTTGTTAGTGGGCAAATGCACAAAATCAGTAGTGGATCAAATACCTTTTTCTCTCACTCATATAGACCTATGGAGTAATTTGGTGGGAGAGCTTGTTATTGATAAAAAAAAACGATGGCCAATCCCCAAACAAATCCCCATTTTTAAAGTGCATAGGGTATCCCCAAATTCACCACAAGGGGAGACAAGAGGGTATAGAGGATTTTTTGTGCGATGAACACAATAGTAGACAAAATGATGATACAGACATCCACACAATTCTAATCTTTTTGACTCTATACACCACCACAATGGATTTGATGTGAAACAAACAAGATGTGCTTTAACTGCAGACTTTCAGCTTTAATTTGAGGGTAATTACAACAGTTTGTATATGTGCCTACCACTTTTTAAGGGGCCAAAAGTAATGGGACAGATTAACAATCGTAAATCAAACTTTTACTATTTAATACATGGTTGCAAATCCTTTGCAGTCAATTACAGCCTGAAGTCTGGAACGCATAGACATCACCAGATGCTGGGTTTCATCCCTGGTGATGCTCTGCCAGGCCTCTACTGCGACTGTCTTCAGTTCCTGCTTGTTCTTGGGGCATTTTCCCTTCAGTTTTGTCTTCAGCAGTCACATCATCAATAAATACAAGAGAACCAGTTCCATTGGTAGCCATAAATGCCCAAGCCATGACACTACCACCACCATGCTTCACTGATGAGGTGGTATGCTTTGGATCATGAGCAGTTCCTTTCCTTCTCCATACTCTTCTCTTCCCATCACTCTGGTACAAGTTGATCTTGTTCTCATCTGTCCATAGGATGTTGTTCCAGAACGGTGAGGGCTTTTTTAGGTGTTGTTTGGCAAACTCTAATCTGGCCTTCCTGTTTTTGAGGCTCACCAATGGTTTACATGTTGTAGTGAACCCTCTGTATTCAGTCTGGTGAAGTCTTCTCTTGATTGTTGACTTTGACACACATACATCTACCTCCTGGAGAGTGTACTTGATCTGGCCAACTGTTGTGAAGGGTGTTTTCTTCACCAGGGAAAGAATTCTTTGGTCATCCACCACAGTTGTTTTCCGTGGTCTTCCGGGTCTTTTGGTGTTGCTGAGCTCACCAGTGCGTTCTTTCTTTTTAAGGATGTTCCAAACAGTTGATTTGGCCACACCTAATGTTTTTGCTATCTCTCTGATGGGTTTGTTTTGTTTTTTTTTTCAGCCTAATGATGGCTTGCTTCACTGATAGTGACAGCTCTTTGGATCTCATTTTGAGAGTTGACAGCAACAGGTTCAAAATGCAAATAACACACTTGAAATTAACTCTGGACGTTTTATCTGCTCCTTGTAAATGGGATAATGATGTAAAAACACATGGCCATGGAACAGCTGAGCAGCCAATTGTCCCATTACTTTTGGTTCCTTAAAAAGTGGTAGGCACATATACAAACGGTTCTAATTCCTACACCGTTCACCTGATTTGGATGTAAATACCCTCAAATTAAAGCTGAAAGTCTGCACTTAAAGCACATCTTGTTTGTTTCATTTCAAATCCATTGTGGTGGTGTATAGAGCCAAAAAGATTAGAATTGTGTCAATGTCCTAATATTTATGGACCTGACTGTATGTATTAAAAATAATATTTATTAATCCATAGGTAAAATGTAAAAGTACACTCTAAAAACATGTATACAGTGCTACCAAGTTTGCCATAAAGTCAACGGAACCAAAGACAGTGGTGGGATCGACACGTTTCACCCAGATTGGGCTTCTTCAGGATCCACTTGAACTTCACACAGTATATCAACTGATGAATAAACAGCACATCATTATTCCATAATGTACCTCAAAAGTGTGCATTACATATGGTCAACCACAAAAAAAGCAAATATATATATATATAGATCTACACTGTATTACCAAAAGTATTGGGAAGCCTGCCTTTACGCAACAGTGTATGAGCTTTAATGGCATCCCAGTCTTAGTCTGCAGGGTTCAATATTGAGTTGGCCCACCCTTTGCAGGTATAACAGCTTCAATACTTCTGGGAAGGCTGTCCACAAGGTTTAGGAGTGTTTCTATGGAAATGTTTGACCATTTTTCCAGAAGTGCATTTGTGAGGTCAGACACTGATGTTGGATGAGAAGGCCTGGCTCGCAGTTTCCACTCTAACTCACCTCAATGGTGTTCTATGGGGTTGAGGTCAGTATTCTGTGCAGGCCAGCCAAGTTTCTCCACCCCAAACTCACTCATCCATCTTTCTGGACCTTGCGTTGTGCACGGGTCCAAATTATTTGGTGGAGGAGGGATTATGGTATGGGGTTGTTATTCAGGGTTTTGGGCTTGGCCCCTTGGTTCCAGTGAAGGGAACTCTTAAGGCATCAGCATACAAAGACATTTTGGACAATTTCATGGTCCTAACTTTGTGGGAACAGTTTGGGGATGACCCCTTCCTGTTCCAACATGACTGAGCACCAGTGCACAAGGCAAGGTCCATAAAGACATGGATGAGTGAGTTTGGGTTTTCCGGCTGAGATTCCCAGAAGTCCCACTGTGGCGTGAGTTCCAAGGATCTACAACATAATAATAGCGATGACCTACTAAAAGTCAAAACAGGTATTTGTCCATTTCATGAAAAAGTGTAGCTTTCAGTGGTGGCCGGTGCATTAAGAGCGCACGGCGCCGCCCCCCTATCCCTGTCTTCCACCCTCTTTCAGTGCGCCGGACACATGGATTGCTATCGTGGGGGTGGGAGGAGGTGTTTGTTTTTGAAGCAGCTGTTTAGAGCCAGAGGCTCTAATAGGCTTCATAAAAGGGTGGGCTCGGGGCGCAGAGAGTCGATG
Source organism: Glandirana rugosa (assembly GCA_018402905.1). Classification (NCBI taxonomy): domain Eukaryota; kingdom Metazoa; phylum Chordata; class Amphibia; order Anura; family Ranidae; genus Glandirana; species Glandirana rugosa. The sequence continues at coordinate 1,281,464 of BLSH010207240.1, forward strand.
AGACCTGTCTCCTGATTGGCAAAAGCACCAGGCGATCCTTTTGGATGCCTAGCAGTGTTTTGACAAGGAAAGAAGCATGAGGAGCGGACGCCGCTGCTGTTGCCGCTGCCCGCACTGTGGATGAGAGTGGAGACACAGGAGAATCCTCTCTCTCCACAGCCCAGTAAGTGCTGGACCGGGGGGATGGGGGGTGGGGGCGGGTGCTTTGTATCCCCTATATGCTGCTGTGTGTACCCTACCTGGTGCTGTGTGTACCCTATCTGGTGCTGTGTATACCCTCTCTGTGATGCTGTATACCCTATCTGGTGCTGTGTATACCCTCTCTGTGATGTTGTATACCCTATCTGGTGCTGTGTATACTCTCTCTGTGATGCTGTATACCCTACTTGGTGCTGTGTATACCCTATCTGGTGCTATTTATACCCTATCTGCTGCTGTGTATACCCTTTCTGTGATGCTGTATACCCAATCTGGTGATGTGTATACCCTATCTGGTGCTATGTATACGCTCTCTGTATACCCTATCTGGTGCTATGTATACCTTCTCTGTGATACTGTATACCCTATCTGGTGCTGTGTATACCCTCTCTGTGATGCTGTATACCCTATTTGGTGCTGTGAATACCCTATCTGTGATGCTGTGTACCCTATCTGGTGCTGTGTATACCCTAGCTGCTGCTGTGTATACATTATTGTGTATACCCTATCTAGTGCTGTGTACATCCTCTCTGGGATGCTTTATACCCTATCTGGTGCTGTGTATACCCTCTCTGTGATGCTGTATACCCTATCTGGTGCTGTGTATACCCTCTCTGAGATGCTGTATATCCTATCTGGTGCTGTGTATACCCTATCTCTGATGCTGTATACCCTATCTGGTCATGCTGTATACCCCATCTGGTGATGCTGTATACCCTATCTGCTGATGCTGTATACCACTATCTGGTGATGCTGTATACCCTATCTGTGATGCTGTATACCCTATCTGGTGATGCTGGGCTGTATACTCCTGAGACAATGGGTGGAATCTATAAGGGGTGGGGCTTATGAGAAGTGGGAGGGGTCAAAAAGGAAGGACGGGGTCTGGCGCCCCCCATCCCAAAATTTCATCAACTCCCACTGGCAGCTTTAGTAAGTATAGCCTAGATCTATTGACCAATGCATGTGGCAGCAATCGGCTATAGTACAAATTTCCTCTTTATATGATTTTCATTTAAATCACTTTTTGTTTGGCTGGTTCCAAATATCACCTAGATAAACCATCCCCACAAAGGGAAAGGGGTCCAGGTTCTCAGGACGTGTATTTAATGACATTTGTACATCTATATATGGAGCTGAAGGAGCCTCTGCTGTTAGCAAGATGGCCCCCACTCAACTCTATGCCCCTGGAGGACCAGAAGCCTGATGTCACTTCCGCCTAACGGCCTTAAAGGGCCTTTTTTTATTAGTGCAGCTCCCTGGTATTAGGCAGGGTTGCTAACAATTTTAGTCTGCTAGGTGGTAACTAGCCTGGCTGATTGTTAGGGGGTCCCTTTGACTTTTCTCTAAATCTGAGTTTTGTGCATCTCTCTCTTCTGTCAGTAGGTGGCATTGCTACCTTTGGCATTAGAATGACAAGATCACATGAAATTCAGGTTATGAATAGACACATTTTCTCAGCCAATCAGAGTACTTCTGGGACAGTCTATTTAACCAGTTGCTGACCACCCTCCGTGGCTTGGCAGTGGCAACTTGGCTCGATATCGCAAACAGCTGTCACCTGACGGCGGCTGCAAGATTGCGTATTGCGCTCACGTGCTCATTGTGTAGCGGGGGACCCAGGAAGTGAGTAGAGCGGACTCTCCGTTCTGACAGGGAGGAGGAGTGTGATCATATGCTTCCTGTATATGGGAGCAATGATCACCCTCCTCCCCCAGTCAGCCCCACACAGTTAGTAACACATCCCAGGGAACACATTTAACCCTTTGATTGCCCCATAGTGTTAACCCCTTCCCTGCCAGTGACATTTACACAATAATCAGCGCATTTTCATAGCACAGATCGCTGTATAAATGTCAGTGGTCCCAAAAAAGTGTCAAAAGTTTCCAACATGTCCACCGCAATGTCGCAGTCCCACTAAAAATTGCAGATCGCTGCCATTACTAGTAGAAAACTAAAAAAAATAAAAACCCCATAAATTAATTCTCATAGTTTGTAAACGTGGCAAATTTTGCGCAAACCAATCAATATACGCCGATTGCATTTTTTTTTTTTTTTACCAAAAATATGAGGAAGAATATATATCGGCCAAAACTGATGAATAAATTTGTTTTTTTATATATATTTTTTTGGATATGTAGTATAACAAAAAGTAAGAAATATTGTTTTTTTTGCAAAATTGTCGCTCTTTGCTTGTTGATAGCGGTGATCAAAAGTGACGCAGAGATGATCAAATACCACCAAAAGAAAGCTCTATTTGTGGGAAAAAGAGGACGTCAATTTGGTTTGGGTACAACGTCGCACGACCGCGTAATTGTCAGTTAAAGCGATGCAGTACCGAATCGCAAAAAGTGCTCTGGTCATAAAGGGGGAAATCCTTCCGGGGCTGAAGTGGTTAAGGAAAAGGAATCGGGTGATCAGTGTTCTTTTCAGCCCCAGGCTTAGGTCTGTGGGCTGGGTGTGTCACAGCAGCTGAAGTTTAGGCCTAATGCCTGAGGCCTAGTCACGTGTGTAGAGGCTCAGCCTGAGGGGAGCCAGATCGTTGCAGAGCTTCAGCCAGAAGGGGAACCAAATCATTGCCAAAGGTGAAGAAGAAGCAGTTGCCACATGGGACAACCACTCCTATTACCAGAGGCAAGTGAGAACCAGAGGTCAGAGATAAAAGTGATACACTTGCCACTAAGGGATATTGACTCCTGTTATCAGAGTGCAGAGTCTGAGAGAGTACCAGAGCAGCCTTTTTCACTAACCGGGGACAGTGATGAAGTGGGAAAGTCTCAGCGGAAGTCAAGCTAGGGATTGCAGGATAGCGGGGGTGACGCTTGCAAGAAAGTTCAGCAGTTGGGCTGAAGAGCCGAGTAAGGGACCCAGCAGGTCAGCATGGGTGGCACTCAGAAGATACAGCAGTTGGCTTTGTGAAGTTCAAGGGATCCAGTGGCAGTGGGAGTCTAAGGAGTCTTTTAAGAGACTGTAAGCCAGGTCATACAATGCCAGCACAAGGTCATACAGTGCCTGTACCCTGTTATACAATGCCAGGACCAGGTCACACAGTGCAGGGACCAGGTCATACAGTGCCAGCACAAGGTCATACAGTGCCTGAACCCGGTTATACAATGCCAGGACTATGTCACACAGTGCCGGGACCAGGTCATATAAGGTCAGGACAAGGTCATACAGTGCTGGGACCAGGTCATACAAGGTCAGGACAAGGTCATACAGTGCCGGGACCAGGTCATACAATGCCAGGACAAGGCCATACAGTGCCAGGGCCAAGTCATACAGTGCTGGAACCAGGTCATACAGTGCTGGAACCAGGTCACACAGTGCGGGGACCAGTTCATATAGTGTAGGGACCAGGTCATACAGTGCCGGGACCAGGTTATACAGTGCTGGGACAGGGTTGTACAGTGCCAGGACAAGATCATACAGCGCCAGGACCAGGTTGTATAATGTCAGGACAAGGTCACACAGTGCCTGGGCTGGGTTACACAGTGCCAGGACCAGGTCATACAATGCCAGGACCAGGTCATACAATGCCAGGACAAGGTCATACAATGCCAGGACCAGGTCACACAGTGCAGGGGCCAGGTCCTATAATATTGGGACCAGGTTGTACAATGCCAGGGCAAGGTCATACAGTGCTAGGACCAGGTTGTACAATGCCAGGACATGGTCACACAGTGCCCGTGCTGAGTTACACAGTGCCAGGACCAGAGGCATAACTAGAACTTTCAGGGCCCCAGTGCAAGAAATTATGAAGGGCCCCACTGACCAGGGCCCTTCCCTCTTCCCACTGATCCTGGGGCCCTTTACTCCTATCGTGGGTCCCTTTATTACGGGACCACAGCGGGGCCCTTTCACAAGTTCTGCAGCAGGCCACCTTTCTGCCATCTTCGGGTCTTCCCATGGTGGTGAAATGCCAGGGCCCGGTAACAATTACAACCTTTGCAATCCTGATAGTTCCCTCACTGGTGTCAGTAGGTTTTAATTTTAATTTTTATTTTAATTCTGTTATTTTTTTACCATTTCATTTTATTTCCTTTACCATTTTATTTTTAATTTTTTTTACAATTTTTGTAGGAGCTCTGTTGGGGGCTTTGATGAGATATTAGGGGTCTAAACAAACCTCAGCCCTCAATCTCCATCTGTGTAGCCTCAGCTCAATGAATGGTCAGGAATAGTTGTGTACCGAGCCTCCCATTCATTCAGAAACTGAAGTAGAGTAAGAACAGTTTGCTATGCTTCAGTTTTGAATGAACCAATTGGTACCAAATTTATACAAATTTACTGACCCGTTCTCCCATCTCTCCATCATGACACATCTTCTATAGCAGCTAACAGGAGAGAGGAGAGGGAAGACAGCAGCTCTGTGGGGAGGGGGGGACCAGGGAAGCATACAGGGACCCTGGGAACAGCAGAATACAAGTAAACTGGAAAGAGGAAAATGGAGGAGATTGGGTCATCTAAATGCCACCCCCGCCATCTCTCCTATTCAGGTGTACAAGGGAGGCACATGGACCTCCTGGACCATGGGGCTCAGTTGCAATTGCAACCCCTATCGTTACGCCCCTGGCCAGGATCAGGTCATACAGTGCCAGGACTAGGTCGTACAATGCCGGGACCAGGTAACACAGTGCTGGGGCCATCATACAGTGCCAGTACCAGGTCGTACTATGCCGGGACCAGGTCACACAGTGCTGGGCCTAAGTCATACAGTGCCAGGACCAGGTTCTACAATTCTAGATCAAGTTCATACAGTAAAGCCTAAAACCTAACCCCCCTGCCAACCCGTCATACCAGGTCATACAGTGCCAGGACCAGGTTGTACAATGCCGGGACCAGGTCACACAGTGCTGGGGCCAAGTCATACAGTGCTGGTATCAGGTCGTACAATGCCGGGACCAGGTCACACAGTGCTGGGCCTAAGTCATACAGTGCAAGGACCAGGTTCTACAATGTTAGATCAAGTTCATACAGTAAAGCCTAAAGCCTAACCCCCCTGCCAACACGTGCTGTGATTAGACACAGCATGAGTTTGACAGCAGATTTCAGCCAATGATTTTGGCTGACATCAGCTGATTGGCTGTGTTCTATCACAGTACCAAAGATATGTATCAGAAAACATTTTGGCCTAAATGAAGACATTTGTTTTTTCTATTTATTTATTGAATATGTTTTATAACAGAAAGTAGAAAATGTTTTTTTTTTTCAAATGTTTCAATATTTTTTGTTTATATAATAAAATAATAAACCCAGGGGTGGTCAAATACAACCAAATGAGAGCTCAATTTGTGTGAAATGATATAAATTTAATTTGCATACAGTGTTGCATGACCGTGCAATTGCCAGTTAAAGTAACACATAACAGCCCCCCTTGCAATCATAGCCCCTCCTGCTTCACAGTACTACATATGCTTCGCAGGCTTCAAAAAAAAGTTCTGGACTGCCCCACGCAAATACACTGTGGCAGTGTGGCCCTCCTGTGCAAAATCACGTACATGTACATGATTTTGTGCACAAGGTCTGGGGCACACGTCGCCAGCGAAATGCTCCTGCTGTGATTGGACACAGTGGGAGCCAATCAGCGGATCTGGCGGGCGTGACGTCTGCCGGGAACCACCGATCATTCTGAGGAGAGGGGGGAAATGGAAACCTTGTGCTTCTGCTAAGCAGAAACACAGATCTCCGTTTTTCCCCCAGTCAAAGCACCTCCCCCACAGTTAGAAAGCACCCCCTAGGGTTACACTTAACCCTTTGATCGTCCCTTATGTTAACCCCTTCCCTGCCAGTGTCAGTACAGTGACAGTGCAATTGTTTTAGCACTGATCATTTTAACCGGTTCTGGACCGCTTCGCGACTATCGCCGACTATTAGCCGACTATAGGGGACGAAGGCGTGCTCGTGCCCACTGCACGCTCCTTGAGCGGGACCGTGGGTCAGGCAGACTCAATGTCCGCCAGGGACCCAAGATTGCCTTGCACAGAGCCAGAACGGGGAACCGCCGATGTAAACACGGCGGTTCCCTGTTCTGACAGGTGGCATGTCAGTGATCTACTGATCTTTGTACTCGGGATCAGTTAGATCTCTGGTGCCCCTGCCAGCCCAGCCCCCATACAGTTAAAACACAGTTAACCCAGGGAACACAGTTAACCTCTTCACTGCCCCCTGCAGGTTAACCCCTTCCCTGCCAATGACATTTATACAATAATCAGAGGATATTTAAATTTCCGATCGCAAAAATGTCATTGGTCCCAAAAAAGTGTCAAAAATGTCTGATATGTCCGCCAAAATGTCGCAGTCCCAATAAAAATTACAGTTCGCCGCCATTACTAGTAAAAAAAAAAAAATTGTAAAAGCGCCAGAAATTAATTCTCATGGTTGGTAACCGTGGGAACTTTTGCGCAAACCAATCAATAAACGCTGATTACGATTTTTTTTACCAAAAATATGAGGAAGAATATAAATCGCCCAAAACTGATGAATGCATTTTTTTAATATTTTTTTGGACATGTATTTTAGCAAAAAGTAAATAATATTGTTTTTTTTTGCAAGATTATCACTCTTTTTTTGTTTATAGTGGTGATCAGAAATGATGCAGAGGTTATCAAATACCACCAAAAGTTTGTGGGGGGAAAAAAGATTTAGCTTGGGTACAAAGTCGCACGACTGCGCAATTGTCAGTTAAAGCGACGCAGTGCCGAATCGCAAAAAGTGCTCTGGTCCCAAAGTAGGAAATCCTTCCAGTCTTTAAGTGGTTGATAATGTCACTGGTCCCCAAAAAGTGTTGGTTAGGTGTCTGATTTGTCTGCTGCAAAGTCACAGTCCCGCTAAAAAATGCTGATCGTCCCCATTACTAGTAAAAATAAATAAATAAATATAAAATTCCATAAAAATATCCCATAGTTTGTAGACGCTATAACTTTTGCACAAACCAATCAATATACGCTTATTGGGATTTTTTTTTACCAAAAATATGTATCAGAATACATATGGACCTAAATTGATGAAGAGATTAGATTTTTTACATTTTTTTATTGGATATGTTTTATAGCAGAAAGTAAAAAATATTGTGTTTTTTTTCAAAATTGTCGGTCTTTTTTTGTTTATAGCGCAAAAAAATAAAAACCGCAGAGGTGATCAAATACCACCAAAAGAAAGCTCTATTTGTGGGGGAAAAAGGACATACATTTTATGTGGGTACAGTGTCGCACGACCGTGCAATTGTCAGTTAAAATAACGCAGTGCCGTATTGCAAAAAATGGCCTGCTCATGAAGGGGGGTGGGGGCTTCTGAGGCTGAAGTGGTTAAAGAAAAGGAGTACAGCTGCATTTACACCTAAGAAGAAAACGTGGCAAAGTGCTCATTGTGCTTGCAGTGCTATTATTTTTTAATGCCGCCCCAAATGCAAGTAGCAGCTCTGAATTTTGTTGTGCATTTGTTGCTCAACAAAACTTGAAAAGCAGGACAAACTTGTCTCAGTGCCAAAAAAAGGGTACATAAGCTATGGCAGCCTATTTGAGTGAACAAACGAGACAAAAATTAAAATAGCAAAAAAACGATGCCTCATGTCGCTCAGCCTACTAGATTTTTTGCAAGTGGCCGACTGTCCCTTTAAAGTCATTATGGAAGTCTTGCATTGTTTGCTGTCTAATAAAGGTGTAAACTTGTTAAGGCTGGTATGGCTTAAAGTGAAAACTCCACTTTTGGTGGAGTTACAGTTCTTGGGGTCCTACCTAATCACCTTTGACAAAGGCATATCCACTTAACTGGCCCCACCTTGTCTTCACTATTTAGCCTGCGCTGCACTGTATTGCACTGTTCCTTCTTTAACCTCTTCAACCCCGGAAGGTTTTCTTGACAGGCCATTTACTTTTACTGACAATTGCGCGGTCGTGTGTAGCGCTGTACCCAAATAAAATTGATATCCTTTTTTCTCCCCCACAAATAAAGCTTTCTTTTGGTAGTATTCGATCACCTCTGCGGTTTTTATTTTTGCGCTATAAACAAAAAATACTGACAATTTTAGGGAAAAAAACAATATTTTTTACTTTCTGACATAAAATAAATTTCTTCATCAGTTTAGGCCAATTTGTATTCTGCTATATGTCTTTGGTAAAAAAAAATCCCAATACGTGTATATTCATTGGTTTGCCAAAAGTTATAGCGTCTACAAACTATGGGATAGATTTATGAACATTTTATTTTTTTTATTGTTTTTACTAGTAATGGTAGCGATCAGCGATTTTTAGTGGGGCTGCGACATTAGTTACTTTTTGGGGACCAGTGACACGAATACAGAGATCAATGCTAAAAAAATGCACTCTCGCTGTATAAATGACACTGGTATAAAAGGGGTTAACCTCAGTGGCAGTCAAAGGGTTAACTGTGTTCCCTGGGTGTGCTTTCTTATTGTGTGGGGGATGTACTGACTCGAGGAAGACACATCTATGTTCTTGATTAGCAGGAATCACAGATCTCTCTCTTCCTGTCTGCAGAATGACAGTCTGCCTTGTTTACATAGGCAGACCACCATTCTGCCTGTCCAGCGAACGATCATAGGTGGCCGGCAGCCATCGCGGCCACCAGACCCAGTAATTGGCTCCCGCTGTGTCCAATCACAGCGGAAGAGCAGCTCCGGTGACGCACGTGCTTAAGGGCCTTCCTGCCACAGCATAGGTATGTGGGGCAGTTTTTAAAAAGTGTACCTGCTGACTTTTAATAATCAGACACTTACTGTACCTGTCCCAGGGTCCAGCGATGCGGCCGTCTGCTGCCTTGCTCCTCTCCCCCTCCTCCACACGGCACTGGCATTGCAACTGTGGGCACCCAGCTGTGGCTTTGCAGCCAGGCGCGCACTGCACATGCGTGAGCCACACACTGCAGCGCTCTGAATGGCCGGGCAATCTTCTGGGACCTGTGACGTGTCCCAGAGGATTGCCGGGAGGGAGAGGTGAACTTCCTACCGGCGTTGCGGTGCCAGGAGAGGAAGTGGGAGCTGGGCACCTGTCAAAACCAGGTATCCGCTCCCTCCCTCAAAAAAATGACGTGCCAATTGTGGCATGTCAGGGAGTCACCAACACTTACAGCGGAAGTTCCACTTTTCGGTGAACTCCGCTTTAAGTGGTTAAAATCTTTCCAATTATGTCCTCCTCCTTCCACACATACATTAAAACTTCTCATTCCGAAAGAGAATTTGTATGCTGAAATAAATCATAAAAAATAATAAATATTGAAGGGGGTAAGAGGGGAACATAAAAAGTGAATACCGGCCAAACACTCAGTTTTTCTGGCAAAGCATACCTGAGCCAACTTACTGAACAATAGAATGAATACTAATCTTGTTTGCGAAGATACCCATAGGGTGTTGATCACAGGTGTGAAATACGAGGCTAAGTAATAATTAAATGTAGTTTTTACCAAGTGATAAATTGACAAATGAATGACAAAGTGAAAAGCAACCTCACACCTACCTGATGGGTGGCAACAGAAGAAAGGAATGATAATTAAGAGTTTGAATGACAGCTTATGTTTTGATATGTGGGAGGCTCATTTGCTTTTCCAGTAATCCCTAGTTCTTCCATATTTGGTGCACGTTTGTTTCTGAGTAAAATCTGACTCGTGTAGAAGAACAAACAGGGATACAATTATATGCAGACATAGAAAATTAAAAGGCATGTTCACAAATGCTATATGTTTGGTGAGCAAATTGGAAGAACTGGAACTACTAATAAATTACGAAGATTCCGACTTCTTGGGACTAACAGAGACCTGGTTTGACAGCACACATGACTGGCTTGCGACTGTCCAGGGGTACACCTTGTATAGAAGGGACAGGATAGGTAGAAGAGGGATGTACATGTATGTCAAGAGTGATTTTCCAGTGAACACAAGGGACGACATTACTAACAAGGCAAAGGAGGAGGTGGAATCCTTATGGCTGGAGCTTCAAAGTGAAGAAACTGACGGGAAAAGAATAGTGGGTGTATAATATAGGCCCTCTAAGGATGAGGAGGACAGTGAGCTCCTCTCGCAGTTAGACCCCTTTCACGCTCGGATGTTTTCCAGGTGCTTTATCGCTAAAAATAGCGCCTGTAAAGCACCTGAAAAACTCCCCCCAATCCACCCCAGTGTGAAAGCACGAGTGCTTTCATACTGGGGCAGTGCGCTTGCAGGACAAGAAAAAAGTTCTGCAAGCAGCATTTCTGGGACGGTGCGGGAGCAGTGTATACACTACTCCTCCACTGCCCTGCCCATTGAAATGAATGGGCAGCGATTCTGAAGTGACTAAACACCGCTTCGGAAGCACTGTGCGCCGGCGCTTTTAACCCCTTTTTAACACCTTCTTGTGGGATAAAAGCATCCCGCTGCCGCCTAAATAGCAGCATCAAAGCGCTGCTATAACAGCAGTAAAGTACCGCTAGAAACTAGTGGCGCTTTACCGCTACCGCCCCACCGTCCCCATGCGAAAGTGGCCTTAGAAATGGCGGCAAGGCGAGGCAATGTTATCATCACAAGGGTCTTCAATTATCCAGATATTGTCTGGGTAGCTGGAACTGTTTACTCCTCTAAAGCCTGATACACACAATGAGTTTATTTGGGTTAAACAAAAATAACTTTCAGCTTCGGTTGGAACCGCTGTACTAATGATACTAACTGGGGGGTACTAACAGGGGGCTGTCCCCTGCCAGAACACTCCGATCTGCTCTTTCACCCATTGGCTGAGATAGCTGATCAGGAGCCAGTCAGCTGCTGGTTTTACAGCATGCTCATCCAACACAAGTCAGACTGGCTTCCATACACATGGGCTGAATGTCGGCTGGTTTTTATTGACCCAGCTGATGCCGCCTGGCATTCGGCTCGTGTGTATGGGGCTTAAGGCTCTATTTCTTAAATGTCTTGCAGGATCATTTTTATGTGTCA
>BLSH010207240.1:1297207-1317902 GCA_018402905.1 Glandirana rugosa
TCCACTATTATGTAGAATTGTTGTCGAATAAAGGGGACCTTTAGGTCTCGACTATAGGTGTATAGCTTTTTTTCTTTCCGTTTGTTACCGTCTATACATACGGACGGGGATTCATCGAGGTAGATCTGTTCACAAAATACATCAATGAGGATCAACCCTAATCTATTGAATCGGGATTCAATAGTCCCGGGTCTCTTAAATCATCCGGAAAAACAGAGTACCTCCACTTCGTTGCTTCGTTTTCTTCTTTAGACAGATGAAGAGAACAACTAGCCTATACAGGATCACCAGACTACACCCTATTACTTTCTCTAGGACTATATAACTCATTTTCAAACTACACCTTATTTCTCATTTCTTATTTTCTTCTTCTCCTTACTTTTCTTCTTTTGCTTCGTTGCTTCACCTCCATGAGACAAAAAGGCCTACTAAATTCTCTGGGCCCTGATAACTTAGGGCTAAGTTATCTAATCCCAACTAGGAGTAACTACATAAAACACTTGTCTAGATGGAGCTACTTAGGGGCAGGCATACATATCTGCCATTGTTTGCCTTTCTTTTTTTCGATATGTGGATATCAGCTCTGGATTTCCAGGGGAAATAAGCTGTTGTTAAGATGTATTATCACCTCATGGATGTATTCATTTTATGCTTCAATAAAAGCTTAATGTTTAAAAAAAAAAAAAGACATTAAAAAGAAAATCTGTCCTTTACAAAATATAATGCCAAGGGGACACCATCAGCATTCCAGCACTACAAAATAATGCAATAAGAAATGTAAGAGCGCAATCAGGGCAGCAAAAACAGACCACGAAAAACACATAGCAGGGGTGAGTAAATTTTTTTTAATGTATAAATAATAAAAAGGCAAAGTCAGAGTGTCTAGGCCCCATAAAGTGTATTCAGAGGAAGTTGGTTACAAGTGACAGGGCAAAGGCAACTGTATTAAATACATGCTTTTGATTAGTTATTTACCATGGAAAAGGAGGGGGTATAATAGACAAGATGGTGGTGTTAGCAACACAGCAAAGAGAGTAATCTTGATACTAACAAAAGCTAGTGTTCCTAAAAGACTTGAAAAAGTTACCACTCGGTCTGGGAAAAAAGTTTGAAAGGGTTCTTTACGACCCAGGGCTCAAATTTCGGAGACCCCTTTTGCTGTTGTGATGGCCACCAGGAAGGCAGCTTTGAGAGAAGCTCCTTAATAGAGAACAGCTTTTCGGGTTCCGGCCCCCTCTGAGGCCTGATCCTTACTGCCCCTTTGCAGAACAGATGAATGGGAGGATGTCTGACCCAAGAGACTCCAGTGAAAGCTAATATAGCAAACACCTGTACCCAGAGGGAGCTGACTGACAAGGCCATATCTAGGCCATATTGTAAGAAACTCAGGATATCCTGGGCTACCGGTACGCTGCAAGAACCGGCCGTGTTGGATATATGCTCTGCGAAGCTTGATCATATCCTCTCATAGACCTTGTTAGTGCTTTTCCTTCTGGTATTTAATAGCATAGAGAGGACTCTCTCTGGACAGCCTAGATCCTCCAGCCTCCCTTCTCAAGAACCAGACCCTCAGGCGCAGATGAGGTGGGCAGGGGTGTAGGGCAGAACCCTGAGACAGAAGGTCTGGCCTGAAAGGCAGAGGAATCGCATCCCGGAAGCTGAGCTGCATCAACAGGGGAAACCATCGCCTGTTTGGCCAATATGGAACTATCGCCACTAACTTTACTTCTTCCGACCTGAGTCTCCGTAGGAACTGGTGGATGACTGGAACTGGAGGAAAAGCATAGGCCCCGCATAGACCTCTATTGGTCCATAAGGACATCTACCCCAAAGGACTGGGGATTGCAAAATCTCGAGTAGTATTTCTCCAGCTTGTTGTTTCATGGGGAGGCAAATAGGTCAACTCCTGGGGTGACTCCCAGGGTCAGGACCCACTCAAAGACCTCCGCATAGAGGACAGGAAATCCGCCGGAACATTCTGAACTCTGGGGACATAGACTGCCAATATGTTGGACAAGTTCTGCAGCACTATTCAAAACAGTGAGGGGCACTATCTCTCTGCCCTTGGAAAACATCCCAGTGATCCGGGACAGGATCTAGGATACATCTAGCTCTCTCTTCTTCTCATCTCCAAGCCCCGCAGTGTTTGAGGGTCATTGGCACCATGGTGGCCACGCCACCTATGGTGAAATGGGTGCAGTGGAGAATGCGGCACTTCCAGAAGGGCTTCCTCCAACAATGGAGGTCAGGGAGCAAGGATCACCAGCCCCTCCCCCGCTTCTCTGACCGCATTTGTCAGGGGGATTATTATGGCAAAATCATAGTCCACACGGGAATCCTCCGCCTTCGGTTCGCTGTCAGAGGCTCCGACCGGTGGGCGGCTCGGCTGTGAGGACTACAGCATATCATGGTCATGAACGTCCCTTGAAGACGCACCACGGACCAGCGGAAGGGATGCAGGTGTGGATGATACTCATCTCTTTCAGGGACTCTTTAAGAACCCGTCTGACCAGGGACTCCATCTTCTGGTTTTCATCCTCTCTCTCACCTGCTGCTCGAACATTCGCATCCCCAACAGGCTCTCCTATCTGAATGGTCAGGGAGGCAGGGTAGAGCTGTGCCTAGGTGAGGAACCTGAGTCTCTACTGTGGCGCCTTGACCTAGAAGGTGATCTGTGGTGACCAGATCTGGAAAAGGAATACCATTACTGTGATTGCAGAGGATATCCCTCCTTGCTTGCGGTGCATTGAAGTTCAGACCTAGAAGGGCTGTCAAACACGAGAGAAGAGAGAGAGAAAAAAAAAAGCAATAAAATATAACCAAATGATCTGCCCCCCCCCCCCCAAACCATCAAGTAATACAGAAAAGAGGAACCTCCTTAGCAGGGCTGGCCACAAGGAGGTGGTGTTGCATCCCATCACATCTCAAGGGACACTGTGCAGATAGGGTAGCAGTGAAGGAAGGAACCAGGTTATAAGGGCGAGATAGGAAGTGAGAGACCCTTCAGCCTGCAGAGTAAGGGGGCATCCAGCACCTACTGTACCTCTGCCACAGAACCCAGGAGCCTGGGGAAGTTGCTGCACAGCCCGCAAACATTCTCAAGTACAAACAGCACTGCAGCTGTTTAAATTTCCCCGCTTGCTGACGTCACCGTCTGCGGCACCAGCTGCCATGGCCGGGAGACACTAGAGCCAGGCAAAAGAAGAAGAAAATAACAAAGACACACAATTGCTGCCAAGGAAAAGGAAAATGCATCTCACCACTTCCACCATGACCAAGCCTGGGAGCCAAATGAGTGATTCTGCACCGATCCAGGGCACTTAAAGGGCCACCTGCTAATAGTTGGGTAATCTGGCCAACTTACCATTCGCCTGCCAATGGTCAGGCTTAGCTCTTAATGTCGCCTCTTCCAATGCCCTCTCCACCCCACTAATAGCTAGGGCTTGCTGGAGTCTGATGAGACGTCTCACAGCTTGCCAAGCCTTGATGTTTCCTACCTTGGACATCTATCCAAAGTAGGAAATCAACCATTTTGGTCCTAAGAGGAGGACAAAAAAGAATGCAGCCTCTGGCTCAGGGTAAAGATTTATGGGAGTGGAGTCCAAGGAAGAGGTGGGGCTAAACCCATACATGTGCTGCCATGGAGTCTGTCAGGAAAGGTGCATTTTCCCAATTGACCCCTAATTAATTTGTTTTAGTAAGGGTTCCTGAGACCTGAAAATTATTGGTGAAAGGTTAAGAAAAGCTGCACTGGACATTCCTTACCTTTCACTGTACGCTTAATTTAAAATGGGTATGGAAAATATACAATATAATACAAGATAAAGATTATAGTAATAAAATAATTCAGGGTGCATGTGAGGTGTTTGATATATTTGGTATTTATTAACTCGTTACAGTCTCATCTTTTTAATTGGAAATGTTAAAAATATGTTGTGTTTGTATGCATTAAAAAGTTAATGTATAAAAATATAAGTAGCACTTCTCTAAGGGTGGTTGGCTATGGCCCCAAAGAAGCGTGGCAGGCTATCATTTGACTTTCAGAATCCTTGGCTTATGCTGGTGTAAAAGGAATGTTGGGAGCCAGTTTATTGCTTAATAACCTTTTTGGGGAGTGGGTTGGAGATACAGGATATCCCACAAAAAATAAGCTATGTCAGGTTTTTTCGTAGTAGTTGTTTTTGGCCCTTTAAAGCAGAGTACCACACAAAAAGTGGAAATTCCGCTTTAAGGGAAGGTGACCCCCCAACATGCCACAATTGGCAGGTCATTTTTTCAGGGGGGGGCAGGGTCCCAGATCTCCTTCCTCTCCTGGTGCTGCGGAGCCGGAAGGAAGTTCACCATCCTTCCCCTCCCACCTTGCGATCTTCTGGGACACGTCACAGGTTCCAGAAGATACGTTGGCCATTCACAGAGCGCAGCGCGACTCGCACATGCGCAGTGCGCGCCTGGCTTTGCAGCCAAAGCTGAGCATCCACACCTGTGATGTCGGTGCCGTAGAGGAGGAAGGGGAGAATATAGACGCTGTGGGCGGCTGCATCGCTGGAGCCTGGGACAGGTGAGTGTCCGATTATTAAAAGTCAACAGCTACACTATTTGTAGCTGCTGACTTTTAACATGGTGGAACTCAAATGCAATTATTTTAGTAAATACAAACTGCTATATACCTTTTCTCATCAGCAATATATAGCAGTCTTGTGACTTCTATCAGTGTCTGGTTAAAGCTTGTAGGAGAAGTTTTCATTCTCCCCTGCGTGTTCTATGAGGCTGCAGGACCCCTGACCCTCTGTCTGGACAGTGCTAATTAGCCCTGTGCTGATCACTTGCATTCTCCCAAGAAAAACTGAGCTTGTACAATGAGCATTGTTCCCAATGCTCTGTACTATCAGGAAATGGATTGGGGACAGTGGAAGAAAGGGAGGATCAGAGAAGACAGGAGCAAGCAGCCTTTTCACACAATGCACAGGATTAACCCCTTAGGTTCCACAGTGAGTATAACAAGCATGCTTTACTGCATATACAGTCTGATTTTACTGTTGTGGGTTTAATAAGTTTCAATTTAACTTTTTCTAAGCAATATTAGGTTACCCCTTAAGAGCAACCAGTGAGGCAATAAAAATCCAACAGGAATTTTTAGGCTATTTTGACTTTTTCGGCCAAATTGGGATAATACCTACTTTAAATTTGTTAAATGTTCGTGATCATGACTATACACGTTGGGTCGGAGTCGGATGACGTTACACAGTGGAGTATGAGTGGAACAGAAGCCGCAGGCCCGTCAGATATCTGTGTGGATGCGATTAACTGCTTTTTAATGTAAGTGTGTACTAATGTCTTAAAAAAATTACTTCTTATATTACACTACGGGAATAAATTTGTTTAACCACTTCAGCCCCGGAAGGATTTCCCCCTTTAGGGCCAGAGCCCTTTTTGCGATTCGGCGCTGTGTCGCTTTAACTGAAAATTGTGCGGTCATGCGATATTGTACCCAAACGAAATTTGCGTCCTTTTTTTAAATAGAGCTTTCTTTTGGTGGTATTTGATCACCGATGCGTCATTTCTGATCGCCGCTATAAACAAAAAAAGAGCGACAATTTTGCAAAAAAAACCCAAATTTCTTACTTTTTGCTAAAATACAAATCCAAAAAAAAAATATAAAAAAACATTTTTTTTCATCGGTTTTGGCCAATTTATATTCTTCCTCATATTTGCGATAAAAAAAAAATCGCAATTGGCGTTTATTGATTGGTTTGCGCAAAAGTGGTGGCGTTTACGGATGATGAGAATTCATTTCTGGGGTTTTTATTTTATTTTATTTTTTTTTACTAGTAATGGCGGCGCTCTGCGATTTTTAGCGGTACTGCGATATTTCAGCAGACATGTCGGACCATTTTGACACTTTTTTGGGACCATTGGCATTTATACAGCGATCAATGCTATAAAAATGCACTGATTACTGTGTAAATGCCATTGGCAGTGAAGGGGTTAACCTGCAGGGGGCACTCTAAGGGTTAACTGTGTTCCCTGGGCGTGTTCTAACTGTGGGGGGACTGCCCTAACAGGGGAAGGGAAGCGATCACAGCCTCCATGTAGAGGAAGGCTGTGATCACAGCCCTTCCCCCCTCACAGAACAGAGGTCCGTGTTTACTTACACGGACCTCCGTTCTTTCACTCCGGGGGGGGCATCGCGGGTGGCCGGCGGAGATCGAATCCGCCTCACCCGCTCCCTGGCCCTCCCTGGACACAGTGAGCGCGCGGACGCGCCTCCGACGGCGTGCGCGCGCTCACTGGGCGCGATCTCGCAGCCGCCGTCGTATGACGGCGATTTGCGCAGGAGCGCCACCTTGTCGCCGTCAGATGCCGATCGGCGGCCGGCAAGAGGTTAATTGAGGAATGGAGGAGGAAAAGAGGATCTGTGTAAAGCATATAAGAGCCCCACCAGCACAGCAGAACCCAGAGAGGGAAATGAGGTTAAAGCATTCCTGACCAGCTGATGAGCTGGGATTTGAACCCCAGCAGGGGAATAGGGTTGCCACCTCATCCCTCTAAACGCGAACACATATGAATTACTCAGGTTCTGAGGATAATTTAATGCAGATAAGGCACCAAGTGAGTTTAATCACCACCTTAATCAGCCACAGAACCTGTGTAATTAATATGTGTTCGGGTTTAAAGGGATGAGGTGGCAACACTACAGGGGAAGGTGTTTTTAGACCTGGAAACAGGTCTAAACTTGAGGTGAGTGCAGCAGTGAACAGTGGTGGGAGTCACAACATATTATTTGAGACCCACATGGGTAAAGAAACGTTTAATATTAAGGATTACATTTATAAAGAAATGCACATGTGAAAGGTATAATCGGACATTGATGGACTTTTTCACTTTATACATCATTGATTCTATGTACATTTTTCTATCACTTATGTCACAGGATGTTCATATTTGGATGCACATTGTTGGATGGTTAGGCGCAACCAATTTACACTTTCCAATTCATTTTTAGTTGTGGGAAGACAATTTTTGGTTTGCAGCCTATCTTTTGTTTTTGTTTATATTTAGGTTTAGGGATTGAGTAGAGTAGGGAGCACGAAATAACCCACAGGTTTTTGTGTGAACATTTTGTGATTGGAATAAACTTTTGTTTGGATTTGAATATTACAGCGTGGCAGTTTATTTCCTAGTTACTCATCCCTAGCACAAGTCCACAACCCAATATGATTGTGGAAGTCCTAAGTTGTATGGAAACTGCTAGATCAATATTCAGATTCAGATTGCATCTACAACGGTTACACTTTTACATTAAAATTTGATGATAACAATAAGCAGGATACCAAGCGATTACACAAAGAATCTCCAGTATTCTATTGCCTCCTTTTGACTTATATCGAAGCTGGGCCGATGATGGAATAAACCACATTGATAAATATTTATTCTCAATGCAGAGTCCTTTCAACCAATTCATTTGCAAAAAAAAAATGTAAAAAAAAATTGGTAAACTGTGTAATGACTGTTATATCATGGCTGAGAAGCTAATGCCATGATTTGCCCTACAAGTACCAGCTGTGAAGAAAAATGTTCAAAAGGATCCCTACCGAGCATGAGAACAGGTCCTTTCACCATAAGAAACACAAGATGTGAGGTGCTTTGTGTTGGAGGGGATAGTAACATGCTGACAGGTAGAAAATGAGTGCCACACAGATAGAACGCACAATATCCATCAACACAGTCATTATCCTTTGTTGTTTGCAGGCCCACCTTAGGCAGGTGATGAAACCTGCAGTTAAAAGTACCATCACAGAGAAGGACCCATTACCCTAATGCTTTTTTAATAATGGTCAGACTCACCTGAGTCCAATCACTGGATTTTTAAACAAGCTATTACGGGGGAGAACTAATCCTTTCAAAACGATTAAAGGTCAAATTAAACTATGGCTTGAAGCATTGTTTATATTGATGTATTTTGAGGACTAGATGGTTCAAGTATATTCTCCAAGATTATAGTCATTCCTTAAAGTAGATGTAAACCCCTAAATGAATGACATTTACAGTGCCTTGAAAAAGTTTTCATATCCCTTGAAATTTTCCACATTTTGTCATGTTACAACCAAAAACGTATTTTATTGAGATTTTATGTGATAGACCAACACAAAGTGGCACATAATTGTGAAGTGGAAGGAAAATTAATGGTTTGGTCATTTACCATAGCGCTGCCACAAAACAGCGGCAAAATTACCGCAGTTTGCGGTAAATAGAGCTAAAACGGTATTCACAATAGCGCTGGCGGTAAATAACGGCCAAACTTGAATTCACTATTGCTCCCAGGTCACAGATAACGGCCAACTCCTTACTCCAATCCAGACCTGGAGTAGTGCAAATAGAAATAATGTTTAGAGCATGATCTGATCCCCTGATCAGCACAATTGAGCATGCTCAGACACAAAACAACTCTCAAAAGAGTTATTTTACACACATTTTTTGGGAGTGAAGAGGAGAGTTATTTTGCCAAGTGCAAGTTTCAGCCATTCATTCTAATGGTACAATTGTTGCTTTATGAAGTAAATCCATTTCATGTTGAGATGAAATGTATCTTTTTGTCAAAGAAATTGTCCTGGCAACAATGTTGCAAATTTGATAATCTATTTTGTTTTTAAGAATGCTAGAATGTGAAATCTCTTCATGTTTTGTAAATAATTTATTTTCTCTGTCACTTTCACTTGCTGCTGTCCATGTCACAAAAATATTTAGCCAAACTCACACAGGTGTCTTTACAAACCACAAACAATACCATTGCTTATGGAAATTTACAATTTGTCCCATTTTTTTTTATTCTTTCCAAATGATCCTAATTTGAGCCACAAAAATGTGATATGTGTACCAACATCAGAAATAAAAATGTCATTACCAAAAATCTGAAGATAATATTACTATTCTAAGCTCAAGCAGCAAGAACCACCAACTATCACAGATTAAAGTTAGAAGATTAACTCCTGACTAATGTAAGTCCTATATTTTCCTAGACATGCAATATCTGTGTGTTTATGTGTAGGAACTCTTGACGTGTGTAAGTTTGTGGTTTAAAAGGTAGCAATTCTGCCTACCATTGCAGACGTCCAGAGTTTGATTCCCAAGCATGTCACTTCATGTAGAGATGTTGTTTGTCCTCTCTATGCTGGTAAACATGACTCAGGGCCTTACCTAAACTATGTCTAAATGTAGTATTTATGTGTAGGAGGGTTCCACCACCATTACAAATCTTGGCAGATATACTAGCTAGGCAATGGGGATGCCTGCCTTTACATGCACATGAACTTTAATGGCATCCCAATCTTAGTCCGTAGGGTTCAATATTGAGTTGGCCCACCCTTTGCAGCTATAACAGCTTCAACTCTTCTTTGAAGGCTGTCCACAAGGTTTAGGAGTGTCTATAGGAATGTTTGACCATTCTTCCAGAAGCACATTTGTGAGGTCAGCCACTGATGTTGGACAAGAAGGCTTGGCTCGCAGTCTCCATTCAAATTCATCCCAAAGATGTTCTATCAGGTTGAGGCCAGGACTCTGTGCAGGCCAGTCAAGTTCCTCCACCCCAAACTCACTCATCCATGACTTAATGGACCTTGCTTTGTGCACTGGTGCACAGTCATGTTGGAACAGGAAGGGGCCATCCCCAAACTGTTCCCACAAAGTTGGGAGCATGAAATTGCCCAAAATGTCTTGGTATGCTGATGCCTTAAGAGTTCCCTTCACTGGAACTAGGGGGTCAAGCCCAACCCCTGAAAAACAACCCCACACCATAATTCTCCCTCCACCAAATGATTTGGACCAGTGCACAAAGCAAGATCCATAAAGACATGGATGAGTGAGTTTGAGGTGGAGGAACTTGACTGACCTGCACAGAGTAAGCTCCTGGACCAAACCAGGCCACATGCCTTTAACATGAGGGGGTGTGTGCTTTGGGGTGGGGGGGGGGGCTCTGAGCATCTTTTACCTATGTTGTTGGGGACAAGGGACTCTTCCCAACAACCGTGGTTGTTGGGGTCTGCGGTTGGGGGGCTGATCGAAATGTTGAAGCCCCCATTAACAAGGGGGCCACCAGATCCTGCCCTCCCCGCATGTGAATGGGTATTGGGTAGATCATACCCATTCACCTAAAAAATGTTTTTAAAAATGGAGACATTTTTTGTCCAATCTTTTATATTAAAGTGTCTTGAGATGTACATCCATGGTCAATAGGGATGGTCCCCCGGTTCTAGTCAAAAGTATGTTCGACTCGAACATCCGGGGGTTGCCAAATCCTGAACATTATGGTGCGCTCGTAGGAACTATGAGCGGCCCATAATGCAGTGAAGTTGTGGGGGAATGCTGCCCGCTGATTGGCCAAAGCATGCACAAGACCTGCGTTCTTTGGCCAATCACAGCATGCTCTGCTGTGAGAGTCATGATTGGCCAAAGGCAGGGTGCCTTTGGCCAATCATTGATCAGCGGGTCTGGGACCACGCCCACACTATATAAGGCCACTTACACAGTGGGCGAATACAGTGAAAACATTTGTGGCATACAGTATAGGAATATATATGTACAGTATGGTATATATAATACGCTGCATTCAGTGTATTTATTTATTTCAGGTACTTATATAGCGCTGTCAATTTACATATATATTTTACATTCACATCAGTCTCTACCCTCGAGGAGCTTACAATCTATGGTCCCTAACTCACATTCATACATATACTAGGGTCAATTTAAACCGGATCTAATTTACCTACCTGCATGTCTTTGGAGTGTGGGAGGAAACCGGAGTACCTGGAGGAATCCCACGCAGACACAGGGAGAGCATGCAAACTCCAGGCAGGTAGTGTTGTGGTTGGGATTTGAACCAGTGACCCTTTTGCTCCCAGGCAAAAGTGCTAACCACTACACCACTGTGTAGATTATATACAATGCATGCAAACTCAGATAAGGGTTTGGAATACATTTTAAGAGGAACTCCACACCAAAATTAAACACAAATTTTGGGTAGGGGGTCACCCGCAAAGTCCGTACCAGGCCCTTCAGGTCTGGTATGGATTTTAGGGGGAACCGCATGCAAAATTTTTGGAAAAATGGCATTGGGGCCCCCCCAAAATCAAAACCAGACCCCAAAGCACCCTCCCCATGTTGAGGGCATGTGGCTTGATAAGGTTCGGAGGGGCACGCTCACTCATCCCCACCCCCCCTGCCATGCCAGGGCTGCATGCTCGGATAAGGGTCTGGTTTGGATTTTGGTGGGACCCCAACACTTGAAATTATAAATTTGGTGTGGGGTTACGCTTACAATCCATACCAGACCTGAAGGGCCTGGTATGGACTGGGGGGGACCCCCAACGCAAAGCTTTTTCAATTATCTTTATCTATATTGCAGGAAACCAGCAATACATTCCAGCCGCGACCAATTTTATATGTAAATTTTTCCTTTACAATTGTCATTTTGCGGTGGCACTGTTCTAAACATCACAGGGATCCATACTAAGGAGACCCCCAAGCATGATATTTAACCACTTGCCGACTGTCTGCTGCAGCGTGACAGCGGCAAAGTGGTTCGTTATCGCAAACCGCTATCACCTGACGGTGGCTGCGATAATTAGCATTGTGAGCGTGCGCCGCCGGAGGCACGCTCGCGTGCTCTCTGTGTTCCAGGGGGGCCAGGGAGCAGGTAGGGCGGACTCGAACGCCGCCGGCTACCCGCGATGGCCCCCCTGCAGTGAAAGAACGGAGGTCCATGTATGTAAACATGGATCTCCGTTCTGACAAAGGGAGAAGGGCGGTGATCACAGGCTTCCTGTATATGGAAGCCATGATCACTCCCCTCCCCCTACCAGCCCAGCCCCCATACAGTTAGAACACGCCTAGGGAACACAGTTAACCCTTAGAGTGCCTCCTCCAGGTTAACCCCTTAACTGCCAATGGCATTTACACAGTAATCAGTTAATTTTTATAGCACTGATCGCTGTATACATGCCAATGGTCCCAAAAAAGTGTCAAAATGGTCAGACATGTCCGCTGCAATGTTGCAGTCCCAATAAAAATTGCAGATCGCCGCCATTACTAGTAAAAAAATAAATAAATAAATAAAAAGCCCAGAAATGAATTCTCATCATCCGTAAACGCGGCAACTTTTGCACAAACCAATCAATAAATGCCGAATTGCGATTTTTAAAAAAAAAAAATATGAGGAAGAATATAAATCGGCCAAAATCGATGAAATAAAATGTTTTTTTATATATTTTTTTTGGATTTGTATTCTAGCAAAAAGTAAGAAAAACTGGTTATTTTGCAAAATTGAGGCTCTTTTTTTATTTATAGCGGCAGTCAGAAATTACACAGAGGAGATCAAATACCACCAAAAGAAAGCTCTATTTGTGGGTAAAAAAGGAAGCAAATTTTGTTTGGGTACAACATCGCAAGACCATGCAATTGCCAGTTAAAGCAACGCAGCGCCGAATCACAAAAAATGCTCTGGTCCTAAAGCGTCAAATCCTGCCGGGGCTGAAGTGGTTAAAGGAATATTTTGTGGTGTTTTTTTTTTTTTCACTTTAACCATTATTAAAACCACTGCTCCTGAAAAAAAAATCGATTTATAAACTTTTTGTTATGGCAATGAACTTGCATACAAGCATTAAATGGAGGAATTCTGAAACCATAAGTTTGATTCCAATTGACATCCAGTGCTTAGAACATGTGATCTGAGAAGTATCTTCCCAGGCAAATAGAGTTTGGATGTGTTTAGATTTCCTCCCAGTTTGTGAGAGTTGAAGTTGTAATTGCCTTTAATTGGGAGTTATTTTAAGGCACTGCTGGAGTAGATTTGGGAGGTATAGTAAATCAGGGCCAATGTTTTGTATAACCACCTTTCACTGCAATTACAGCTGCAAGTATTTTTGGGTATGTCTTTACCAGCTTGGCACATCTAGAGAGTGACATTTTTGCCCATTCTTCTTTGCAAAATAGCTCACGCTCTGTCAGATTGGATGGAGAGCATCTGTGAACAGCAATTTTCAAGTCTTGCCACAGATTCTCAATTGGATTTATGTCTGGAGTTTGATTGGGTTATTCTAACACATGAATATGCTTTAATCTAAATTATTACATTGTAGCTCTGACTGTATGTTTAGGGTAGTTGTCCTGGTGGAAGGTGAACCCCCGCCCCAGTCTCAAGTCTTTTGCAGACTCTAACATGTTTTCTTCTAAGATTGCCCTGTATTTGGCTCTATCCATCTTCCCATCAACCTTGACCAGCTTCCCTGTCCCTGCTGAAGAAAAGCATCCCCAAAACATGATGCTGCCACCACCATGTTTCACGGTGGGGATGGTGTGTTCAGGGTGATGTGCAGTGTTAGTTTTCCACCACACAGAGTTTTGCCTTTTAGGCCAAAAAGTTAACTTTTGTTCTCATTTGACCAGAGCACCTTCTTCCACATGTTTGCTGTGTCTCCGACATGGCTCCTCGCAAACTGCAAACATGACTTCTTGTTTTTTTTTTTTCAACAATAGCTATCTTCTTGCCACTCCATAAAGGCCAGATTTGTGGAGTGCACGACCAACAGTTGTCCTATGGACAGATTCTTCCACCTGAGCTGTGGATCTCTGCAGCTCCTGCAGAGTTACCATGGGCCTTTTGGCTGCTTCTCTGATTAATGCTCTTCTTGCCGGCCTGTCAGTTTAGCTGGACGTTCATGTCTTTGTAGGTTTGCAGTTGTGGCATACTCTTTCCATTTTTGGATGATGGATTGAACAGTGCTCCATGAGATGTTCAAAGTTTGGGATCTTTTTTTTATAACCCAACCCTGCTTTAAACTTCTCTACAACTTTATCCCTGATTGGTTCTCTAACAAACCTCTGAGGGCTTCACAGGACAGCTGTATTTATACTGAGATTAAATTGCACACAGGTGGACTCTATTTACTAATTTGGTAACTTCTGAAGGCAAATGGGTCCACTAGATTTTAGTTAGGGGTATCAGAGTAAAGTAAAATTGAAAACCTTCCACTTGACAATTATGTGCCAGTTTGTTATGGTCTATCACATAAAATCCTATTAAAATACATTTGCGTTTTTGGTTGTAATATGATAAAGTGTGAAAAATTTCAAGGAGTGTGAATACTTTTTCAAGGAACTGCAGTTTGCTAAATCACTGTGCATCATACACTATTGCCTTTTTAAATACTGTTTTTACCACCTTATAAACTTTAATTATCTCAGTGCTGCCGATTAGGGATGAGCAAAATGCACCTAGGTTTGGTTTGACACACTGTAGGTTCGCAGAAAGTGAGCAAAGTTTGAGTGTCAAATCCAAACCACAACAAAGTCTATAGGAGCAGAATATTAAAAAAACAGTAATGGCAATTTTTTAGACAAGAAATTGTAAAAAAAAAAAAATAAATAAAAAAAAAAAAACACATTGGGGAGCTGGGCCCTGCTTTGAAGAACCAAACCAACAAATTTACCAATGCAAAAAAAAGTACCAATGCAAAAAAAAAAAATATTTAACATTCTGTTTGTGAGGGAGCAGCATTTTTTATTGCTTTAGTGGCAACATTGAAATTTAAAAAAAAATCTTTAAATAACATGCCTGGGTGATGCCCTGACTCTGCCTGTGAAGTGGCACATTTGTACAATGCATACAACCTACTACAGGAAGCATTTCACAAAGAAAAAAGAATCGTTGTTTAAATTACAAGCAAATGACAGCCCCAGCTTAACATCTGTTTTAAGAACAAAGCAGCTGGGGATTCCCTTCATCTATGCCAAACCCTTGATCCAGATAAGGGTCTGATATACAGGAGATGTTAATGGGGGACCCTCGCACAAAAGATGTGAGATTCTCCCTAAAAATATATACCAGACCCTTATCCTTTATGGGGGTCTGGTATGGACGTCGAGGGGGATCACACGCAAAAAAAACATGAAAATAAATTAGTAGGGTCCCCTCAAAAATCCGTGCCAGATGTTTTTCTGAGCATGCAGCTTGACAGGTCAGTAAGCTCAGATTAAAAAGCATCTGAGGAAGAGGTATTGGCCTCGAAACGCGTAAGCCAGCCTGCATAGGATACCACCAGCGTACAGCAGAGAAGGATGCGGAGATGAAATGTGCTCAATGCTTTTAATCTGAACTCGTTTGTGAGTATGTTTTTATGATTTTTATTAAAATGTTGTGATTGAGGATAATGCACTAGGCCAGTGCGCCCTTGTGTGTTCTTTGTCTTTTCTAGTGTATTTAGCATCACCAGAGGGGTATATAGTATCACCAGAGGGGTATATATTATCACCAGAGGAGTATATAGTATCACCAGAGGAGTATATAGCATCACCAGAGGGGTATATAGTATCATGAGAGGAGCATATAGCATCACCAGAGGGGTACCTAGCATCCATCTACCCTCCTCACCCCCACCGCGGGGCTCGTGGCAATGACAGTACTCTCCCAGGGCAGTCGGGACATCAAAGTCCCGCACTTACCCCATCTAGGAGCGGGCAGCAGGCAGGCAGAGGTTTCCGGTGAGTGGGGAGTGGCTTGGCTTCGGCCGTGCATCCCTCTCCTCCTCTGAGAAAGGAGTCCAAGAGGATCGCCTGTCTTCTCCGCCAATCGGGAAACCAATAACATACCCGCACTTTCTGATTGGCGGAGAGGCGGTTCAGCATTAGAAAGGCAAATATTAATTTGCCTTTCTAAGGGCTCGTGGCGCCATGCTCTGCGCCACAAGCCTATTGAAGCCTATGTACCATCTAGCTGCTCCAGGCAAAGGCCATTCAGGTGGTTACATCAGGCTCCTAGGGGTGCACGCCTTGCTGCTGCTGCAGAAACACAGTGATACTTTAAGAAGTGAGGATGGCGGCACTCCCAAATGGATGCAATCAAAATTTATTTTCAGAAGATCATATGTCCATAAAACATGTACAGAGCACGGGTACAGACAAAAGTGGTTAACGCGTTTCACACGTCTAGCGCGCTTCGTCAAAACCATACTGGTACATACAAACACCTACGTTTAAATACTCATAGTCCATAGTCATGTGTTCAAAAATTCACAGATGCTGTCACTTCTGATGATTGTATTTCCAATTCAAAAATTTTGTTTGGCTGTTCTAGTTTCCATCACATGCATGAATCTATCCATAGCATATAGGGAGGTGGCAAGGACAGAGGGAGCGGCGCCCGTGTGCTCTTAATGGACAGGCTGTCCCTGATCATTATGCTTCTTTTCAGCACATGAAATGATTGGCTTCTTGTGCTACTTCTTCCTCTTGTACTCCAGCCATGCTATACAGGGGCTTAATACCAGGCCAAAATCAGGTACATACACTGCTGAATAAAATTAATTTACTAATGCATTAAAGTGGATGTAAACCCTCACATATACCCAGTGAAGTGAACAGCCTCAGATGATGCACAGGGATGAAACAAATCTCCCTACATAAGTTTTACATTTATATCTGCTGTCTTCAGCTTTATACAGTATGTTCTTTAGAAAGTTCAGATTGTGTTAGAGATTTTCTCTTCCTGTTCCCCACTGGGAGTGAAGTCTGGGCATATAGCCAAGACAGCTGATTGGAAGAAAGGCACACACACCCTCTCTTTATAGGCAGAGACAGACAGAGACTTGCAGAGCTGTCCTGTGACACGTAAAGCTCTCTGCTAATTTATTTATAGCAACCTCCCCAACACATAATTCAGCCTGTTTTTATCTCCTGTGTCGGAGAACTTGTCAGAAGTTACAGTATCATGCTGATAACAGAAGAACGGAGCAAGAGAAAGCCATGGGACTTAGTGCTTTGAAGAAAGATGAGGAAACACTGCAAATATATGTGTCTAGCTCAAATTTCATAAATCAGGTTTACATTTACTTTAAGGATTTCAGAGTTGCAATTATTTGTGCCTTTTATATCCATCTCGAATACAGCTTTAAACACTTCATATTACCTGTTTTCACGTATTGATGTCAGTGGCTTCTCACTTGAACAATATAATTTTCACTTTAGTTCTTCTAAAACATTGGCATACTTTTTAATAGACTCTTTGATAAACCCTTTTATCTAACCCAGTTTGCAATCCATGTTTATTGTCTTTTATGATCTGTATTGTTACAAATGTATCAAACGTGATTGTGGGGACCCTTGTGAAAAGAATTGCATAATGTGTTGACATTATATTAAAATAGGAATAGTAATAGTGGTCCTGGCATTTGAGGCCCATGCCATAGAAAATAAGCTTGCATGCACATTCGTGGCTTTTAGTCCTATGGGCTTAACTTATCATTTTAGCCTACAGTAGCTTGTAAATGCAAATAGGCCTTTAATGAAGGCTGCAGTTTTGACTGCAAAAACCTCTAGAAACTATATTAGCATGTAATAACTTATATGAAATGTTATTGATTTGATTTAGGTGTACTTTTTGCATAGGAATTCCATGGCAAAATAATTATGGAAGCTAAATTATTTCTGAAAATGCCAATTGCCTGGTAGTTACCTTATTATTTCATCACTTTCTGAGTCACCAACGTGGGGAAATTATTGAGTCCTTAACCACTTGCCGACCGCCCTCCATGGCTTGACGGCGGCAAAGTGGTTCGTTATTGCGAAACGCCGTCACCTGACGGTGGCAACGATTACAAGTATTGTGAGCGCGTGCGTGCCGCGCGCTCACTGTGTTCCGGGGGGCCAGGGAGCGGGTAGGGCAGGCTCCATCTCTGCCGGCTACCCGCGATGGCTCCCCCGCAGTGAGAGAACGGAGGTACGTGTATATAAACACGGATCTCCGTTCTGACAGAGGGGGAAGAGAGGTGATCACAGGCTTTCTGTATATGGAAGCTGTGATCACTCCCCTCCCCCTGCCAGCCCAGCCCCCCATACAGTTGGAACACACTGAGGGAACACAGTTAACTCTTAGAGCGCCCCCTCCAGGTTAACCCCTTCACTGCCAATGGCATTTACACAGTAATCAGTGCATTTTCATAGCACTGATCGCTGTATAAATGCCAGTGGTCCCAAAAAAGTGCAAAATGGTCCGACATGTCTGCCACAATATCGCAGTATTGCTAAAAATCGCAGATCGCCGCCATTACTAGTAAAATATAAAAAAGAAATAAAAACCCCATAAAAGAATTCTCATCATTCGTAAATGCAGGAACTTTTGCGCAAACCAATCAATAAACGCAGATTGCAATTTTTTTTTCCAAAAATATGAGGAAGAATATAAATCGGGCAAAACGGTTTGTATTTTAGCAAAAAGTAAGAAATATATATTTTTTTTTGCAAAATTTACACTTTTTTTTTGTTTATAGCGGGGATCACAAATGATGCAGAGATGATCAAATACCACCAAAAGAAAGCTCTATTTGTGGGGAAAAAATGAGGCAAATTTAGTTTGGGTACAGCGTCGCGCGACCACGCAATTGTCAGTTAAAGCAACTCAGTGCCGAATCTCAAAAAGTGCTCTGGTCCTAAACTGGGAAATCCTTCTGTGGCTGAAGTGGTTAAAGACCTGGGACACCATGACACTTAGACTGCAATGTGGTAGGATTTGTAGTATACCATGCTTCAAAAAGTGGATAACATTGCTTTTATTCCTTATTTCATATCTCCTCTCGCAGGCAGAGTGTTTAAAAATCAATGATTTATTAAACAAAAAAAAAAAAAAAGATTTTTTTTAAATTAAAGCTGATTTTTTTTTATTTTTATCAAATTCATTTTAATAAAATGCTTTTGGAGTAAAAATCTATCTAAAAGATAATTGTCTATTTAAGATACATTCAGAATTTAGTTTATTCAGCATGACAAGGAGCTTAGTTATGTAACGTGAGGCTGTATATTCTGCAATATGTACATTTTTGGTAAACTCATTCAATGAATCCAAGCTCTGCAAGCTGAGATAATATGCACTGCATTGATGCATTCACACAATTTCACAGTAACCATGAGATAAAACAAAGTTCAGGAATATTCCTTTATCACATTGTTCTGCAAATCTATGTACACTACAAACTGTATGATTGAATCAGTTATGATATTGCTGTTTTACTCACCTTAATTTTGTTTGCAAATATTAAAGATTCTAACTACCAGCAAGAATAACATACTTGCCAACACTTCAGAATTTCCCGGGACATTCCCGGGATTCAGACCTTTTTCTCAGTCTAACCGATTCCCAGGAAATGTCCCGAGAAATCCGGTTCTCCCTAATTCCTCTGCCGCTAGAGGTCCGCAGCTGGCGCTGGCTCTGTCTCCATCGCTATTTTACTGGAGACTAGCGGCAAGGAAGAACCAAGAGGCAGAGCCCGATGACAATGCAAAGCGGCTGCCAATAGAATTTCTATTGGCAGCCGCTTTCATTGTCACAAGCTCCGCCTCTTGGTTGTTCCCTGCCTCCAGTGCCAGTAAATGGCGCCGAGGCCAAATAAATCAGCAGGCCACACAGACACCCAGATGTAAGGAGACACTCCGCTGGGATACCTTGATGAAAGGAGGGCACTCTGCTGGGACACACCTGATGTAAAGAGGGCACTCTGCTGGGACACACCTGATGTAAAGAGAGCACTCCGCTGGGACACACCTGATGTAAAGAGGGCACTCTGCTGGGACACACCTGATGTAAAGAGGGCACTCCGCTGGGACACACCTGATGTAAAAGAGGGCACTCCCCTGGGACACACCTGATGTAAGGAGGGCTCTCCCCTGGGGCACACCTAATGTAAGGAAGGCACTCCCCCGAAGAGGCCGTGCATGGTGCAAGGACTTGCTGAGGCGAGAGAGACCCAGACCCTGACACCCCCAGCTAACCCCCACATCCAATGGGCACTGATCAGGCTGCACTGATGGGCACTGTCTGAACTGGTGAGGCTGCACTTATGGGCACTGATCAGGCTGCACTGATGGGTACTGTCTGCACTGGTGAGGCTGCATTTATGGACACTGAATCAGGCTGCACTGATGGGTACTGTCTGCACTGGTGAGGCTGCATTGATGGGCACTGACCAGGCTGCACTGATGGGCACTGTCTGCATTGGCGAGGCTGCATTGATGGGCACTGATCAGGCTGCATTAATGGGCACTAATCAGGCTGCACTGATGGGCACTGTCTGCACTGGTGAGGCTGCATTGATTTACACTGATCAGGCTTCATTAATGGGCACAGACTAGGCTGAGCTGATGGTATGGGCGCTGGCGATGCTGCTTTTATGGGCTGATTCGGTGGTTCAATGGGCCACTTAACTGGTTTTGCCCCCCAGGCCTAAGGCTGCCAGTCCTCCCCTGGTTTCAGGCATCGTAGCATTTGCACATGTATTGATACTCATGCAAATGCTTAGTAACGGCACCGATACCGGTATCGGTATTGGTACAACCCTACTTGCAGAGTGCACCTATGACACTCCATATTCTGTGCCACTTACACAATGGTTAAAGTCATACTTATGATTGCTGTCCACTGTCTACCAATCTGTTTTCTTTCTCATTACTCCTTCTACTATAATATCTACACTAGCTGAACTAAAAGAAATTGGGACTATATGTTTGCACCACTGGATGTTTCATTTCTTTGGTTGGATTTACCTATAAAATAGAAGACATTAGTGATTTCATTTTTTAACACAACTACCACTCAAAAGATCATGACATTATTTAGTTAGTCTCAAAGTATACAGTTGTCCGCCTTAATACAAAC
>BLSH010207240.1:1317912-1349261 GCA_018402905.1 Glandirana rugosa
CCCCCCCCCCCCCCCCCGAATCGACAAAATGCATGCGTTCCACCTCAAATGGAATATGTTCAATACTTTTGTGAGGAGACAATCTTTTTATTTTACCTTAATCAAGATTAATGACCTTTCTGCATGTAGTTTCACAATAGAGGAAATGAAGAAATCAAGTGTTTGCCAACCTAATCTGTGCCACTACAAGCCATTTCCAAGTATGTACCAGCACATAATGAATAATTGCTCTCATTATATCTTCTAGAGATAATATCAGCAAAAATCTATTCCTCGAAAAGCTGGTAGTACTTTGTCATTAAATCAACCCTGTTACTGAAAAATTAATTTAAAACAAATAGGACCTGCAAAGGAAAGCACTTTTATGCTGCCTTTATTTGGTGCCCCTTCATGGAAGATTTGTTCTGTTGCAGAAACATCCTCTAGTGATGTAGCTACCACGGGGCAAGGTGGAGAATGCAGCTGTAAATATAATTTTTTGTTCTTTCAATGTCAGGGTCAATTAAAATAAAATCATATGTCAGTTATTAAAAAATTGCCAAAATTGTGCTTTATCTTTAAAACACTTTATTTCCCACTACCCACTGCAGAAATACACTAACTTTAAAGAGATGCTAAATTGCACCAAATATTGTCAGCATTAAGATAACATATACTGTCAGCATACTCATCAGCATTCTCTGGTCTAATTACCACTATTCCGAATACTACGAGCATTGTGACGGCATCCAGTTCCTCCCCTACGCGTTACGTCACAGGGAATATGTGACTTCCTCAGGCGGATCTCAACTAGAAGATCAATTAAAGGGTCAATAAAATGGAAAAAAATGTGCTGCCATTCGCAGAGTTTTCTTATAGTTAAGAAAGTCAAACAGACCTCTCTGCCATTGAAGTAAAAAGTTGGGAAAGGTTAGAACCACTCTAGAGTTTTAATTGTTATCCGAGTCGCTATGGAAGATCTATTAATATTATTTGTCCTGATGACCATTGTGATTGGGAGCAAAAGTGGTGATAAACACAAAATTGTATGGGGTAGATAACTGCGGATTTTCTTCTTGTCTAGTCTACGGGGATACGAGGTACAGGAAAATCTCACTGATGGGTACAAAGGCAGCATCAAAAACCTGACAAAGGTTCTAAAACCTCTCTACTCTATTCAAAAAATAATAAAACAACTGTCTGAAATTCCACTTTTATCCTTTTTTATTGAATTTTTATCTATTTAGGCAAAACTCTAGGCTGATATAAAAGACCACCAGTCTTTTATACCTATACTGTTGTAAGCAAGGCTAAATGAACGTGGACATAACATTACATTCTTGGTACCACTTAAAGGCCTCTTGCCCTAATAACCAACATATGTACTTTACATTATCATGAGCAACGCTTCACCCCGCAGCCTTCCCAGTGGAACCAGGTGCAAGTTTTTAGAATATGCCATTAGTAGTAAGAAAAGGTGAGCCCAATCCATTTTTAAAGCTTTACATGCTTAACTTCATCATAGACACTTCAGGGAACATAACTTCTCACCAAATATGGTAGCAGCTATCAATATATTTCCCTGTCAGGCCATCTATGTCCTGTTCCCCAATTACTTCCTATCCAGGGCTTCTCCAGGTATACCAGTAACTGGGAACACTACTTTTTTGTAGAATAAGCCCCACCAAGTCCCTTGGAGGCCAGCTCCGGAGTCCCGCTCCTGTTCCGTTGACTCCTTGCCCGAGGTCCCCTCACTCTCTAATGTAGCCCACTATTTATCTATCAGGAAGGCACCACCTACTGGCCAAACAGGAAGTGGTACCAACATCCCCTCACACTGTATCTAGTATAAGTACACAAATCTGTCTTTACGTTTGCTTTCTATGATATTCTACACAACAGAAATATAGATAAGTAGGATAAGGTTTCAGTAGTGTTAGCCAGTCAACTCTCTGTTGCATTCCAAAGTACTGTAGTGCCACTCTCCCAGCCTGAGTACTGCTGTGAGGGGAAAAAATGAGGTCGATATCAAGATGTCAGATACGTGCACTAGCTGCATTAAAAAAAATAAGAAATACATAACTGCATTAATTAACTTTTTTCTTTTTCTTTTTTTTTTCGTTTGCCTGGTTTTCAGCTGTAATGAATTCAGTTCATTTCTGGACAGCCCCAGTGGGACATACTTTTTTTGACGTTCTCAAATACTTGATAAGTAAATGAGATCACTGAATTAAAATGCCTAAACAAATAAACACTGCATCTATATTTGTATTAGAAATATTTGTCCTATTTATCTTTGGCTAGGCACTTCGTCATTGGAGATTTCCTTGCCTTAATTCATTCAAGCATCGATGAACAAATATTCCCGTGCTCTGGACTGGTGGTGTACCTGCTGTCAGGGACCTGGTGTCAGGCTTGCTTGCTGGTGATTAAATCCTACTCCTTGACCCTCAAGGGATGACCAAACATGAGATTGGAATTCTTTGTGCTCATGATTTACAAAACCACTGGGAGACAGTCCTACAGCTGTGTATCCCAAATAAACAAGCCTGTCCCTGAAGCTACACTCACAGCCTCCTGCCGTGTAATTATTATTCAGGGGAATATTTTATGAAATTTGATAAGAACCGAAAGTTACTTCAGCATTTTAAATTAAAGCAAGCCACACTTACTGTGTGAGGTGATATATATATATATATATATATATATATACAGTGAAAATATTTAGCAAATGTATGTGTGTGTGTAAATATATATAATATATATATATATATATATATATATATATATATTAGGAGGACAGGCTCAACTGATATTAAGCGGTGAATTTAAAATGAGTCAGAAACGCCCAGAAACAATTTAAGCCGGTTCATCCTATGCTCTCATTTAGCAAGGCCGTGAACAAACATAGCATCAATGCAGGAGGGCTTTGTATAGCAAGTCCACAACATAAAACAAAACATCTGTTCATCCAAGCCAATAACTAGATTTAAGTCCATTGTTCGGAGAAGTAGATGTTCTATTTATTTTATGCTATGGACTTGCTGTACAAAGCCCTCCTGTGCTGAACTGTGTTTGTTTACTGCAGCGGTCTCCAAACTGTGGCCCTGGGGCCGGATGTGTCACCTTGCTTGTCTTTATCCAGCCCTTGAGGCATAATTCCTGTCACTGATACCAACAGTGGGGCATATATCCTTCCACTGACAACAAATATGGAGCAACATTCCTCCCACTGACACTAGCTATTTCTCCCCCTGATACTAAAGATGGGGCATTGTTTCCTTCCACTGGGCACAGTCTGGGCCCCTGTAAAGCCTGAAGGGCCTTAAACTAGCCCTTTCTTTAGAAAGTTTGGAGACCCCTGGTTTACTGTATTGCTCAATAAAATGCACGCCAAACCTGCTTGGCTACTGTTCCTGGGTGTCCCTGTCTCATGCAGGGTTTACTGCTGACATTTCCAGCTGAGGCTGACCCTCTTACAAATCAGTGCTCAAAAGAAGATAGTGCCCTAAAGAAACTCACACCTTCAGTATTATGGAACAAAATGGAGGAGGTTGTAATTCAGCTTATAATGACAAATGCTAATCAGCAAGAGATGAACTGCTTAACCGTCCAGCAGATGCAACAGTTGAAGGAATCCCAACAGGCTTCCTTAAAGGGAAAGCGGCAAGTGAACCTGTGCCTGCAGCAGCAGATATGGGTCCCAGTGTTGCCAACCTCCCGCAGCGTTTTTTACTGGCAAAACATGGACAATTTACTGGCAGAGCACATTTTTTACTGGCAACCTGAAAAATAACTGAACTCCTATTAAAAACTAAGACAATTGATATTTAAACACAACATGGAAACACTGACAATACCAATATCAAGTACCCGGTTTACACTTAAAAAGTAGGCACAGCATGACAAATTATCAGACCCTGATATTTATAGACAGTTGTAAAAATCACTGATTTTTACAAACTGTCAGTAAATTTACTGGCGGTACGCAACACTGATGGGTCCTTTTAGAGAAACAAGTGATGGTGCAGCAACTGACTTCTACACCTCGACAGCTGGTACAGAGCGTTTTGCAAAAAATGTCCCTAAAAGATGATGTTGAAACCCATTTTGATATTTTTTCCCCCCAAACTCTTCTAAGATTCACAACTTCTGGATGTCAAAGGAATATTCTAAACGTAAGGGAAACCCTAACCAGGCCAGGAGTTACCATGACCGTCTGAGCGCACTGTGTGTTGACAGTTAATGGCCCTGGAAGCTCGGGAGGTCATAGATGTTTGATTTGTTCCACCTTGCAAATAAGTGGTTGCAATGGGAGTTGCTCAAGCCTGCTTAAGGTAAGTGAGAACTCTGCATTGGTTACATCATAGCCTTGCCTATTGAAATATAGGGCTGCATTAGGCATATACTGTAGACCCCCAGGGTCTGAAAGAGCTGCTGTCCCATGTGGAACAAGATATTGCTTCTGAGTTCTATCTCTGGGATCTGCCCTTCAAGCTGGTAACCCTTGAAAACTGTAAGGAATTAACCTGGGATAAGACTGCTCCTCTTCATCAAAGGAATAAACAGATTATTAAGGAGGGAGGTAAAATATCTGTGGGTGCTAGATAAGCCAAAGAAACACATACTCTAAAGTTATGTTTATATATACAGGTATTCCTCGAGAAATTTTGACAGACAAAGGAAGACCTTTAAAGTGGCAAACCCAAAAAATGTAATATATTGTGGCTGCATTCTTTTTTTTTTTTTTTTAGTTCTTTTTCCCCTGAGGTTTCACTTGGTGATCTGGCCAGTATTGCAAGTCATGTATTAGTGTGTCCCCACCCTGGATGAAGCACTAGGGCACCTTTGGACAGCAACATTGTTAATATGAGGTGAGGGGGAGTGTTAGATGTACTAGCAGATTTAGATATCGCAACTGTTTTTTTTTCTATGAGAAAAAGGTTTTACATTAATATACTTTATAAAAGCTGACCATTGCAAGCACATCTGTTAGTGGTAAATGATTTGTCTCAACACTCTAAACTGCTAAATTTGCAGGAGAGCTTGTTCTGTTGAAAAGCAACAGATTTACTGGCTGTATCAACTAATGTTTATAAATAAGTGTTGTGCTTCAGAAAATAGATCAAAAAATAAATATACGAATCAAAAGAATATCTCCAAAAAATAAGTGATACCCAGTAAATGTGTAAATAGTGATTCATCAAAAGAACAATTCAGAGCAAAAAAGTTCACCATATGAATATAAATGACATAAACAGTCTCTATATTATGTCCCACAAAAGTGAATGGAGTGAAGCAATTCTTGACACGGATATCACACTCCACCACTGTGTTCCTCCACTGCATGAAAATGATGCATGCTTACCAGAACGATTTGACTCTCCACAACAGAAAATAAAAAAACAATCTCCCATAGCAGGGATGCTGGGAATTTCACTCAGGTCAAATCCACCAATCAACCTCCAGTTTATCAATGTATTAGAAAAGAAAAAACAGGAAAACCGCATAGTGTAAAACCATAAAAAAGTAGATTTAATAAAAAGTTTGCAAACTACTAATGCCTAAAGCGAATGACAACTGTTCCCTCGAGTAAGGTGGGCCGCTCCCGGGTTCCAAGTGCATAATGACATCACGAACAAAGGCTCCGCCTTAGGCCCCTTTCACACATACGGTCCATTCATCAGTTCATCAGTTCCATCACATTAAATATTCATCCGTTTTTCATCTGTTTTTTCATCTGTGATCATCAGTTTTTTATCAGTTTTTTTTACATCCACTACCAATGCAAAAACGGATAAAAAACTGACCATTCGTCAGTTTACATCCGTTTTTCGTCCAATCCGTTTTTTTGGGCTTTCATCCGTTAAAAAAAATGGATGTTAACAGAAGCGGATGAAAACGGATGCAAATGAATGATCATCCGTTGTCATCCGTTTTTCCATAGAGTTGCATTGATGTCCGTTTTTCATCCGTCAACGGATGGATGAAAAACAGACAAACGGTCCATATGTGTGAAAGGGGCTTTATGTGTTTAATCACAACTGATGTCTTCTGGGGCAATGGGCATGTGTGCAACTTTTGTTTTTTTTTTAGTTTTTTTAACCACTTGCCGACCGCCGATCGGCATTTGACGGCGGCAAAGTGGCTCTTTAAGGCAAATCGCCGTCATCTGACGGCGGCTGCCAGATCGCGCACGGTGAGCGTGCGCACGCTGCCGGAGGCGTGCCCGCACACTCACTGTGTCCGGGGAGGGCCAGGGAGCGGGTGCGGCGGCTTCAATTGCCGCCGGCCACCCGCAATGCCCCCCCGGAGTGAAAGAACGGAGGTCCGTGTAAGTAAACAGGGACCTCCGTTCTGTGTGAGGGGGAAGGGCTGTGATCACAGCCTTCCTCTACACGGAAGGTGTGACCACTTCCCTTCTCCTGTTAGGGCAGTCCCCCATACAGTTAGAACACGCCCAGGGAACACAGTTAACCCTTAGAGCGCCCCCTGCAGGTTAACCCCTTCACTGCCAATGGCATTTACACAGTAATCAGTGCATTTTTATAGCATTGATCGCTGTATAAATGCCAATGGTCCCAAAAAAGTGTCAAAATGTTCCGACATGTCCGCTGAAATATCGCAGTACCGCTAAAAATCGCAGATCGCCGCCATTACTAGTAAAAAATAAAAACCCCAAAAATGAATTCTCATCATCCGTAAACGCGACCACTTTTGCGCAAACCAATCAATAAACGCCGATTGCGTTTTTTTTAATCACAAATATGAGGAAGAATATAAATCGGCCAAAACCGATGAAAAAACATTTTTTTTATATTTTTTTTTTTTTTGGGTTTGTATTTTAGCAAAAAGTAAGAAATTTGGGTTTTTTTGCCAAATTGTCGCTCTTCTTTTGTTTATAGCGGCGATCAGAAATGACGCAGCGGTGCTCAAATACCACCAAAAGAAAGCTCTATTTGTGGGAAAAAAAGGACGCAAATTTCGTTTGGGTACAATGCTGCACGACCGTGCAATTGTCAGTTAAAGCAACACAGCGCCGAATCGCAAAAAGGGCTCCGGTCCTAAAGTGTGAAATCCTTCCGGGGCTGAAGTGGTTAAATCAGAAAAATGTTTATTGTGCCAAAAAACAATACATTTGATGTGGTCACACATACAGTAATAGGGGGACAAAATATAAAAGAAAATATACAATGATACAGAAATAAAAGGAACACTATACCCACTAGATTAAGTACTCCAATAAGTGAGATTACAAAAGTAGTAGGACACATATCCAGTGTAAAAGTACAATTTGGCAGCTGCTTATAAACTTGCTTTTGGGTTTAATACCACTTTAACCCTAAAGGTAACAAAAGAGCTGTGTTGGTTGTTCTAAATGACTTACCTAAGCACTGCACTGTACCAACCTCAAACCCGGAAATATTTGCTAAAAAAAAGTGGTTCATAAGCATGAAAAAGACTGGTGAAAATAATATGTGAAAAAAACTACGCTAACCTTCAATAAATCTAGATCATAACCCAGACACAGCTGCAGAGCGTAAAGTGGGGATTCACCACTGGATGTCAAATTATATACAAATTCATCCGCACTTGTGTCATTCACTCAAAAAATATTAGTGTAACAATTAAATCATCAATTGAATCACATGTGAAAAATTACAATAAAGAAATAAAAAAACACCAGTGAACATAAATTACTGTGAAAGTAGTGTGAAAAATAACGTCCATAAAACTTTTTGTATAAAAAATAAGTACAAATCAAGTTCCAACTCAGTCCAAATAAACGAATGCAACAGGTGCAAGTGACAGCGTGAGTAAATGTATCTTGAATAAATCCTCCACCACACCAATCCTTCTGTGTTGAAATCCTCCACCAAACAAAATGCGCCTTTACCAGAGCTCCAGGACCCTCTATTACGGGGGGTCTGGAAACGCTTGCGTGGATACCAGGCCTCCACTCAGCCCTTGATAGTGGATGTCCCAACTCCAATCCCTGAACTTGCCTTTTAATTCATGCGATCGGGACACAGAAGGAAAACCACAATAGTGTGATATTGTTTTAAAAGCATATACCTTCAATAAAAACTATTGCACTTACAAACGATCCAGAAGTATATCGCGATAAAAGTCAGTCCAACAGCATGCAAATACAGCGGTGAGATCCAAAGCAGCACTTGCGCCCGATCGATTTAGTCCGAACTGACTTCTTCCGGGGAATTCTCCACGATGGCCATTGTTTGAGGTGGGACATATGGGAATTCCAGGCCCCACCTCAAGGCTACCCTTGCCTCGGAAACCTAGACAGTCTCGGCAGCTCTTTGGGGGTCCTCTCCCGGGAAGGATATTAGTATCCGGTGATCTCATCACCCATTGTTGGTAGGTGGGTGCCCTGGTCTGGGTGGTTGATGGCCTGCG
Source organism: Glandirana rugosa (assembly GCA_018402905.1). NCBI lineage: Eukaryota > Metazoa > Chordata > Amphibia > Anura > Ranidae > Glandirana > Glandirana rugosa. The sequence goes on from BLSH010207240.1 coordinate 1,326,310, forward strand.
TAGGAACAGCTGCTGTACATGGATAAGGGCTCCCGTAGTGGGTTCAGGCGTTACTGTGGGTTCTGGCTCTGTTATAAGAGGGGTTCCCTGGGTGCTTGACTCCCCGGTCCCCCACCCCTCTACCTCTTCTGAGCTTGACCCCAGGGATGATCACTCTACCAGCTCTTCTAATGACCCAAACTCATGCTGCAGTCTGGGAGAGCCCAGGTCTAAGGCCTGGTTCTCACCAAAAAAAAACGGGGAATAAAAAGAACTCCCGTGCTGGCTAATTAGGCATGAGGGATCACTATGGATAACCCCCAAATAGGTCCCCCCATGATGGCACACCTCTAATACATAGAGGTGGAGGTTCCTCAGTAATTAGGAAAGTATGCAATACCAGAAGAAAAAAGAAACTGTAAACGGAACCTCACTGCCGTAATTAACTTGTTTATTAATAAATGATCAATTTAGAATTGTGACAACCAGTAAAGCAATTGGATTAAAATATGACAACGTTGTCAAGGCTGTTAGGGTGACGTCACCAACCACCACACGTCATACATCACCATACATATAGTATATTAGTCCTGAAGTGGGCCCCTCCTGTGATGCAGATCGCATAGCCAAAAATGTGAGATGGCAAATTGGGCCAACCAAGACCTGTGGATAAAGTTCCAGTGTATAAATCAAAGTGCCAATGTGCAGATGAATATCAAAAGTGCTGATAAGTGTCTTAATGAATCCTCATGGGAGCAGGAGTATACCTCCCTGTTTCAACCACGATAGTTCATCACTCAAATACAAATGGCTAGGCAAATATACCACTGACTAGGACACCCTGTGTATCTGGGATCAGCTATGCTGAAAAAGCAATGGTCTGCTCACCAATCCGTATAGCAATCATGGATGGTATGGGGTGATGTCTCTCAGCAAAGCCAGTGGTGTTGCACCTCAACGTCCGGGAATGAGCCCTCCGGACGGAGTGCCATTAAGCCGACCTTGGCTCCGTGCGGTCGTTCGTCCCTGCTGAGCCGTCCTTGGCTCCGTGCGGTCGTTTGTCTGCGTCCGTGCGGTCGTTCGTGCACCAAGATTCAAACGCTGCACATGTCACTGGGTGAAGCGAGGAGTGGTCAGCGTCACCTGACAGCCGGGGGTGACGTCGTGCTGACGCGTTTCGTTCAGCCTATCCTGAACTTCCTCAAGGCTACCCCATCCAGCTCATCTGAGACAGCATCTCTCTCTGGCAGCAGCTCCCTCCGGATGGTGATGGCAAGGGACTCCTTGCCCAAATCAAAACAATCAGGCCTGCAGATCAGTCAGCCCTGAATAAATTTGCTTTTCCTAGCAAAAATCTATCACCAAAGCACCTATCTACAAGCAAATACTGCCACTGTATACCTTTTTGGCTGATCTGTATACCAAGGTCACGTGATAAACTGCAGGGTCTGCCTGAGTGCTCAGTTTTCAGGTAGGAGGAGGTTTCCACTATAGCCTGTATACACACCCATATGTGTAATGTCAATACCATGTGACCTGGCTAGCTCTGAGAACAAGGAAATGTTCTCTCCAGCAATAGAGACCAAACTGAGCTTGTGCAGCTTTACTACCCTCACTGTGTATTATCTGGCCTTGCCAAGAGAGATCCTGCAGGAGGAGGAGGATCTGTCCATACAGGATCAAAAAGCCTTTTTACACAATACAGTGGATTATCCCCTTACGTTTCACAGTGAGCATAACAAGCATGCTACTCTGCATATACAGACAGATTTTACTGCTGTGGCATTAGTAACCCTTTAACAAGTTCTGGTCTGGGTCCTGGAGCCCAGAGGCTTTGTGGAACTTTATGTGGGATCCATGTCTTAAATTTTAGCCATACCTCATTAATTGGTCTCTGTTGTCTCTAGAACCTTTTATAAGTGAGTTGACTGATGCTTAGGGCTCTCTTTCTCTGTTGAGAGCCTGCTGCTAGGTGAATAGACTGGCTTTTGCCAGGACAATAAAAAAGGTGCTAGTGCTAGTCTTTTCCTCCAAACAGATTCCCATAACCTTTTCAGAATTTTCTAATAACAATCGAGCAAAAGGGTTCTTTCTAGAGCGGGCCACCGTCCCAAAATAGTAAATGCAGAAAAGAAGTGTGGGAAACCCCCACATGTAATGGACGTTTGCCGGCACACGACAAGATAACCAAAAAATATATATTTTATTCCAAAATCGTTAAAACCAAAAGTTACAAACTTTTTAGTATGAAAGTAGATATATCTGTATTCAGACATAAAACATCTCCAGATCTATATTAATTAAGGTCAATATGCCCAACAAGCAGTGATACCAGCTACCAACAAACAACCATGATCTGTGTGCATAGGATCTGCAATAAGTCGACACGTTTCGCTTCAAATCAAGCTTCTTCAGGACCTTATCACAGCATGGATGCAGGTTGCCAGGGTAGCTTAACAAAAGAAAAACACAGTGCATATCAATATTTAAACAGTACATAGTTCATTTTGTTACAATCTAGTACATCATGGTGTATACTGCATGTATTCTACTAAGTAGTGCTTACATATGGCTCAATGCGATCAGGGAGAGCATTCAGGGGGGCGGACATAGGGGATATACTCATCAGTCCCAAGATATCCGGATCATCACCAACTAGGGGTGTGGTCCTGGAATATACATATATATTAGGCTCTAATGTATTACTTTCATCCTATATTTCACATATAATTAGGGATCTTAGCCCAAACATATTACCTTTCTTTTGTAAAAAATTCACCTAGAAGACGGGATAGATTAGACAAACCATCCACTCTGCATAGCAATCCCCGAAACTATCTAAAAAGCAAAGGAAATATAAAGAATAATCTAAGTTTCCTGAGTGGTGTAGGCCTACCAATAGGTATAAACCACTAAGCAGCTGCTTACCCTGTGTGAGAAGTGCGGGGCAGCTTGATTTGAAGCGAAACGCGTCGACCTATTGCAGATCCTATGCACACAGATCATGGTTGTTTGTTGGTAGCTGGTATCACTGTTTGTTGGGTATATTGACCTTAATTAATATAGATCTGGAGATGTTTTATGTCTGAATACAGATATATCTACTGTCATACTAAAAAGTTTGTAACTTTTGGTTTTAACGATTTTGGAATAAAATATATATTTTTTATAAAAAATGTTTGGTTATCTCGTGGTGTGCCGGTAAACGTCCATTACATGTGGGGGTTTCCCACACTTCTTTTCTGCATTTTCTAATAACAATGTTGATTGACCATTTTACCATGTTCTATAAACTCATAGTGAACAAAAAAAAAAAACACACCAGCATGGTTGTGATCGGAGAATGAGAATTTCTTCAGGCGAGGTGAATTCTTCTTCCACTGCATGCGCTAGCATTTTGTTTCCGGATCATACTGGAAACACTATGTTTTATCACAGGCAATAAATCTACCAAACACGTCTGCATTCTTCAAAAGGTAGGATGTAATGTAAAGGCAAAGTTCTTACTAATCTTCTGTCAAGATTCAAGGTACCATCTATGCAGAAATATTTCTCCTTTCGAAATCCTTCATTAGAATCTGTTGCACTGTTTCTCTGTTCATGTTCAATTCACTCTCTGTCCACATTTGCATCCGTCCTCTGCGTTTTTGGCTGCCTACTTCTTGCGTCGTCATGGACATCTTCCTGAGCCTCCTTAAACCACCTATGTCATTCAAAAACACTTGATTTCATTATGAAATGTTCACCAGAAGCCTGTTGTAATAGAGCTAAAGTTTCACGGCACTTTTGCCAATTTTCTGCCAACAGAGTAATGCACCCACATGTTATTTCTTCTACAACTCCATAAAAACAATTGGTCTGAGACCCAGTGGGGTGCAAGTCAGAACATGTCAAAGCAAGTTTGAGTGGGAATGGCTATATGACTCTTCACATAATACTATGCTATGGGCATTCCAGGAATTAAATTGTCACACTTCATAAACTCATATACTGTATATAAACATTTACATACTATACCATAAATGTGTGTGTATATATATAAAATACATTTGTATAATTCCGTAATTCCATAATACAAGTGTGTAGCTGATGCCTACCCCAAAAACTCCACTAGGTGGAGTAATGGTATGATGTATAGATATGGAGGGGTGAATGGCGCTGCCCATATGAAAACAAATGTGTAGTGACCACAATAAATCAAAAATAACTTATGTGCATGAACGTTCATTAAACCATCAATCATAAAAAGATTGTTAACCAAAAAAGTGCAAATGTGCTTATATGTGCAATAAATGCAAAGCGTGACCAACATTCTATGAATAAATTACATATATCTAATACTGCTGCAAAAATTAATTGTCCATCTAGTTGCAAAAAACATGACAAAATTATAATGTTCTTATATTCTGATTATCCAAAGTGAATTGTGCCAATTTTACAAAGTGACTTGTGCAAAAAAACACAAAAAATACAGCTTCTGTACAGAAAGGTGAATTTCATTTGTGCTCCCCTCTCAGTTCCACCCTCACCAGATAGTGACGCCTCTGCAGGGGTAAATCGAATGTAAGCAGATCTGCCTTTGGTCTTGATGTCCAGTGGATGGATGGATGGGAAAGATTGACACTCATAGCGTAAATCCGATAAATGAGTTTTATTCAAGTCAATCAAACCGTTTCTTTAAAAAGTTGCACTCAGTGCCATGGACAAAAACACAGTCTAGATCCTTAAGTCTGGGACAGAGTGCATTCCACAGACCAAATCTGCTAAAACCAGAAATGACGTGATTGCTTCCCAAGCTCCGGCTTACGCGTTTTGTCATCAGACGTCATCAGAAGCGACGCCATCTTGGTGCACCTCACGTCTTAAATAGTATGCAAGATTGCCATAATAACTCCCCCTGTTGTTTTATTACATTCATTATTGAAAAAAAGGTTAAAAATGTGGCCAATTTTATATCAGTTCTAAGCTAGATTTAAGAGGTAATGAGTTTACTTTTTAAGTTTCCACACATTTTCTATAATTTATCACTTAGAGGTAAAATTATTTGGTTCCATAGTTACAAATGTGTATCTGCGCCCCAGTGGTCAGATGGAACATTCACAAGTCTGTTCACATAATTACCAAGGGGGAATGTATATCTATGCCCCCAGGGGTCAGGTATGGAGTTAACAGGCACAAACTCCTGATTTATACAGGGCTGGAACACACCATTGTCACTTCTGCATCCACCATCCTCCATCCACAGTTGTCATCTCTGTATCCTCCCCCCTCCATCCACAGCTCCCTCCACCTTCCACAGTGGTCACCTCTGCATCCCTCCCTATATTGACAGTTGTCATGTCTACATTCCCCCACCCCCATCCACGGTTGTCACCTCTACACCTCCCCATCTGTAGTTGTCACCTCTGCATCCACCTTCCTCCATCCAAAATTGTCACCTCTGCATCCCCCTTCCTCCATCCACAGCTTTCACCGCGGCATCCCCCTCTTTCCACAGTTGTCATCTCTACACCCCCTTCCTTCATTCACAGTTGTCACCTCTGCATCTTCCTTCCTTCGTCCACAGTTGAGGAAAAAGTGAGAGCTGCAGGAAACGCAGAGGATTGACACTCTGGGGACAACATCTACTGAAGGTAGTGGTGTTTAGTGGTGGACAACTGGTAAGGTTGTCCAAAAACAAAAGAAGACTGTATTCACTGTCTTCTTTTGCAGATGATACTTGTCTGAGAAACTTTACTATAGTGACAAGGTTGCTTTACTAGTTCCCTATGGTGATTTGAAATATATTTACAGTATCTCACAAAAGTGAGTACACCCCTCACATTTTTGTAAATATTTTATTATATCTTTTCATGTGACAACACTGAAGAAATGACACTTTGCTACAATGTAAAGTAGTGAGTGTACAGCTTGTATAATAGTGTAAATTTGCTGTCCCCTTAAAATAACTCAGCACACAGCCATTAACGTCTAAACTGCTGGCAACAAAAGTGAGTACACCCCAAAGTGAAAATGTCCAAATTGGGCCCAATTAGCCATTTTCCTTCCCCATTGTCATGTAACTCATTAGTGTTACAAGGTCTCAGGTGTTAATGGGTAGCAGGTGTGTTCAATTTGGTGTTATCACTCTTACTCTCTCATACTGGTCACTGGAAGTTCAACATGGCACCTTATGGCAAAGATCTGAAAAAAAGAATTGTTGCTCTACATAAAGAGTGCCTAGGCTACAAAAAGATTGTCAAAACCCTGAAACTGCAGCAGCATGGTGTCCAAGACCATACAGTGGTTTAAGAGGACAGGTTCCATTCAGAACAGGCCTCTCCATGGTCGACCAAAGAAGTTTGGTGTATGTGCTCAGCGTCATATCCAGAGGTGGTCTTTGGGAAATAGACGTATGAGTGCTGCCAACATTTCTGCAAAGGCTGAAGCAGTGAGGGGTCAGTTTGTCAATGGCCAGACCATGCACTGCACATTGCATCCAACTGGTCTACATGGCTGTCGTCCCAGAAGGAAGCCTCTTCTAAAGATCATACACAAGAAAGCCCGCAAACAGTTTGCTGAAGACAAGCAGACTAAGGACATGGATTACTGGAACCATGTCCTGTGGTCTGATGAGACCAAGATAAACTTATTTGGTTCAGATGGTGTCAAGCGTGTGTGGCGGCAACCAGGTGAGGAGTACAAAGACAAGTGTGCCTTGCCTACAGTCAAGCATGGTGGTGGGAGTGTCATGGTTTGGGGCTGCATGAGTGCTGCCAGCACTGGGGAGCTACAGTTCAATGAGGGAACCATAAATGCCAACATGTACTGTGACATACTGAAGCAGAGCATGATCCCCTCCCTTTGGAGACTGGGCTGCAGCCCACAGGGCAGTATTCCAACATGATAATGACCCCAAACACAACTCCAAGACAACCACTGCCTTGCTAAAGAAGGTGAGGGTAAAGGTGATGGACTGGTCAAGCATGTCTACAGACCTAAACCCTATTGAGCATCTGTGGGGCATCATCAAACGAAAGGTTGAGGAGCGCAAGGTCTCTAACATCCACCAGCTCTGTGATGTTGTCATGAAGGAGTGGAAGCGGACTCCAGTGGCAACCTGTGAATGTCTGGTGAACCCTGTGCCCAAGAGGGCTAAGGCAGTGCTGGAAAATAATGGTGGCCACACAAAATATTGACACTTTGGGCCCAATTTGGACATTTTCAATTAGGGGTGTACTCAATTTTGTTGCCAGCGGTTTAGACATTAATGGCTGTGCGTTGAGATATTTTGAGGGGGCAGAAAATTTACACTGTTATACAAGCTGTACACCCACTACTTTACATTGTAGCAACGTGTCATTTCTTCAGTGTTGTCACATGAAAATATATAATAGCATATTTACAAAAATGTAAGGGGTGTACTCACGTTTGTGAGATACTGTATATAAACTGCACTCACCGGCCACTTTATTAGGTACACCTTGCTTGTATCGGGTTTGACCCCCTTTTGCCTTCAGAACTGCCTTAATTCTTTGTGGCATAGATTCAACAAGGTGTTGGAAACATTCCTCAGAGATTTTGGTCCATATTGACATGATAACATCACGCAGTTTCTGCAGATTTGTCGGCTACACATCCATGATGCGAATCTCTCATTCTACCACATCCCAAAGGTGTTTTATTGGATTGAGATCTGGTGAATGTGGAGGCCATTGGAGTACAGTGAACTCATTGTCATGGATGGACACGGTCAGCAACAATACTCAGGTAGGCCGTGGCATTTAAACAATGCTCAATTGGTACTAAGGGGCCCAAAGTGTGCCAAAAAATATCCCCCACACCATTACACCATTTAGTTACATAGTTACATCATTTGTGAGGTTGAAAAAAGACACAAGTCCATCAAGTCCAACCTATGTGTGTGCTTTTATGTCAATATTACATTGTATATCACTCAATGTTGTGGTCCCTTAGGTGCCCATTTAATCATTTTTTGAAATTATCTATACTCCTAGCTGAAACCACTGCTTGTGGAAGAGAATTCCACATCCTCACTGCTCTTACTGTAAAGAACCCTCTATACATTTTGAGGTTAAACTGCTTTTCCTCTAATTTTAGTGAGTGGCCACTTGTCTTTTTGTGCTCCCTTGCATGGAAGAGTTTTGTCCCTATTGTTGGGTCACCAGTACAGCATTTGAAATCATATCCCCTGTCAAGCATCTCTTCTCCAGAGAGAATAAGTTCAGTTCTTGTAATCTTTCCTCATAACTAAGGTCCTTCAGTACCTTAATTAGCTTTGTTGCCCTTCTCTGAACCCTTTCCAGTCCAGGACATCCTTCCTGAGGACTGGAGCCCAGAACTGGATGGCATACTCTAGGTGTGGCCTCACCAGAGACTTGTCGAGTGGGAGAATTATTGATTTATCTCTGGAGTTAATCTCCTTCTTGATGCATGCCAATATTTTGTTGGCTTTGCTTGAAGCAGCTTTGCATTGCATGCCATTTCTGAGCCTGTCATCTACTAGGACCCCTAGGTCCATTTCAATCCTAGATTACCCCAGGGGCTCCCCCCAGTGAGTAGTTTGCATTCATATTTTTGGCATCCAAATGCATTATTTTACATTTTTCTACATTGTTACGTAGTTGCCCACCCCATTAATTTGTTCAGATCTTCTTGCAAGGTTTCCACATGTTGTGGAGAAAGCATTACCCTGCTTAGCTTCTGTTAGAAGACGGAGTGCGGGGGGGTTAATAGCATTTGGTTGTTGTTTCCTCTAATCATTAGAGGAGCAGCTCTATTTAAACTTCCTGCTTCCTGTAGCAAATGCTGTCGGATCTACAACGTGTACCCGTCCTTCCTGAGCAGCTTGTGCCTGATTATCCGTTCCTGTCTCCTGTTCCTGTGACCCGGCTTGCCCGACCTTGTCTGAACTCCGCCTGTACCGACCCTTGGCTTGCTTACGACCACCCGATTGTCTGATCCTTCTGCACTTCTGCTGTCAGCCTGTTAACAAACTCTGCCTGTACCCGACCATCCGCCTGCCTGCTCCTTTTGTACTTCCTAGCCCGCCTGTTGCCGACCCGGACTGTACGACCACTCTGCTGTCTTGCACGAGTCCCAGTGGACCTACACACACCACCAAGTGTTCCTGTCCAACCCTCGTGCCCCTCTGCGCTCCTGAACTCCCTGTTTGCTCTATTAGGGGTTCTCGAACCAGGGCCGCAAGAGAGGTTACCCCTGCAGAAGTCAGACTCGTCCTCCAGGTACGTGACAGCTTCGTATAATCCGCAAATATTGAGATGTTTATCCCATTCTCCAGATCATTTATGATTAAATTAAATAGGATTGGTCCAAGGACAGAACCTTGGGGAACCCCACTCTCCACACTGGATCATTCCGAGTACTCCCCATTTATCCCCACCCTCTGGACCCGCTCCTGTAGTCAGTTTTCAGTTTTCACCCTTTGATGCCGACAGACCTTAATTTGTACAGTAAGCGTTTGTGGGGAACTGTATCAAATGCCTTTGCAAAATCTAGATACACCATGTCTACAGGCCTTTCTTTATCTAGATGGCAGCCCACCTCCTCATAGAAGGTTAATAGACTGGTTTGGCAAGAAAGATTCTTCATGAAACCATGCTGATTACCGCTAATGATACCGGTCTCATTACAATAATCTTGTATATAATCCCTTATTATTCCCTCCAAGAGCTTGCATATTATTGATGTTAGGCTAACTGGCCTGTAGTTCACTTAGATATATAGTGTTCCTTTTTTATATATTGGTGCTACATTGGCTTTTCCCCAATCAGCTGGTATCATACTGTTCGTAAAAATTAGGAACAATGGTCTGTCAATTACTTGACTGAGTTCCTTAAGGACCCTCACGTGCAAGCCATGTGGTCCCGGTGACTTATTATTGTTAAGTTTTTCAAGTCTATCCTCAGTTAGCCATGAGGGTGCTTCCTGTGACATGTCGTGTGGACAAACATTGTATTTTTGGATACTGGAGCCCCCCCATTTCCCTCGTGGATACTGAGGAGAAGAATACGGTTTAATCCTTTGCCATCTCTCCATCCTTTGTAACCAGATTCCCTTCATCATTCTTTATGGGGCTGATATGATCTGACCTCCCTCTCTTACTATTTATATGCTTAAAGAATTTATTGGTATTCTTTTTACTCTCCTCTGCTCTGTGTCTTTCATGTTCTAACTTAGCCGCCCTGATTGCACACTTACATTTCTTATTGCATTCCTTGTAAAGATGGAATGCTGACAGTTACCCATCAGCCTTGTATTTTTTGAAGGCCTTCTCCTTTGCTTTTATATGTACTTTTACGTCTGAATTAAGCCACCCTAGCCTTTTATTAGCTCTTTTAAATGTATTTCCCATTGGGATGCACTGGCTAATACCAGCCTGAACCGTTGATACAAGGATTGATACTTTCATATTGTTTACTCCAAATTCTGACCCTACTATCATAATGTCGCATGCTGTAGCTTCAATTTCCTGTGCTTAGCTGACAGGAGTGGCACCCGCTGTAGTCGTTTGCTGCTGTAGCCCATCTGCTTCAAGGTTCGATATGTTTAGAGATGGTATTCTGCATTCCTTGGTTGTAACTAGTGGTTATTTGAGTTACTGTTGCCTTTCTATCATCTGGAACCAGTCTGCCCATTCTCCTCTAACTTCTGACATCAACAAGGCATTATCGTCCACAAAAAGCCGTTCACTGGATAATTTCTCATTTTTAAATCATTCTCTGTAAATCCTAGAGATGGTTGCGTGTGAAAATCCCAGTAGATAAGCAGTTTTTGAAATACTCAGACCAGCCCGTCTGGCACCAACAACCATGCCAAGTTCAAGGCCACTTAAATTCCCTTTCTTCCCCATTCTGTTGCTCGTTTTGAACTTCAGCAAGTTTCCTTCACCACATCTAGATGCCTAAATGCATTGAGTTGCTGCCATGTGATTGGCTGATTAGCAATTTGTGTTACCAAGCAATTAAACAGGTATACCTAATAAAGTGGCTGGTGAGGGTATATTATAATAATAATAATAATAATAATAATAATAACTGATATAATGCCTAAGGTAAATAGCAGAAAACAACTTAACGTTTGCAAAATCCATAGATTAAAATAAGAGAAAAATATGTCTACTGTTCTGCATCCCTTACTATAAGGTACTACTTTATCTGTTGCAGGATTAATCTGTGAGCTAGCCTTGTAAAAATAGACTGCAATAACACTAATGTTCCATAGCCACCAGACATTAGCTTTCAATGCTGTAAGATTCCCCCAAACTGATGAAATCTAAAATGAACTGTAGCTTATTGCTGTGGGTTAATGCAATAACTGGTCTTTAAACAATGTGTAGACCAAGCCTACGTATGTCGTTAGACATTCCTTGCAAAATGGATTGCATTGAGTGAAAGTCCTTCTGAATAGGAGGTTTGTTGACTATGATTTATTGACCTTCATTTGATCTAGAAGCCAAACACTAGCTTAAAAACTGAAACAATATATTCAAATGAGCAACTTAAGACTGTCTGTATAATAAGTTTACCAGGTAGTAAGAGTGAGTGGATCCATTAAGATGGCTCAGGAGAAGTCTCCCTATCTCAACACTGCATCAACTAGTGAAGCAAGTCTTGTTGTTTGAAGTCTATAGGAGATTAATGGGGCAGGTCATAGGCCTTCTAGTCCAAGTGTTCCACCATTAGTAATTTATAGCTGTTGCCGGGACACAGACATTATTCACATATCTGCATAGATTCCTATCATAAGGCTTCTCACCTACTCAAACATTAGGCTCTCATTTATAGGTTATGTCTAAGTTATGAACTATTCTTTTCTTTTTTTTGTGTAAAGAGCTGAGTACATAAAGTGCCAGGGTACAAATACCCACCTAGTTCACTTCAGGTGAAGGTATTCACTTGGCAGAGGAAAGGATACATTTCCTTTTTCTAAAAGTAAATAAAAGGAGAGTGAGAAATAATGTGATGCAATGCAGAGTTGTCAGGTGAACGATACAGAGTATGTAGAGAATTGACCTGCAGACCTTGCTTGGTCTTGTAGTTTCCTTGAAGTGTATTACAGTAAGGGAGGGTGGTAGCTAAAGTTCATACTGCCCTAGGCACAAGAGAATCATGACATCTTTTTACATGGAACCCATTTTACTTTAATTCTACTTGTCCCTGTTTTGAAGGAGAGTGGGCCAATTTGTCACCCCTTTACAGGTTTGGGCTCAGTGTTTTAAAAATATGGACTTGGGAAATTAATTTTCAACCATATTTCCATAAAAATAAATATGTCAAAATACTAAAATGCCCCTGTATCAGCAGAATTTCATTTTATTATTTCATTTATATTATACCTTTATATTTTGTAGTATTTGCATACCGAAGTTTCTACAGTTCTAGTGTGCTACAGTAACAAAACCAAATGAGAGATGGTTTCTTGTTTCCTGAAATATTAAAAAAATGTTTTTGACTACTCTCACAGTTCTCTGACTCAATTTAGCTACAAATCTACTGAGATGGAAAGAAGAGAAAAAAACTGGGGAAAAAATTTACTAGTATTTGTTAATTTTGAGGCTTGATGCCTGCCCATGTATTTCTACTGCCTTAAAGTGGATGTAAACCCAATTCATGAAATTTGAGCTGGGCACATATATCTGTAGTGTTTTCTTATCTCTCTCCAAAGCACTAAGCCCCATAGCTGTCTCTTCCTCCGTAGCTCTGTTATCAGCATGTTAATTTCTCACACGTTCTCCGAGACAGGAGATAGAAGTGTGTGTTGGGGGAGATTGCTATAAATAGATTAGCAGTCAGCTTGCCATCTAAGAGCATTCCTCTGCACATTCCTTACTTCCTTTGCCTATGAGGAGAGGGGGTGTGTGCCTTTCTTCAGCTGTTTTGGCTGTATGCCAACAATCCACTCCCAGTACTAACCAAAAAAAACTTTAACACTATCTGAAGTTTCTAAAGGATATGTACAGATGAAGACAGCAGATATACATGTAAAACGTATATAGTGAGATTTGTTACATCCCTGTGTATCATATGGGGCTGTTCACTTCCCTGGGTATATGTTAGGGTTTACATCCACTTTAAGCACTGGTCTGTGAGCGCCTTTAAGGTAAATCTCGCAGGATAACTGGGTTGACTTGCTCCCTTGTTCTGAGTTTGCATATAACAACTCTATACACGCTTCAACCAACCAGTCACCATTTTGGGCAAATTACGGTTTCCATCCTTCTTTTTTCCTAACACAATACCAGAAGCAGCAGTACCTGCGGTACAGGACAGAATAAACTTCATCCAGGAGAATTACCAAATCTCACAAGAAGCAATGCAAAAGGCCCAAAGGGACTATAAGAGACAATATGACAAGAAGAGGAAGGAGGGCCCTACGCTAAAGGTTGGTGACAAGGTTTGGTTATCCACTGCAAACCTTAAGTTAACTTGCCCTTCAAGGAAGCTAGGGCCAAGATTCATTTAAGAATCAATTAAGAAAGAGATCAACCCAGTGGCCTTTGAACTGTCCCTGCCGTAGTCCTATAGGATTCACCCAGTCTTCCACATCTCACTACTCAAGCCAGCCATTGCCAGTTCCTTTGCAGGTCAAGAGTCTTTGCCTCCTCCCCCCATCTTGGTCGGTGAAGGCGCAGAATTTGAGGTGGAAGCTAAGCTGGTGCGTGAATTCTTCAAGAAATACCTTGAAAAACAAGCTTGTTTGGGCATCCGGAGACTGCCCCTTGGGGGGGGTCACTGTCAGAGAATAAACCATAGAAACCGGCAGCGCAGGAATGTTCCGCTGTCACAGAAGAATGCGCCAAGGCACCTGTACAGAAGGTCCCTAACGAAAAGAAGAATCCGAGCGCAAGTAAGCACGTTCATTTGTACGCAATGCGTGACAGACTTTGGCACCTAGTGCCCTATTTAAAGCCCGTGCGGGGAACCATTCGATTATTGGATTATCTTCAGCTCTCCTTGTATATCCTGTGTTCCTGTACCTGATGATTCCTGATCTTCGGTTACCGACCCGGCTTGTTCTGACCATTCTGATCCTGATCCTTGGCTCTGACCCCTGTTTTGTTCTACTCCTCTGCTCCTGCCTTCTGATTGGTGTTTGACCCTTGGCCTGGCTTTGACTCTGCTTCCCGGTCTGGTGCTTCTGCTGACATCCGATGTATGACCTTTGGCCTGGCTTCTGACTCCGATTCTGGTTCCTGCCTCTACTGCCACGTGTGCTCCAGAGTATCTGAGGGACTCCAGCCCAGCAGTGCATCCTGGTTCCAGCTGATACCCCACAGACTTCTCATCTAGCCTGCACCAACTGGTAACTCCTGCCACTCCGGGCATAGCACTCCCTGTTCCACCTTCAGGGGCGCTGTGCACCTAGCTGCAAGGGAATCCCTCTGCACTTTGGCCTCCAATCAGGTAGCTGACAGGGACGCTACTTCTGGTCACCTGGGGGTCCTCAAGGAATTCCCATAATTTGCAGGGATTTCCTATCACTTTTTGTTCGGCTATGGGACAGGAAGTGAAAAAAAAATCTCTGTAATGGGACACAGGTGGCTAAAAAAAAATATAACCAAGGTTATAACTCTCCCTCGCTTTATCCAAAATGGAAAAAAAAGATGCCTATAGTTCTACTTCAATCTCACCCAGCTAAAGGTTGTCTTTATAGGTAGCCCCAACATATATTCATACCTTACATTTACATTAAATGCTATTGTTTTGTTCCATATATCACTTTATATATCACCTGTGTGCTAAGTAGCTTCCCTCTGTGAACTCCACCCCAGTCTCCAAATAAGGAAACACTATATGAGACCATGTGCTGCAAGCCTCGTTGCTGACCAATTATTGTGTGTTAGGCTTGTGTGGTTGCTTCTGCCGTGTGCTCTGTTTCAGTGTACCAATCTCAGCTTGTTCTTTGACCTTCCTTGTCTGCTAGTGTCCCCAATCTCGGCTTGTTCTTTGACCTTCCTTGTCTGCTAGTGACCCCAACCTTGGCGTGTCTCCTGTCTGTTTCTGTCTGCTTGTAGCCCTGACCCTTGGCTCTCACACTGACCATCTCTTGATATCTTGCAGTGCTGCTTTCTCTCCATTTCACCTGTAGCCCGCCATGAGCGTGAGTTGGGGGACCCAGGGTCCGCAACCTGGATCCAGTTGCAGCCAAGTCCATCCTCATCACCAGAGGCCCTGGTGAACACCTGCTGGCTCTTAGACTCCGCGCCCTGGGGAAACCTATGCTCTAGCTCCCTGTGCAATCTGTGTCAGTGTCCCAGTGGTCCCGCTTCCCTGCACTATCCTGATCTCTAGATGCAGCAGTCAGCTAGGGGTTCGCAACCTTAGTGATGTGCTTTGCAACCTTAGCAGTGAGCTTTGCACTTTAGCAGTGTGGTTCGCACCCCAGCAGGGCGCATCTGTCACCTTACCCCAGGTGACCTGACAGTTTGGTCGGCCATGGACCCAGCTTATGTGCCGCTACCCACCGATGATTCGCTGCAGGGCATAGTCCACAGACTTGAGACCCAGGAGTCTAATCAGACCCAGGAGATGCAATTCCTTCAGGATCTGGCTTCCCGCTTTGAGCAGCTTCAGTCCTCCTTAGGACCTTCGGTTCAACAACCTCAACCACAACCTGCTGCCGTTTCTGTTCCAGTCACAGCCGCGGCTGCGAACCCTTTGCAGTTACTGACTCCATCCTGTTACGCTGGGGACTCTAAGTCCTGCAGGGGGTTCCTTTAGCCAGTGCACCATCCTTTTTGAGCTTCAGCCTCAAAAATTCTCGTCTGATCGGGCGAAGGTAGCCTACATTATTTCTCTCCTGTCCGGCAAGGCTTTAGCCTGGGCTGCCCATCTGTGGGAGAAGAGTGACCCCGTGGTTTCTAGTCTGTCTAGTTTCTTGAAACTCTTTCAGAACATCTTCGAGGAACCAGGTCATGTCTCTTCAGCGGCCAGCGGCCTTCTATCCCTCCGCCAGGAGTCTTTTTCTGTGAGCCAGTATGCTCTCCATTTTCGGATTCTGTCTGCTCAGCTGAACTGGAATAATGAGGCCTTAGTTGCAACCTTTTTACAGGGCCTCTCTGACAGAGTGAAGCACGAATTAGTGGGTAGAACCATCCCCGCTGATCTGGACGACATGATCTCCCTGTGTAACCAGATCGACATTCGCTTTAGGAGGGGACACTAGAAAAGAGACGCCAGCACCCCTTGGCCTCTAGTCAGCTTGAGCTTGAGTGACCCATGGAGCATCCCCTGACAGCTGAGGAACCTATGCAGCTGGTCCGGACCAGGCTATCTCCCGAGGAATGTGCTAGGCGCAGAACTCTGGGCCTGTGTCTTTACTGTGGGGGCAAAGGTCATTTTAGTGACACTTGCTCACTGCTTCCAGGAAACGCACGGGTCTAATACACTAATACATCTGGAAGGTGGAGTATTGGACCCAGAAATATAACCTTCACATCTACTTCTGTTGGTGTTCCTGCATGTTGGTCCTTCTTCTCACTCGGTCTTGGCATATTTGGTTTCCGGAGCTGCCGGCAACTTTATGGACTGGAATACTGCATCCTCCTTGAAGCTTACCCTTTCACCCCTCGCCACTCTGTTGGTGGTCTTAGCGATCGATTGCACTCCTCTTCCAGGAGGGCCTCTCCGCTTCCATACCCTTCCGGTTAAGATGTCGTTTGGAGTACTCCACCAGGAAGAGATATCCTTCCTTGTCCTACCTAAGGCCTCAACCCCCATCGTATTGGGCCTTCCCTGGTTACAGCTCCATTTCCCACACATTGAGTGGACTTTTGGGCAGATACTGGCTTGGGGTTCCTCCTGTTTCTCGTCCTGCCTACTCAAGGTGGCTCCCAAAGAACGACTTCTTGTTGCCACCACCTCAGTTTCTTCTGCTCTTTCCACTGCATATAGTGATTTCCAGGATGTCTTCTGCAAGAAATCAGCTAAGGTGCTTCCTCCACACAGGTCCTTTGACTGTCAGGTCACCCGGGGTAAGGTGACAGATGTGCCCTGCTGGGGTGCGAATCACACCGTTGAAGTGCGAAGTGCACCGCTAAGGTTGCGAAGGTCACCACTAAGGTTGTGACCCCAAGCTGACTGCTGCGACTAGAGATCAGGCTGGTGCAGGGAAGCGGGACTTCTGGGACCCTGACACAGATTGGACAGGGAGCCAGAGCATAGGTTTCAACCGGAGTCTAAGAGCCAGCAGGTGTTCACCGGGGACTCTGGTGGTGAGGATGGACTTGGCTGCAACTGGATCCAGGTCGCGGCCCCCGGGGTCCCCCAGCTCACATTCACGGCAGGCTACAGGTGAAATGGAGAGAAAGCAGCAGTGCAAGATATCAAGAGACGGTCAGTAGGAAAGCCAAGGGTCAGGGCTACAAGCAGACAGGAGCAGACAGGAGACACGTCAAGGTCAGGAACACTAGCAGACAAGGAAGGTCAAAGAACAAGCTGAGATTGGTACACTGAAACAAACAGAGCACACGGCAGAAGCAACCACACAAGCCTAACACACAATAATTGGTCGGCAACGAGGCTTGCAGCACATGGTCTTATATAGTGTTTCCTTAATTGAAGACTTGGGTGGAGTTCACAGAGGGAAGCTACTTAGCACACAGGTAATGATGTGCATGGCCTCTAAGCTTACACAAACAAAGAGATAAGCAAACAGACAGGACATGAATTGTACTACAGGTTCATGACACTTGCACAATTGTGACTGGAACAAATGCCCCCATTTAGTTTCCCCCTCATTGTGTAAAAAGGGCATTTAGACCTCATTCCTACAGGCCTAATAAAGCATACACCCATGCGAGAGCCATGTTTACCTGCATAGGGATGTCCAGGTGTTCTGTGCATTCCCATGCAGGCAGTCCCATTCATGCCCATTGGGACGCAGCAGCTTCACAGACGCAGTTCCCAATCTGGCATCCATGTGGGTGCAGGTTCACTGCCTCAAACGCAGACAGTGTGCATTCAGGGCTGTGGTGTTTGGAACACCCTTGCATCCTTGTGTGGGTAAACACAGCCCATGCATGGTCGTATGCTGTAGTGAATGAGGCCGGAATGCTCTCTTTACACAATGAGGGGGGGACTGAATGTGGGCATTTGTTCCAGACACAAAGTGAAGGAAAATATCTCCAATAACCAGGGTTGCCAACTGCCAGTAAATTTACTGACAGTGATTTTTACAACTGTCTATGAATATCAGGGCCTGATAATTTGTCATGCTGCGCTGATTTTTTAAGTGTAAACCAAGCAAATTACTTGATATGGGTATTGTCAGTGTTTCCATGTTGGGTTTGAATATCAATTGCCTTAGTTTTTAATAGGAGTTCTGTTATTTTTTTAGTTTGCCAGTAAATTTTCCATGTTTTGCCAGTAAAAAATGCTGCGGGAGGTTGGCAACACTGACAATAACACACAAAAAAAGCTGTCAGAAATTTTGATCTGTCCACACTTTATCTTGTATCCTTCTCTATACTTTAAGCAGCAGACTTCTACAAACCAAATGACGTACTCTTGAAAGCACTGTGGAATTTGAATACCTTCTTGCTGTTTCTTGTTACATAATTGTCCCCTTTGTCATCACTGAAAATTCTGAAACTATGCAAACATACCCTGAAAATATAATACTCATAAATTGCACCTAAGTAGTTTAATCTCCATAAACTTCAGACAGCAAATAAACTCTTGTCATTCTGATTTACAGCTCGACCCTCCATTTTCCCTGCAAAAGTTACTTTCTACTGATGCTCTACCTTTGTTTTGCCTAAGAGAGTTTTGTATAAGCTCAGCTCCAGGCTTTAAGTCATACCTGTAACATTAACTCATTTATTTTATTTTATCTGGAAAGATTGTGAGAAAAAGAAAAAAAGACAGAAAAAATAGATAGAGATGAACACTTTATCTGTTCCACTTCAAAGCCAAACATTGTACTTTCAAGCACACCTGCCTTCTACAGAACCCCTGCTAGATAACAGTTTTGTAAACAACGCAGAGCGAAAGTAAAAGGGTATTAGATTACTTGTGCTTCTGATATGTGATACTGGAAACATTTGTAGAATTCTGAGATTTTACTCATATATGGACCAAGTGGTGGCACACCACATTTTTGGAGGCTGGATGAGGGATCTGTGTAAGATTTTGGAAAGACAATGAGCAAGAGGAAGATATTTTATCGATCTGACTGGCAATGCACATGGCACCACTTTTCAGCCCCTAGGAATCACAAATATAATGTTAGCAGCCAACTCCATGAAACAAATGTATTTAAATGCTACATTGCACATCTACAGTGGGGAAAATAATTATTTGATCCCCTGCTGATTTTGAAAGTTTGCCCATTTACAAAGAAATGAAGGGTCTATAACTGTTAGGTGTATTTTAACTACTTACCTACGGGCCACTTTTTTACATTTGGTGGTCACAAGCTAAAAACATTTTTTTTTTGCTAGAGAATGACTTAGAACCCCCAAACATTATATATATATATTTTTTTCAAACACCCTAGAGAATAAAATGGCCTTCGTTGCAATACTTTTTGTCACACAGTATTTGCGCAGCGGTCTTTCAAGCGCGATTTTTTTGGAACAATTTTACTTTTTTGAGTTAAAAAATAAGACAGTAAAGTTAGCCCAATTTTTTGCATATTGTGAAAGAGGATGTTACGCCGAGTAAATAGATACCATACATGAGACGGTTGAAAATTGCACACACTCGCGGAATGGCGACAAAGACCAGTATTTAAAAAGTTCCATAGGCGACGCTTTAAAATTTTTTTAACGGTTACCAGGTTAGAGTTACAGAGGAGGTCTTTTGCTAGAATTACTGGTCACACTCTGGCGATTGCGGTGATACCTCACATGTGTGGTTTGAACACTGTTTTCATATGTAGGCGCGACTTACGTATGCGTTTTCTTTGCTGCGCGAGCTCGCGGGGACGGTGGCGATTTGAAGTCTAAAAGACCCCCCATCCCTCCTTTGCACTTCACAGTATTCAGATTGCTAAAAATGGCGATTCTGAATCCTGTCACTTTTTTAAAATTGGCGCCGTTAACCGCCGTGTAAACTGGAAGTGATGTTGCTTCTAGAATTTGCTGAAGGAGACCCGATTGAAGCCGATTACGGCTTCTGTCAGGTCTCCTTCCAGCCGGCAGACGGGAGGCCGGAGAAGAGCGGCGGAAGGTGGCGGGAGGAGGGGATGTCCCCTCCCGCCCCCTGGGGTAACGACCGAGCGGCTCCCGAGCCAGATCGGTCGTTACCCCTGGATAACCGACCGCCAGCTCTAAAAAAATGATACCGGGATATAGCCTGCAGCTGCAGGCTATGTCCAGGAGAGCCGCTCAAACCCGACCGCCGCCTATTTACGTCGCTGGTCTGGAAGTGGTTAAATGATAGTGACAGAATATCAACCAAAAATCCAGAAAAAACACACAATACAAATGTTATAAATTGAGTTGCAGTTCAGTGAGTAAAATAAGTATTTGATCTCCAAGCAAAACATGACTTAATACTTGGTGGAGAAAACCCTTGTTAGCAAGTACAGAGATAAGGCATTTCTTGTAGTTGGTTCCCGGGTTTGCACACATCTCAGGAGGGATTTTGGTCCACTTTTCTTTACAGATCTCGAAATCCTTAGGGTTTCTTAGCTGTCACTTGGGAACTCAAAATTTCAGCTCCCTCCATACATTTTCTATAGGATTAAGATCTGGAGTCTGGCTAAGCCACTCCATGACCTTAATGTGATTCTTCTTGAGTCACTCCTTTTTTGTGTTGGGGGTATGTTTTGGGTCATTGTCATGTTGGAAGAACCATCCAGGGTGCATCTTCAGTGTTGTGGCTACCTTTAGCAGAGAAAAATCCCCAAAGCATAATGTTTCCATGTCCATGCTTGACTATAGGGATGGTGTTCTTAGGGTAATAGTCAGCATTTTTCTTCCTCCAAACACGGTGAGTTGAGAAAATGCTAAAGAGCTCAATTTTGGTCTCATCTGACCACAGCACTTTCTCCCAATTGTTCTCTGAATCATTTAGATGTTCATTGGCAAACTTCAGACAGCCCTGTACATGTGGCCTTTTGAGGAGTGGGACTGTGCGGGCGCTGCAGGATTTCAACCCATGGCAGCATATTGTGTTACCAATGATTTGTTTGGTGACTGTGGTCCCAGCTGCCTAAGTTGAGATCATCCACCGACTTCACCTATGTAGTTCTGGACTGATCTCTCAATTTTCTCATGACCATTCTTACCCCATGAGGTGAAATCTTGCATGAAGCTCCAGACCAAGGGCGATTGATGGTTGTTTTGTGTTTCTTCCATTTGCAAATAATCACTCCAACAGTTGTCTCCTGCTCACCAATCTTCTTGATGATGGTCTTGTAGCCCATTCCAGCCTTGTGCAGGTCTACAATCTTGTTACTGACATCCTTTGACAGCTCTTTGGTCTTGCCCATGATGGCGAGGAGTTGTCGTTAGGAACACTTTCTTAAATTGACAGGACAAATATGTGTACCACATGAGCACATACTGTAGCCAGCCTGTGGGAGCCAGAATTATTGTTGGTTGGTAGGGGATAGGGATGGGCCGAACACCCCCCCCAGGTTCGGTTCACACCAGAACTTGCGAGCAGGCAATACATTTGTGCAAACATGCTAACCCTATTAAAGTCTATGGGACACGAACATGAAAAATCAAAAGTGCTCATTTTAAAGGCTTATATGTAAGCTATTGCCATAAAAAAGTGTATGGGTACTCGGGTACTGCCCTAGAGGACATGTATCAGTGCAAAAAAAAGTTTTTAAAATAATTGTTTTTTCAGTAGCATTGCTCTTAATAATGATTAAAGTGAAAAAATAAAAATGAACTATTTCTTTAAATATTGTGACTGGGGGTCCCCTTAGTCTGCCTGTGAAATGGATTTTGGGGGGACCCCATGCAATTTTTTTTCCTAATTCTGTCCTCGGGTACCCCTTAACCACTTCCATACACTGTGTTATATATACTACACTGACTGCACCATATAGTCTGAACTGTATTAAATATACTACGGGGACTGCACTCTATAGAATTGTAATGACATGCCCCAGTCAAACAGGTGCAGAAAAAATGGGCTTTGGGTGTTGGTGGTGGCAGAACACTGTAACCCCTCATGGTTACTCTTCTTGGGCGCAGGAATGGGACCTGCTGTTGAAATTTTTTAAAAAAATTGTAATGACACGCCCCTGTTGAACAGGTGTAAAAAATTGGGCTTTGGGTGTTGGTAGTGCAGAACACTGTAACCCTTTACAGTTACTCTTGTTGGGCACAGGAATAGGTCCTGCTGTTGAAAATTATTATAAAAATTGTAATGACATGCCCCAGTCAAACATATGCAGAAAAATTGGGCCTTGGGTGTTGGTGGTGGCAGAACACTCTAACCCCCACAGTTACTCTTGTTGGGCGCAGAAATGGGCCCTGCTGTTAAAAATTATTATAAAAATCGAAATGAAATGCCCCAGTCATACAGGTGCAGAAAAATTGGGACTTGAGTAGAGTTGAGCGAACACCTGGAAGTTCGGGTTCTGCTGGTCCGTCCGAACTTCGGGACAAAGTCCGGGTCCGGGTCCGGACGGAACCCGAACGATCGCACGGACAAGACGTGGACATACTGACCCCGTAAAGTAAAGCTAAAAATATTATTAAAAATTGTCGTCCCGGGTAAAGACGCGGGTTGTTCTCATTGACACCCCCAATCTCACAAGACGGTGGTGGTTGTGGGTTCCGGGTTAAAAAGACGTATACAAACTGACCCCGTACAGTAATGTTAAAAATATTATTAAAAGTTGTCGTCCTGGATAAGGACACGGGTTGTTCTCATTGACATTTCCCAATGTCACAAGACGTGATGGTTGTGGGTTTCGGGTTAAAAAATGTGGACAAGTTGTCCCCGCACAGTAATGTTAAAAAAATTTTTTAAAGTTGTCGT
>BLSH010207240.1:1373501-1390755 GCA_018402905.1 Glandirana rugosa
CCCCCCCCCCCCCCCCCCCCGAGTCAATACTTTTTAGAACCACCTTTCACTGCAATTACAGCTGCAAGTCTTTTGGGGATGTCTCTACCAGCTTTGTACATCTATTCTAGAGTGACATTTTTGCCCATTCTTTGGAAAATAGCTCAAGCTCTGTCAGATTGGATGGAGAGCGTCTTTGAACAGCAATTTCCAAGTCTTGCCACAGATTCTCATTTGGATTCAGGTCTAGACTTTGACTGGGCCATTCTAACATATGAATATGCTTTGATCTAGACCATTCTATTGTATGTTTAGGGTCGTTGTCCTGCTGGAAGGTGAACCTCCGCCTCAGTCTCAAGTCTTTTGAAGACTCGGTTTTCTTCTAAGCTTGCCCTGTATTTGGCTCCATTCATCTTCCCATCAACTCTGACCAGCTTCCCTGTACCTGCTGAAGAAAAGCATCCCCATAACATGATGCTGCCACCACCATATTTCACAGTAGGGATGGTGTGTTCACGGTGATGTGCAGTGTTAATTTTCCGCCGCACATAGCGTTTGGCTTTTAGGCCAAAAATTTCCATTTTGTTCTCATCTGACCAGAGCACCTTTTTCTACATGTTTGCTGTGTCCCCCACATTGCTTCTAGCAAGCTGCAAATGGGACTTCTTATGGCTTTCTTTCAACAATGGCTTTCTTCTTGCCACTCTTCCATAAAGGCCAGATTTGTGGAGTGCACAACTAATAGTTGTCCTGTGGACAGATTCTCTCATCTCAGCTGTGGATCTCTGCAGCTCCTCCAGAGTTACCATGGGCCTCTTGGCTGCTTCTCTTAATACCCGGCTTGTCAGTTTAGGTGGACGGCCATGTCTTGGAAGGTTTTCAGTTGTACCATACTCCATTTACAGATGATGGATAGAATAGTGCTGCGTCAGATGTTCAAAGCTTGGGATATTTTTTTTATAACCTAACCCTGCTTTAAGCTTCTTCACAACTTTATCCCTGACCTGTCTGGTGTGTTCATTGGCCTTCATGATGCTGTTTGTTTACTAAGATTCTCTAAAAACCACTGCGGGCTTCACAGAACAGCTGTATTTATACTGAGATTAAATTAAGCACAGCTGGACTTTATTTATTAATTAGGTGATTTCTGAAGGCAATTGGTTCCACTGGATTTTAGTTATGGGTATCAGAGTAAAGGGGGCTGAATACAAATGCACGCCACACTTTTCACATATTTATTTTTCATTTGCCTTCCACTTTACAATTATGTGCCACTTTGTGTTGGTCTATCACATGAAATCCTAATAAAATACATTTAAGTTTTTGGTTGTAACATGACAAAATGTGGAAAATTTCAAGGAGTGTGAATACTTTTTGAAGGCACTGTATGATTACAATGTACACCATATGGCCAAAAGTATGTGGACAGCCCTCCCTGTGAGTTCAAGTGCTTCCACAGCACCCATTGTGAACATGTACATAAAATCAAGTATATTTTCATGCAAACTTTATTGCCAAAGCAATACTTTCAACCCTGTGGAAAAAAAACGTTTCTGTTCCAGCATGATTGTACCACGGTGCAATCTTGGAGAAAGCCTTCCCAGAAGAGTGGAAGCTGTTATAGCCTCAAGGGGGAACAAAGCAATATTAGGTTTTGGAATGGAATGTCCAACAAACTTAAATTAATGTGATGGTCAGGTGCTCACAAACTTTAGCCATATAGGAGTTGATTTACTAAAACTGGAGAGTGCAAAATCTGGTGCAGCTCTACATAGAAACCAATTAGCTTCCAAGTTTCGTTATGTCAAAGCTTAATTAAACAAGCTGAAGTTAGAAGCTGATTGGCTACCATGCACTGCTGCAACAGATTCTGAGTGCTCCAGTTTTAGTAAATCAACCTCATAGTGTAGTTTATATAGCAGCAATTCTTTGCGCTATGGTGGAACAGGGGGTTTAAAGCATAAATATGTGGCCAGCAAACTGCAGGCACTGCATGCTGTGAAGTCAGAATAGGCCCTAATTAGGGTTGCCACCTGTCCGGGATTCACCCTGACAGGTGTGGTTTGGAATCCTTCGTCCAGGTTTCAGGTTGCCTGAAACCCGGACACATTATTCAAACTGTTCTTTGGCTTCCCAGCAGGGTTGCTGGCTGCAGTTATCTAAGCTGAGAGAGTCTGTTACATTCTCTTTCACACTGCCCAAAGCCAGCACTAACAATCCCCCCAAACACACACAGATGGGAGAGAAGAGAGGGCTTGATCTGCACCTCTTTCTCCTGCCCCTTCTCCTCTGTCTCTGCCCACACTCCAATCCCCAGTGCTGTGCCTCAGAAAAGGAAAGTGGGGGCTGAAAATTTGAAGTCCAGCAGCCTCAGATATATCTGGATGAGAGGTGCTGACTGCCAAGGGTTGAGTGAGCTCACCGTCCATCCTTGTCTGTGACAAAGTCTCCCCCCTTCTCTGTCCTGCCTCTGAGTGAGTACACTAAGGTAAATCGGGGTTCTCAGAGCACCCCTTACATCAGAGTTCCCCTATACACAAGAGTCCACAGTGTTCCCCCTTACATTAGAGTCATCTCCATACATCAGAGTTCTCAGTGTTCCTCCCTAAATCAGGGTTCCCAGAGCATCCTTTATGTCAGAGTCCCCAGAGTTTTCCCTTACATCGGAGGCTGTAGAGTCCCCCCTTACAGTGAAAGGGAACTCTGCCAGTTAAGATGTAAAAGGGGAACTCTGTGGACGCTGATGTAAAGGGGAACTCTTGTTATTAACTTCATATGATTAGAAATGTTATTTAATAGCAAAATATATGCATAGTTTATACTATAAAAAAAAAAAGTGCTGTGCGCCGCTAAAGTGTTCGGATTTGACTTGAAGAAAAGCTGGCAACCCTAGCCCTAATCCCTATGAATGCTTCCAGTACCTTGTTGAATGAAGCTCTTCTGAAAGAAAAATTGGCCCCTACTAAGTACTGGATAGGTGGAAAAGAAGGATAAACCAATGGAAAACAGTAGTAGTTGTGTGGATTGCTACTATCCTCACCAATCTGTACATGTTGGGAATTTAATTGTATAACATGTTGATTTTGTGATTATATAACATGCTAGAAATGCCATGTTCTGTGCATGCTTCTGTTTGCTATTCACATAGTGTACTAATACATTTATCTTAGCTGTATAAAGAAGGTGCCAAGAGCTTTCCTTTTTTACTGACTGCATAACAAGTGGATCACACTATGAAGACAATTTTCTGGATGGCAACTTTTTAGTTATATGTACATAAGGATTATATTACTAAGCAGGAACTCAAAAGCTTGTGAAAAGTAACTAGCACTTAGCAAATACTATCTGTTCATACAAGCTTTTAACAGGGGGACCTCATTTTAAATGTTAACTTGAAGTATATCTAAACCCTAAAACATACAATGGTTTGCTGACATAACTTACCAGTCCTTAGGTCTTTCTCTCACATGCCTCTTGTGTTTATTTTTATTCACACAAACTAAAGCCTCGTACACACGGTGCGACGCTCGTACGACCGAACGGCCCAAATCGTATGTTGGCTTATGTATCTCGCATACTGACATGCACTAAGCGATCGTACAACGAAGCCGAAGGTGGTGACGTGTTACGAACGTATAAAGAGGAAGTTCAGGTGCATGTGATTTGTGAATTAGGAACGTGGGTTTACAGGAACGAACACTTCCGAACATCCCTGACTTCTGAGCATGCGTGTTTTGCACACACAACTTGTTGGACCAACTTCTCTGTACACACGATACAACGGTCGTACAACCGCTTGTTGGTACAACCAACGTTTTCTAGTCTGCTTATCCAACTTCTGTAGTGCGACCGTCGTACGTCGGCTGTTCTGATCACGCGTACTAATGGTCGGATGATCATACGGCGTTTAAGCGTTATTTTAACAGCCCATAAACTGCCCTATATGATACCCTATGTGTCCATGCACATGTGGACGTTTATTGTCGTTTAGGAGCAGTGGTGTTTATGGGCTGTTGTTGAACGCCCTTAAATCGCGTTCAAGAGTTGTTCTTTTGACCACAAAAAATGTTGAAAGCTAAAAAGGGGAAAAACGCTCAAAAATGCTGACACCCATGTTCAAAAATGTTCAAAAAATGCTGATGCTCAAAAACGGTCGGACAACCGCTTGTTGGTACAACCAAAGTTTTATAGTCTGCTCATCCAACTTCTGTTGTATGGCCATCGTGCGTCACCTGTTCTAATCGTGCGTACTAATGGTCGGATGATCATACCACGAGCGGTCATACACCGTTTGCATACGACCGTTGAACCGTGTGTATGAGGCTTTAGACTCCATGAACACTGAAGCTGATAAACAATCGTTTTTCGGCATATGAGCATTATTTTAACAGCCCATAAACGGCCCTATATGATACCCTATGTGTCCATGCACACGTGGACATTTATTGTTGTTTAGGAGCAGTGACGTTTATGGGCTGTTGTCTGAACGCCCTGAAATCGCGTTTAAGAGTCGTTCTTTTTACCACAAAAAACGTTAAAAGCTTGAAAAAGACCAAAAAAAGCTCAACCATAAATGCTAACGCTCAAAAATGTTCAAAAACATTCAAAAATTGCTGATGGTCACAAACGCTTAAAAAACGCTGATAAACGCTTAAAAACTCACTACAAAGCTACTGACATTTTTAGAGCATTTTTTTAACGTCCTGTGTGCATGGAGACTCACTATATATTCAGGATTAGGTTAGCAGCTAGACTGAATGTGCATAGATACTGCTGAAAGCCTAGATGTGCATTTGGCTTTTGTTTAGAATAGAGCTCCAAATGCATTTGGGTGCAAGAACTGTGACACCTGAGTGAATGAGGCCTTGTATGTCATGCCCGCATTGTTTTTTTTCTATATTTTTACCGGGTGATCCTGCCAGTAACACACTTTCTGCCCTTGGGAGCTAACTTCCTGTACTGTAAATCTCCTTATATCCAATGCATAGGGAGGAGGTGTTGTGTAGTTCACTGAGTTAACATGGGTAGGAAAATAACATGGCAGAGAATAGTGATGTATTTCTGGCCGGATCAACAGGTATTTTTTTGCACTTTTTAAGCAAATATAAGAAAATACTTCCATTGTGTGCAAGTATGAATATACCTTAAGCGCTCATCGAAGAAAGCCCACTCATGATGGTATGTGGCAACCTCAGCCTGGGCTCCCTGAGCGTGGCCTGGCGGGAAACCAGGCTGAGGTTGCCACATACCATCACCAGTGGGCTTGCTTCAATGTGCGGCTTAACCACTTCAGCCCCGGAAGGTTTTACCCCCTTCATGACCAGGCCATTTTTGCTATATGGTACTGCGTTACTTTAAAGCGGAGTTCCACCCTAAAGAGGAACTTCCGCTTTAATGGAAGGTGACCCCCCTAACATGCCACAATTGGCATGTCTTTTTTTTGGGGGGTGACCAGGGACCCTGTTTTCACAGGGTCCCAGGTCCACTTCCTCCCCTGGCGCCGCGGCTCAGGGAAGGAAGTCCACCTTCCCCCCTCCTTCTCGCCGATCTTCTGGGACACGTCACAGGTCCCAGAAGATACGCTGGCTGGTCACAAGGCGCAGCGTGACTCGTGCATGCGCAGTGCGCGCCCGGCTTTGAAGCCAAAGCCAGGTGCCCACACCTGTGATGCCGGAGCCGCCAAGGGGAGGGGGGGGCGAAGAGCGAGCCCTCGGGCGACCGCATTGCTGGAGTGAGGTGCAGGTGAGTGGCCGATTGTTAAAAGTCAGCAGCTACACTTTTTGTAGCTGCTGACTTTTACATGGGTTGAACACCGTTTTAACTGACAATTGTGCAGTTGTACCCAAATAAAATGTATGCCCCTTTTTTTCCACAAATAGAGCTTTCTTTTGGTGATATTTGATCACCACTGCGGTTTTTTGGGGGTTTTTTTGCGCTATAAACAAAAAAAGAGCGACAATTTTGAAAAAAAATATATATTTTTTACTTTATGCTGTAATAAAGTATCCAATTCAATCCATATCCAATAAAAAAATGTAAAAAAAATAATTTCTTCATCAGTTTAGTCCAATATGTATTCTGCTACATATTTTTGTTAAAAAAAATCCCAATAAGTGTATATTGATTGATTTGCACAAACTTTATAGCGTCTACAAATGATGGGATATTTTTATGGAATTTCTGTTTATTTATTTTTTTACTAGTAGTGGTGGGGATCAGCCATTTTTAGTGGAGGTGCGATATTGCGCCGGAAAAAATCAGACACCTAACTGACACTTTTTTGGGGACCAGTGACAATAATGCAGTGATCAGTGATAAAAATGTGCACTGTTACTGTAGTAATGACACTGGCAGTGAAGGGGTTAACACCAGGGGAGATGAAAGGGCTAAGTCTGTCCCTAGGGGGTGCTTACTAACTGTGTGGTTATTGCTCTGACTGGGAGAACCCCCAGATCCGTGTTCCTGCTTAGCAGGAACACAAGATTTCTATGTTCTCCCCTGTTAGAACAGCAATCTGCCTTGTTTACCAAGGAAGATCACTGTTCTGCTTCCCTGCGGGTAACTGGCGGACATTGCATCCGCCAGATCTGCTAATTGGCTCCACCTCTGTCTAATCAGCGCGCAAATGCATGATGCAATGCACGGGTACATTGTTTGATGCAGCTGGGCCGTCTTGCCAAAGTAAAGGCAGTCCGGAAGTGGTTAAGGGACATTCATACTTCCACACATTGATGTTTGGAGCCGGGACAGGCTCCCTCTGCAGCCAACACTCACAGCAGTGAACCAGGACTAGCACCCTTTTCTAAGCCTGAGCAGCTCGCACACAAGATTTTGGTCACAGAAAATGCCTCCAATTGCATATTTAATAGACCAAAGGGAACAAAAAATTCTTTGCTAGGATAAACACATACTTCTTTTTACCCAAAACCTTTTTTCTAAGTGCTAGAAGATCTGTCAACTTAAAGTGGAACTAAAGTCTGCAATACTTATATTAGCGCCAACGGCTTGATGCCCACAAGGTCCCTTGCTGGTGCCCTGGCTTTTTCTGGCTGCCAGTCTTTGATCATCTTGATTGGCTGGCACAGGATGACAAACTTCTGTGCATGAGCAGGAGTTCAGTCATCACAGCACACAGGCATAGTGCTGGAATGTATACTGAGCTGTGTATGGAGTGTACATTTCTAAGGAAAATGGCAGGCAGATAGGTTTATTTTATTGCTTGTCTCTTCTGCAATAAACAGTCTGGTTTAGTTCTGCTTTAATTTCCAATTTACAGGTTCAACATATACCACATAAAATTATCATAGCCAAAAGCCTGTTTCAAAACCCTTTAAATACCCTGATGACATAGACTAATTTTTAAGTATGAGGTTGGATGTTTTGTAAACTTATTTGACAGAACAGGAAGTAATGGAAAACCATTCTATTCCATGTCTATTGACAAGTATGAGAAAGAACAGAAAGTAAGAAGTGGACACACAAGAGCTGCATGGGGACATTTTTGTAGTCTAATGTTGAAGATGGGCTACATTACTACATTATTAACCACCTTAATACCCTCATACATATCCAGTATCTCACAAAAGTTAGTACACCCCTCACATTTTTGTAAATATTTTATTATATCTTTTCACGTGACAACACTGAAGATTTTACACTTTGCTACAGTGTAAAGTAGTGAGTGTACAGCTTGTATAACAGTGTAAATTTGCTGCCCCCTCACAATAACTCAACACACAGCCATTAATGTCTGAACCGCTGGCAACAAAAGTGTGTACACTCCTAAGTGAAAATGTCCAATTTGTGCCCAATTAGCCATTTTCCCTCCGGGTGTCATGTGACTCGTTAGTGTTACAAGGTCTTAGGTGTGAATGGGGAGCAGGTGTGTTAAATTTGGTGTTCTCGCTGTCACTCTCTAATGCTGGTCACTGGAAGTTCAACATGGCACCTCATGGCAAAGAACTCAGAGGATCTGAAAAAAAATATTTTTGCTCTACATAAATATGGCCTAGGTTATAAGAAGATTGCCAAGACCCTGAAACTGAGTTGCAGCATGGTGGCCAAGACCATACAGCGGTTTAACAGGACAGGTTCCTCTCAGAACAGGCCTCGCCATAGTCAACCAAAGAGGTTGAGTGCACGTGCTCAGCGTCATATCCAGAGGTTGTCTTTGGGAAATAGACGTATGAGTGCTGCCCAGCATTGCTGCAGAGGTTGAAGGGGTGGAGGTTCAGCCTGTCAGTGCTCAGACCATACTATGCACATTGCATCAAAATAGTCTGCATGACTGTTGTCCCAGAAGGAAGTCTCTTCTAAAGATGATGCACAAGAAAGCCCACAAACAGTTTGGTGAAGACAAGCAGACTAAGGACATGGATTACTGGAACCATGTCCTGTGGTCTGATGAGACCAAGATAAACTTATTTGGTTCAGATGGTGTCAAGCGTGTGTGGCAGCAACCAGGTTTGGAGTACAAAGACAAGTAGCTGAGGGTAAAGGTGATGGACAGGCCAAGCATGTCTCCAGATCTAAACCCTATTGAGCATGTGGGGGACATCCTCGAAAGGAAGGTGGAGGAGCGCAAGGTCTCTAACATCCACCAGCTCTGTGATGTCGTCATGGAGGAGTGGAAGAGGAAGCCAGTGGCAACCTGAGAAGCTCTGGTGAATTCCATGCCCAAGAGGGTTAAGGCAGTGCTGGAAAATAGTGGTGGCCACACAAAATATTGACACTTTGGGCCCAATTTGGACATTTTCACTTAGGGGTTTACTCACTTTTGTTGCCAGCAGATTTGACATTAATGGCTGTGTGTTGAGTTATTTTGGTGGGGGGCAGCAAATGTACACTGTTATACAAGCTGTACACTCACTACTTTACTGTAGCAAAGTGTAATTTCTTCAGTGTTGTCAGATAAAAGGATAAAAATATTTACAAAAATGTGAGGGGTGTTCTCACTTTGTGAGATACTGTGTATACAGCCTCATATTGAGGTGGTTAAACCAGGATCATGATTGAGGCTTCAGTTAAACTATGATCCTGGAACCATTTTCTTCAGCAGCCGATTCCCTATCTTGTAAACGTGATCCAAGCAGCTCTACAGCTGCTCAACCGTTTTACAAGCGGAAGAAGGGAACCAACCCCCCCGCCCCCTCCTTCCCGCTGCCATTACCCCTACCTTTCCCGGCCTCTCCCAACCCACAGGGGAGCTCAGGGACTTTATAATCGGCTACGTTGGCTGACCTGCACAGTGTGGGAGGAATTGACATTGTTTCTCCCTCGTTGTGAAATCATGAAATTTAAGCGATGAGGATTTCAATGGCTCCCACTGCTGTGTCTGAGCCAATGAGGAGAGAGCGGGTGCCTTTGCTCTTCTGCACATTGCTGGATCGAGATTGAGCTCCGGTAAGTATAAGGGAGGGTCGAGGAGGAGCTGTTTGCAGAAGGTTTTTTAATTTAATGTTGAGAATGTATCAAGGGAAAAAACTTTCTGCCTTTAGAATCATTTTAAATATACACTATATACTGTATATATTGATTGGGGGTTCTAAGAGATTTTCTAGAAAAAAAATGTTGGTTTTTTACATATATGACAAATGTCAGAATTGGCCTGGGGGTCAAGTGGTTAATCACAATTATGTTATGGGGAACCTAAGAATTTAGTTTAAAACAAATTCATCTTTTTTTCTATTCCCTTTATCAATAAATCTTGGGCTTTCATTTTTTTTATCTTAGCAAGGAATATGAGATTACAGAGAATGATTTAGTAATTCAAAATTTACAGGAATTGTTTAAATAAAGCTTAGAGCAACTTGTTATGCTGCGGATGTATATACTTTGCTTCCATAGCCGAGTAGATGAATTTTAATCTATTTATTAATATTATCTCTGGGTGTGGACATACATTCACTCTCTGGCTTCTGTCCCAATTTCTGTGTTTAAATAAATCAAAAAGAAATGAAAAAAGAACTTGGCCTCTGCACACAGTGCTTCAAGGATACGTCTGACTGACACATATGAATAGTCCAACCCAGTAACTAGCTAGGTCTTGTCTGGAAAGGTTCATGTACCATTTTCCAGCCTTAAATGTATACTTTTATTTACTGCACCTATCTCCCATTATTCAATGGAGATACAGACAAAATCTACCAAAGTTGACCTTGATAGGATATGTCTAGGGCTGCTTCTAAGATGTGTCAAAGTAGGAAGAAAGGCCCTCCTTTGTCAATATGACTTTCAAAACCATCTGTATTTGACCTATAACAAGCCATTACATTTAAATTTCTTTGTTAAATGAGGCACTTGGCCTTCGGTGATCCTTCATGATTCCTTCCCAGTATCTACTGCCCAGCTGTTGTTTAAAAACCAGTAGATATTGGTGTTGGTAATGTCAAAGGCTTATTATTCCTTATGATTTTCAGATTTCAGCAGCTTTTGAATGCCAAAGGACAGCCAAAACACATGGCCAAGGCAACAAAGGAGTGGCTCAAGAAGAACATTAAGGTCCTGGAGTGGCCTAGCCAGTCTCCAGACCTTAAACCCATAGAAAATGTGTAGAGGGAGCTGAAGGTTCGAGTTACCAAACCTCAGCCTCAAAACCTTAAAGACTTGGAGAGGATCTGCAAAGAGTGGGACAAAATCCCTCCTGAGATGTGTGCAAACTTGGTGGCCAACTACAAGAAACATCTGACTTCTGTGACTGCCAACAAGGGTTTTGCCATCGAGTACTAAGTCATGTTTTGTGAAGGGGTCAAATATTTATTTCACTCATTAACCCCTTCCTTACCGGGCACTTAAACCCCCCTCTTTGGCTTTCAGCGCTGTCGCATTTTGAATGACAATTGCGCGGTCGTGCGACGTTGTGCCCAAATAAATTTGCGTCCTTTTTTCCCACAAATAGAGCTTTCTTTTGGTGGTATTTGATCACCTCTGCATCATTTCTGATCGTCGCTATAAACAAAAAATGAGCGACAATTTTGCAAAAAAGAACAATATTTTTTACTTTTTGCTAAAGTATAAATCCATTAAAAAAAATTATTCTTCAGTTTTGGCCGATATATATTCTTCTACATATTTTTGGTAAAAAAAAAATCGCAATCGGCGTATATTGATTGGTTTGCGCAAAAGTTATCGCGTCTACAAACTGGGTATTGATTTATGGCGTTTTTATTATTTTTTTTTTTTTTTACTAGTAATGGCGGCGATCTGCAATTTTTATCGGGACTGCGATATTGCCGCAGAAATTATGGACATTTTTTACACATTTTTGGGACCAATGACATTTATACAGCGATCAGACATTTAAATATCCACTGATTACTGTGTAAATGTCATTGGCAGTGAAGGGGTTAACCTGCAGGGGGCAGTGAAGGGGTTAAATATGTTCCCTGGGTGTGTTCTAACTGTGGGGGGGCAGGGCTGGCCGGGACATAACAGATCTAACTGATCCCAGTGACAG
Source organism: Glandirana rugosa (assembly GCA_018402905.1). NCBI lineage: Eukaryota > Metazoa > Chordata > Amphibia > Anura > Ranidae > Glandirana > Glandirana rugosa. The sequence goes on from BLSH010207240.1 coordinate 1,384,936, forward strand.
GGATCAGTAGATCTGGTATGTCCCCTGTCACAGAACGGGGAACCGCCGTGTTTACATCGGCGGTTCCCCGTTCTGAGGCTGCTAAAAGAGATCGGCGGGTCTCGGGCGGACATCGAGTCCGCCCGACCCATGGGCACGCCCCCGCGAGGAGCGTGCACAGGGGACGACGTCCATGGACATCGTCCCGGCATTTCAGATGCGCGCTGGAGCCGTACTTTGGCAATAGCGCGGATCTGTAGGGGTTAATATAGCAATCTGCAAGTGTGCAATTATGCTTCTACTCCCGTCCTGTGTATATTTTAAAACATAAATATATAATGCCTTATCTTTAAGAGTGGCTGATAGTCGTGGTCCACCTGCCCGCTGCCCTCAATCACACGAATTCCACACACCTGGAGTCACTGAACAGGCCGGTACTTTGTTTTGTTGTTTTATTTAGGGGTTGAACTTGGATAGGGTTTAGGGATGACTGTAGGATGCCCAGTAATTGAACATGGACCTACTATATACACCTCCAGTATATACACTTCTTCTCCTCCAGCACCTTACTTGCTGACTATTACTCTTCTCCTTTCCTCTCTCCAGCACACTACTTGTTGACAGTTACACTTGTTTCCCTGCTCCAAAAGGATATTTATCATACCTCCATGACATCTCCTCTTCACCTCAGCTAGCACATGGTGAGGCCTGCTGCAGCCACGAGCAAGACCTCAGAACCACCCTTTTTGGGTAAGAATCGTGGGTTTCTATCCCTGATACTGTGGACCCTCTATTGTGTAATGAAGTACGTTGGATGAACTACTACTTCCAGCCCATCCATCTTCCAGATCCATCCGGCCTGCGGTCAAATGGCTCTCCTTCCCCTTGGTTGGTTCCTCCTGATTTCTACAGACTGCTCTCTCTCCTCTCAGACTATCTCAGCGTTCTCATCCAACTCCCAGGGGTCGCCACTCACCGACTATATGGTGGATACTTTAAAGAGTCTCCCTCCATGTAGAACTCAGCTGCTCTCCTGCTTCTCCTGTGCCACTCCAGGAGCTGACTCCCGCTCTTGGCTGCACCCAAGCCCCAGGCCTCAGGTTCACCCCCCCAGACAGGGGGATCCCCTCCCGGGCGAGGCCTGATCTGCAGCTCCAGCTACAACCTCATCTCTTCCACCTGAACTCTCCTGACACCTGCTGGCAGATAGCTGTACCTAAGGAGGCCTGCCCCCTGACAACCCTGCCGGTGGATTGGTCAAGGCTCCTTGTCATACATCAGGAAGTGACACCTCCTCATCCATCCCCCTTCTAGAGCTTTCCCAGCTCAAAGGGAAGAATCTCCAAGGGGTGTACCTTCCCTCCATCTCCAGCCCCACCCCTGAGCCACTCCCAGCCCAGATCAAAACATTCAGGCCTGCATTTACAGTCAGGCCTGGCTAGATTTTTCCTTTCCTGCCAAAAATGTACAAAAGTAAAAGCACCTACACTATGGGGGCGCTACACAATTTATATAATATATTTATAAATGGTTTGCCAGGTAAACCTGGTAAACCCTTTATAAATATATTATATAAATAATAAAGTACATTTTTTAACCCGAGCGGTTCCTGAGCAGAGTTGGTCATGGTCAGTAATCACTACTACTGCTAGTCTACAGAAATACGTTTTTTGTTGTCCATGGTGGTTATTTTTAATATAGCGATCTGCAAGTGTGCAGTCATGCTTCTACTCCCATCCTGTGTATATTTTAAAACAGAAATATATAATGCCTTATCTTTAAAAAAAATATTTTATTATTTATATAGTATATTTATAAAGGGTTTACCAGGTTAGGAAAAATTATGAACACTAAATAAATACAGTATCTAGCAGTGGATGTAGAGCGAGAGCAATCAATCGTATGGATACCCAATAACTGCACATGTGTGATTTCTATGGTGTACTACACAGAGCTCTGTACATCATATACCAGGCTGTGTATTATACACAGAGCTCTGTACATCAAATATCAGGCTCTACATTGTAGAGCCTGGTATATGATGTACAGAGCCCGGTGTATAATGTGCAGCCTGGTATATGATGTACAGAGCCTGGTGTATAATGTGCAGATTGGTATATGATGTACAGAGCTTAGTGTATAATGTGCAGATTGGTATATGATGTACAGAGCTTAGTGTATAATGTACAGCCTGGTATATGATGTACAGAGCACGGTGTATAATGTGCAGCCTGGTATATGATGTACAGAGCTCTGTTTATATGCAGCATGGTATATGATGGGCAGGGCCGATCCTGGGCGGATGCGTGGGCTGCTCCTCACCCAGGCGCCACAGAGGTGGGGGTGCTGAAGAGTCCTCCTCTCCCTCCCTCCTCCTCTCCTCTCCAGCGGCGATCTACCGAAGTGTCACAGAGCCTTGCTTTGAACTGTTCAGTCTGTATTAAAATCCTGCGTCCTAGAGGGGAGGCTCCTATGATAGATGTCACGCTGATCTCATGCGGAATTTTAATACAGCTGAACAATTCACAGCAAAGCTCTGTGACACTTCGGGAGATCACCGTTGTCACTGTGTGTGATCCATGTCTGCCCTGGCAGGCAGCATTGCTGGACACTGGTAGGCGGCATTGGCGAGCAATGTCATGTTGCATTGGTGGGCACTGTCATGCTGCATTGGTATGCACTGGCAGGCGGCATTGGTGGGCACTGGCAGGCGGCATTTCTGGGCACTGGCAGGTGGCATTGGTGGGCACTGTCATGCTGCATTGGTGAGCACTGGCAGGCTAAATTGGCAGGCACTGGCAGGTTGCATTGGGGGGCACTGGTAGGCGGCATTGATTGGCACTGGCAGGTGGCATTGGTGGGCACTGGTAGGCTGCATTGGTGGGCACTGCCAGGTGGAATTTATGAGCAGTGGTAGGCTGCATTGATGGGCACTGGAAGGTGGCATTGATGGGCACTGGTAGGCTGCACTGATGGGCACTGATAGGCTGCATTGATGGGCACTGGTAGGTGGCATTGATGGGCACTGGTAGGCAGCATTAATGGGCACTGATAGGCAGCATTTGGTGGGCACTGGTAGGTTGCATTGGATGGGCACTGATGAGGTTGCATTTGATGGGCACTGGTAGGCTGCATTTGATGGGTACTGATGAGGCTGCATTGATGCATTAATCTCTTGTATCATGTCGCAGTCTCTGACCATCTCTTGTACTATGTCTGCAGTCTCTGACCATCTCCTGTACTATGTCTGCAGTCTCTGACTATCTCCTATAATATGTCTGCAGTCTTTGACCATCTCCTGAAGTATATCTACAATCTCTGACCATCTCCTCTACCATATCTGCAGTCTCTGACCATCTCCTGTACCATGTCTGCAGTCTCTGCCCATCTACTGTAGTATATCTGCAGTCTCTGACCATATCCTGTGGTATGTCTGCAGTCTCTAACTATCTCCTGTAGTATGTCTGCAGTCTCTGACCATCTCCTGTACTATATCTACAGTCTTTGACCATCTCCTGTAATATGTCTGCAGTCTCTGACCATCTCCTGTACAATGCCTGCAGTCTCTGGCCATCTTTTGTACCATGTCTGTAGTCTCTGACTGTCTCCTGTACCATGTCTGCCATCTCCTGTAGTATTTCTGCAGTCTCTGACTGTCTGCTGTACCATGCCTGCAGTCTCTGACCATCTCCTGTCATGTCTGCAGTCTCTGACCATCTCCTATATCATGTCTACAGTCTCTGACCATCTCCTGTAGTATCAGCCTCTGACTGTCTCCTGTACCATGTCTGCAGTCTCTGACCATCTCCTGTATCATGTCTGCAGTCTCTGACCATCTCCTGTAGTATGTCTGCAGTATGTTCGGGGGGGTTTTTTTTAACAGACTCTCTAACAGAAGCCCTCTCTCTGTCCTTCAGAGAGGCTCCCCTCCAGGTCCCATTAGCGTACTATGCTTCTGTTCCTGTATTTTGCTTATTGACAAGAGACCATAGGAGGATCCCAGGGTAACAAAAACTCCTTAGGGGAGCATCTCTGTGTTTGAGCCCTGCCATAGAAACATTTGTAGTGGGGGCGCCAGAAATATTTCTGCACCCTGGCGTCTGTGACCCTAGGATTGGCACTGCATCCCAGTCAGCGGAGTCTCCGGGCTGCATGTTGTGCACAAAGCAAAGTGCTGTCCCTTTAGCCTGCGGCAGCCCATTCAGTTTGCGGAATGGCAGGGGGGCGGAGACTAGAGGTTAGCTGACTTGTGACTGAAGTAGGAGGGAATGGAGACCCCATTGCTTCATCTCTGCATAGGTGTCACTGCCGCCAGACACCACAGAGCCGAATACACAGTAAGTACAACTGCCTGTAAGCTTATCCTCCCCAGCACTGCTACTGACCCCCCTCCTAGCACTGCTACTGACCCCCTCCCAGCACTGCCACTGACCCCCCCAACACTGCCACCTCAGCACTTCCACTGACCCCCCCTCCCAGCATTGCTACCTCAGCACTGCCACTGACCCCCCCCCCCCTCCCAGCACTGCCACTGATCCCACTCCCCCACCAGCATTGCCACTGATACCACTGTCATATACTGCCCTAGCCTATCTGTATACTGCCCTAGCCTGTCTATATACTACCCTAGCCTGTCTATATACTGCCCTAGCCCGCCCCTTGGAATTGAACATAATGATATGTAATATAATTTAGCATATAGACAAGGTGCTGTTGCATGTAAATCTGACTTCATGATAAACTTAATTTTTAAATTATCATGGATTATAAGGCTACTTTCACTCAAGTTAGTGGCAAAGCGCCGCTAGTTTTAGCTGCGCTTTACAGCAGTTATAGCTGCACTTCGGCACTGCTTTTCGGCTGGTAGCGGGGCACTTTTAACCCCCCACTTCTTGGGGGGTTAAAAGGGGCGGTTTGCAAGAGGTAAATACATCGCTTCCAAACTGCCCCAAAGATTTTGCTTGCAGGACTTTTTCTAACATCCTGCAATCGCACTGCAGGAGAGGCAGTTTTCAGGCACTTTACAGGTGATATTTCTAGCGCTAAAACGCCTGAAAACTGCCTCAGCGTGAAAGGGGTCTAATGGATGTGGGGGCCTTTTGGTGGGCGTGATTTTTCTTTTTTTTGGGGGGGGGCAGCATTTCAACCTTGGACCCAGGCAGCACAATGTCTTGGGCCAGCCCTGATAATGTGCAGCCTGGTATATGATGTACAGAGCTCTGTGTATAATGTACAGCCTGGTATATGATGTATAGAGCACGATTTATAATGTTCAGCCTGGTATATGATGTACAGAGCCCGATTTATAATGTGCAGCCTGGTATATGATGTACAGAGCCTGATTTATAATGTGCAGCCTGGTATATGATGTACAGAGCTCTATGTATAATGTACAGCCTGGTAGATAATGTACAGAGCCTGGTGTATAATGTGCAGCCTGGTATATGATGTACAGAGCTCTGTGTATAATGTACAGCCTGGTATATGATGTACAGAGCCGGGTGTATAATGTACATGTAGTATATGGTCCGACATGTAATATGTGTCTCGAGACATGTAGTATATGGTCCGACGTGTAATATGTGGTCCGAGACATGTAATAGATGGTCCGACATGTAATATGTATCTCGAGACATGTAGTATATGGTCCGACGTGTAATATTTAGTCCGAGACATGTAGTATATGGTCCGACGTGTAATATTTAGCCCGAGACATGTAGTATATGGTCCGACTTGTAATATTTAGCACGAGATATGTAGTATATGGTCCGACATGTAATATGTGTCTCGAGACATGTAGTATATGGTCCGACGTGTAATAGTCCCGACCGGGTTCTGTAA
>BLSH010207240.1:1390765-1414514 GCA_018402905.1 Glandirana rugosa
AGTATATGGTCCGACATGTAATATGTATCTCGAGACATGTAGTATATGGCCCGATGTGTAAACAGAGCTCTATATATAATGTACAGCCTGGCATATGATGTATAGAGCCCGGTGTATAATGAACAGCCTGGTATATGATGTACAGAGCAGTGTATAATATTCAGCCTGGTATATGATGTACAGAGCCCGGTGTATAATGTGCAGCCTGATATATGATGTACAGAGCCCGGTGTATAATGTGCAATGGGGGGGGGGGGCTGGGGGGGTGCTAGATGCTGTATACCCCTCTGTTCATGCTGTATACTCCTCTGGTCATGTGTGTATCCCTCTGGTCATGCTGTATACTTCTCTGGTAATGCTTTATACCCCTCTAGTCATGCTGTACACTGCTCTGGTCATGCTGTATACCCCTCTGATCATGTGTATACCCCTCTGGTCTTGTGTATACCCCTATGGTCATGCTGTATACTCCTCTGGTCATGCTGTATACCCTCTGGTCATGTTTATACCCCTCTGGTCATGTGTATACCCTATGGTCATGCTGTATACCCCTATGGTCATGCTGTATACTCCTCTGGTCATGCTGTATACCCCTCTGATCATGCTGTATACCCCTCTGATCATGCTGTATACACCTTTGGGATGATTGCTTTAGGCTCTAGTAAACAGTAAGCGAAGTAGGGATGTGTAGAATTCGGTCCAAACTTTGCCTGTTTAATGTTTGGAGAATGGGCTAATTAAATGTTGTGATAGCCTGCCCACTAAAGGAATACAGTGCAGCCAGAAGGAATACATTTAGCAGCTGCTCCAATTTCAGCAGCCGCTAGCTTCCTAACAAACAGTGACAACTGACATCACCACCACTGGCTGATACCAGTGATCAAGTATGGCCAAGGCAAGATTTGGTCAAAAGCCATGGCTATATGGCTATAATTGGTCAGTGAAGCTGAGCAAATATTGCTATGGAGGTATTTAGTCATTGACATCAGACACTATTCCTGTTTCTTTGTTTACATACAAGCTGTCAATCCCAATAGCCTTATAGTGTTTCTGTCCCCACGCAGACTGGGGACACATTGAGATATCCCTCATTAACATATTATGGGGAAGCCGAGCTTCTAAAACTTTTTTTTTTTTTTAGGAAAGACAGAATTTAATCTCACTTACAAATGATAATGGAGATTTGTAAGCACATCACAGCCACTAATTATGGTGCACATTAACTCCCCCAACCCCCTCACTCCTCTGTGGGTCTTGTGGTTCTTTCCACTGGAATTCACTTTAGAAATGTAGTGCTCTACACACCCAAAAAGTCCTGTTACTATTTATTTTCAATGCTTCTGGACAGCTCTAGCCTAACCTGCTAGTAAAATATAAGACCAAATAAAAAGCTAAGCAGCTAATTTTAAAAAGCCATGCTGTGTGAAGGAAAACAAATATGAAAAAGGTATTATCCCAATTTGGTTGCAAAAGTGGAACTGCTCTATGGCCTAAAGATAAAGAATAATTACCATGACTTGCATGCTTCTTCTGTTGCCTTTATCTCCATTGGGTAGATTTTTCCAACACTTCCTTTCACCTTGAATATCTCTCAAATAGAAGGAAAGAAGAGAACATGAAACAGTTGATAGAGGTTTATAAACTTTGCCACTCCATCAACAAGTAGAGAATATGATGTTGTTGGGTCTAATCACATACAGTACTTGTGAAACATTAGGCCATGAAAGTATTTAATTTTAGTTTACTGATAATTAAATTTTTTTAACAAAGATACACCATTGTTTTATTGCCTGTCATGGCTCATGAGACAGTTAAACATGATGTAAACACCACACTGGGTTGCACCTTCAGAGAACAACTGCTGATTGCTGAACATGCCCTGAAAACCCCGCAGCTGAGAGATACCAATCATGTCAGAAGCAACAAGGTTATTAACAGGAAGGGAACTTTGGTTTGGCCCGTATGTCTCCTTCTTTCTTATTAATTTACCTCGAAGGCAAATTCCATAGCACTTCCATCTGCATTTAACTTCACAATTGATCAATGATCATTCTGAACTGATAGTGAACTCAAGCTGAGGAGTTAAAATTACCATCTCTGCTCTATATCTATTATAATGTTAAATAACCAAGGTCTTTCCAAGAAAAGAGAAAAGAGGAGAAAAAAATAAAATATGAGCCATCAGAAGCATTTTTGTTCATAACTATTATAAACATTGACACGTATTTATTTTCCAGCACATAACTCAAAAGAAACAATTGTCACTGCTTCCGTTAGCTATGGCAGTTAACCTAATAGAGCCCCTCTTGGATAATGGTGGCCTTGCCATCATTTTTCATTGTAACAATGAAGCTATAAAGATCTATGAAACTAGTAAAGCAAGATTAAAATTTACTCTGAAGATAAAAAAAAGAAAGAAAAAAAATATATATGTATGTATATATATAGTTACATAGTTACATCCTTTTAAATTTATTCATAAATGATTTGGAGGACGGGGTGAAGAGCTCAATCTCAATATTTGCGGATGATACCAAGATAAGCAGGGCAATAAACTCTCCACAGGTTGTGGAAACCTTGCAAGAAGATCTGAACAAATTAATGGGGTGGGCAGACAAATGGCAAATGAGATTTAACATAGAAAACTGTAAGATAATGCATTTGGGTACCAAGAACATGAACGCAAACTACTCACTAGGGGGAGAGCCCCTGGGGGAAATTAGGATGGAAAAAGACCTAGGGGTCCTAGTAGAGAACAGGCTCAGCAGTGGCATGCAATGCCAAGCTGCTGCAAGCAAAGCCAACAAAGTGTTGGCATGCATCAAGAAAGGGATTAACTTCAGGGATAAATCAATAATTCTCCCACTATACAAGTCTCTGGTGAGGCCACACCTGGAGTATGCTGTCCAGTTCTGGGCACCAGTCCTCAGGAAGGATGTCCAGGTATTGGAAAGGGTTCAGAGAAGGGCCACAAAGCTAATTAAGGGATTGGAGGATCTTAGTTATGGGGAAAGATTACAAGCACTGAACTTATTCTCTCTGGAGAAAAGACACTTGAGAGGGGATATGATTTTAATGTACAAATACTGTACTGGTGACCCCACTATAGGGACAAAACTATTCAGTGCAAGGGAGTACACAAAGAAATGCGGCCATTCACTAAGGAATAGAGGAAAGGCGGGTTAACCTTAAAATGCATAGAGGTTTCTTTACGGTAAGAGCAGTGAGAATGTGGAATTCTCTTCCACAAGCAGTGGTCTCTGCCGGGAGTATAGATAATTTCAAAAAACTACTAGATGCACACCTAAGGGACCAAAGCATTGAGGGCTATACAATGTAATACTGACATGAAAACACACACATAGGTTGGACTTGATGGACTTGTGTCTTTTTTCAACCTCACTAACTATGTAACTATATGAGGACAAGGCTGAAAATCACTCTGTAATGCTGATTGAGTTAGAATAACAGACTGGAAGCTTTAAAAGGAGGGTGGTGCTTTAAATCATTGTTCTTCCTCTGTTACCCATGGTTACCTGCAAGGAAACATATGCAGTCACCATTGTTTTGCACAAAAAGAGATTCACAGGCAAGGATATTGCTGCTACTAAGATTGCACCTAAAATCAACCATTTATTGGATCAAGAACTTCAAAGCTAGAGGTTCAATTGTTGTGAAAAAGGCTTCAGGGCACCCAAGAAAGTCCAGCAACCACTAGGACCGTCTCCTACAGTTTATTCAGATTTGGGTTTGAGGCACCACCAGTAGGGTTGCCACATCATCCCTTTAATCCAGGACACATATGAATTACACAGGTTGATCTGTGGCTGATTAAGGGGGTAATTAAACTCACTTGGCACCTTATTTGCATTCAACTAGCCACAGAACCTGTGTAATTCATATGTGTCCTGGATTAAAGGGATGATGTGGCAACCCTAACCACCAGTGAAAAGTTTGCTCAGGAATGGCAGCAGGCCGGTGTGAGTACATCTGCATGCACAGTGAGGCGAAGACTTTTGGAGGATGGTCTGGTGTCAAGAAGGGCAGCAAAGAAGCCACTTCTCTCCAGGAAAAACAGCAGGGACAGACTGATATTCTGAAAAAGGAACAGGTATTGGACTGCTGAGGACTGGGGTAAGGTAATTTTCTCTGATGAATCCGATTGTTTGGAGCATCCGAAAGAAAAGGAAAGAAGAAAAGGTGATCCCTACCATTAGTCCTGTGTCATGCCAACAGTAAAGCATCCTGATATCATTCATGTGTGGGATTGATTATGCAAGAATGGGCTACCATCAGTCAGGATGTGGTCAGAAGTTGATTGACAGCATGCCAGGGCGAATTGCAGAGGTCTTGAAAAAGAAGGGTCAACACTGCAAATATTGACTCTTTGCATAAACTTAATGTAATTTTCAATAAAAGCCTTTGACACTTATGAAATGCTTGTAATTGTACTTCAGCATATCATAGTAACATCTGACAAAAAGATCTAAAAATATTGAGGCAGCAGATTTTGTGAAAATGAATAGTTGTGTCATTCTCTTTCACTTTTGGCCATGGCTGTACAAAAATGATAATGTTTTTTATCACCTTCAGAGCCTGCAGATTCAATTACAATCTTGTGCATTCCCTGAGACTAGATATGGCACCTGGTGATAGGGGGTGATGGAAGACCAATCGGTGTACACACTGGATATGAAGATGAGGACTTAGAAATCTAATTATAATTCTTTATGGGTGGACCCCATATTTGCCAAACCCACTGATTGTTCAGGAGAAAAGCAGAACGACGGTCTGCCTATGTAAATAAGATTGCCATTCTGTGAGAGGGGAATGTGCTGATCCTGTGTTCCTGCTATGCAGGAGCACAGATTTTGACATTCCCCCAGTCAAAAAGTGTCTAAAGTGTCAGGTTTCCGATTTGTCTGCCCCAATCCCGCTATAAGTCGCTGATCGCTGCCATTACTAGTAAGAAAAAAAACATTTAAAAAAATAAATAAATAAAAATACACCATAGTTTTGTTTTTTTAACCAAAAATATGTAGCAGAATACACAGTGGTCTAGATTGATGAAGAAATTAGATTTTTTACATTTTTTTATTGTGTATTTTTTATAGAAGGTAAAAAATATTGTTTATTTTTTTTTTCAAAATTGTCAGTCTTTTTTTGTATATAGCACAAAAAATAAAAACCGCAGAGGTGATCAAATACCTCCAAAAGAACCTCTATTTGTGGGGGAAAAAGGATATCAATTTTATTTGGTTACAGTGTCGCACGCCAGCGCAATTGTCAGTTAAAGTAACGCAGTGCCGTTTTGCAAAAAAATGGCCTGGTCATGAAGTGGGTAGGAAAGGTTGGAACAGGGGGAACGGAAATTTTTTTTAAGAATGGTTAGAAATAGGCTTTTGTTTCATTTTAAGCAATTCATTTTTGTGATAATTGTCTTTAGTTGACCATTGGGCTGCCTAACAAGTTTATCATATAAGCAGTCGAGCAGCTAATTGAAGGCGCTTCCTGGAAGTCTGAAAATTCTGCTGCTAATTGTGATGCAGAGGCCTAGTTTTGTCAGACTGCAACAGGAACTAATGTAACCAGAAGAATCTCTTGGTAAGAAACTTTAGGAACAGATTTAAAAAAAAAAAATGTGCTTAAGAAAACTGTATACAGTGAGGCATGATGCCAAACACAACAATGCTTTGATCAGGGTGCACAACAATGCATTCATCAGGTCAGTACTGCCATTTTGTTATTGCCATATAGAACAGATTAGCACTTTGTTCAAGCCAACTGAGCCTACTCTAGATCTTCAGAAAAGGTAATTCTGTATACATGATCTATAGCTACCAATTGAAAAGCCAAATTAATAATTAGAAAAATAAAAACCCTCAGTAAAACAGTTCGCTTAGTACAATCAACCAACAAGCCACAGATATGCCATCAGATATGCCATCAGGCTAAAGTTGTCACAGATCAAAGGAGTAAGTAAATGGGTCGATTATTGACTTATTTCATTTAAGAGAAAAACATGACCAGTTTCTGAGAGAATTCTATGCTTCATCACACTTTGATATTGGGCACCGTGCTTGAGAAAACTGAACGAGACTTTAATGCCGCCAGAAGCAACCAGTCTAGACACTACCGGCAAATTTTAAGAAAACACAATGCCAAGATGAAGTGAACCATTTCCATTGAAATTTATCACCAATTTTCTTTGCATCGATAACTTTTGTGGAAAAATGAATTACTCCTTACTGGAAAGATTGTAACTATGTATGTTCATTTTATAGGTGTATTAAGTGTTAGAGAATGGAGATTTAAGCTTTAAACCACTGATCATAGTGGTTATGGGCAACAAGGCCTTCCTTTCATATAGATAGGACATGAATGGGTAGGAATGGATGGATAATGTGATCTCCCATGTTCTTCACTTAGTCCTACTAGGATGCGTCATCCTGGCCAACTACAGACGGACCATCTGAAAAAAAGCCCATGCCCAGTTCACTGAGCAAAATGAGTGGGGTGGACTGATGCACTACAGCAATAAAAAAAAACAAGAGGGTCCAGGTGGAACCGTGATACCAAAAGGACACAAAGGATAATGGGTAATAGTGAGATGGCCCCAAATAAGGGAATAAACCCGCATCCTGAGCCGCTGCACCCTAACTCAGAGGACAATGAGAGACAGAAAATAAGAGATAGATAAACTATCTGTTATTTAGTACTTATTTAGTGTTTTGTATCTATCTTTTGTCCTTATACCCCTCCTCTGTTCCAGCGCCATGGTTTTTATGCACTACAGCAATGCCTGGGAGGAAACTGACTTGGTAGCCTATACTCCCTGTATGTCCTTTCCTTTTAACTGCAGTGTTCCTTTAAGGTTTATGAATTGTATATATGTATACTTACCGAATGAAGTGGACCTTCTTATTGCTGTCTACTGTGTGACTTCACAAAACTAATAAAAGCTATTACACCACAAAACTCTTTGTATTGCATTACTATAAATGGCTACATAATCTCAGTGTAAGTTTATGCCAATCTCTTTACAAAGCAGTCCTTAGGGGCATAGTTAAAAAGTGGTGAATGACTGATTTACCAATCAGTCTTCACTTTTTCATAGGGTTCTTGCCATCATGTCATTCATTGAGCTGAAAAAACAAACAAAAAACATTTACTGGCACAGTTTGCCCACCTGAGCAATATTGACTCATCAAGCACAAGATTTCAGTAGGGAATGCAGTTGTAGTTGCACCAGTGGCGGCTGGTGCTCCATCTTTTGGGGGGGGGGGGGTAAAAAAAACACCCACAATAGGGCCTATGGTGGGGTATGATCCCTGTCCCCCTCATATAGAAAAATCCAGCAGCAGCCAGTTGCTTGGGGCTGAGGCAGATGTGTTGCGGCCAGTTGTGGAAGGTCCCCACGCAGCTGGCCATGTCCAGTAGCTCAGGGTAGATGGTGAGGTCGTCGTTCTCCTGCTCCCCGGGCAGTCGGTGCAGCCTGAGCTCAGTGTCCGTCTGGCTCAGTTCCCCGGAGAAAGGGACGGGTAGGGAAGTATTTGCAAAGTATTTGTGGTGCCCGTATCAGGCCGGTCCCTGGGCTCCCAGCTCCAGAGGATCCCACGCAGTAGAATCACTGGACCCGGTGCCCAGATAGAAGAAGCCAGCTCGGGCCAGGTGATGGGGGGACACTTCTCCTTCCGGCCAAGACCCGCTTCCTGATTGGCCAGGAGGAGAAGCAGTAAGAAAATAGTGAATATTAATTCGCTATTGTCACACAATAGCTCACCTTTTTTGAAGCCAGAGCCTCAGGCTCTAATCATGTGCTTCAAAAAAAAAAAAATCCAATTGAAATCCATGCGTCTGGCACCCTTCTGGGAGATTAGGGAGGCGGCCCCTGCGCCCCTAATTGAGCGGCCACCGCTGAATTGCACTTTTACATTGCCATCCATGATTGGCCACTATTTTCAGCAGGCAGTACATTGGTTTTATACCCTATGGAGACCCAGCATTTGCTGCATTAAAATAACGTTTTTAGGCTAATATCTTCATGTGTTGAATTGAAACTGTACAGCTGTGGCAGGAATATTTAATATTGAATAAGGAACAATCAAAGGTTTATGTATGACCAAGACCCGGAAATGATTTTCGTTGATGATGCCTACAGGAAGGCGAAACGCGTTGACGTGTTTCCGGTCACAAATCCCGCAGACGTCACTTCTGCTTACTGTGGAACGCACGCTGGCTAGCAGCATTCGCACCGATCATTCTCTGATGCTGTTTTTATCTCATACTCCTGTAAGTACATCGATTTTAGTGCAATAAACAAAAATCTTTACAGTACTTCACTATATTGGTTTCCTCTTCTCCCTTATATTTGGATCAATGATGAGTTGTATTGGATTACGTGTGAACCCCGGGCTTGCCACAGAGGAAAATTGATTCTCAATAACCTGTTAGACCTCAAGGCTGAAAGGCTGGTGGTCATTGGCATTTGGTGAGTAGGGAAGATTAGGGGGGCGATACCCCACATCACTCGTTTGAAGAACACAGCACTTTGGATTATTTCAAGCACAAGAGCACTTTTATTGCATCTATTTGCACATGAACTTTTCTTGCACTTTTCTTGCACTTATAGTGTTATACATTATAATTTACTTTGAATTTTAATGAATCATTATTGGTATATAATTCTGCGAGCGCTGTAATTATATCCTTCCTTGTTCACATTCAGGTGATTTTCACTTTGTGTACAGCAGCTGCAGTGTTATATGTTTTGTATTTAATTTTCCTAAGCGCAAAGTTATTTGTTATATTAACACTGAAGAAATGACACTTTGCTACAATGTAAAGTAGTGAGTGTACAGCTTGTATAACAGTGTAAATTTGCTGCCCCCTCAAAATAACTCAACACACAGCCATTAATGTCTAAACCACTGGCAACAAAAGTGAGTACACCCCTAAGTGAAAATGTCCAAATTGGGCCCAAAGTGTCAATATTTTGTGTGGCCACCATTATTTTCCAGCACTACCTTAACCCTCTTGGGCATGGAGTTAACCAGAGCTTCACAGGTTGCCCCTGGAGTCCTCTTCCATTCCTCCATGACGAAATCACAGAGCTGGTGGATGTTAGAGACCTTGCGCTCCTCCACCCTCAGTTTGAGGATGCCCCACAGATGCTCAATAGGGTTTAGGTCTGGAGGCCTGCCTCTTGGCCAGTCCATCACCTTTACCCTCAGTTTCTTTAGCAAGGCAGTGGTCTTCTTGGAGCTGTGTTTGGGGACGTAATCATGTTGGAATACTGCCCTGCGACCCAGTCTACAAAAGGAGGGGATCATGTTCTGCTTCAGTATGTCACAGTACATGTTGGCATTCATGGTTCCCTCAATAAACTGTAGCTCCTCAGTGCCGGCAGCAATCATGCAGCCCCAGACCATGACACTCCCACCACCATGCTTGACTGTAGGCAAGACACACTTGTCTTTGTACTTCTCACCTGGTTGCCACCACACACGCTTGACACCATCTGAAGCACTGACAGGCTAACCCCCAACCCCTTCAACTTCTGCAGCAATGCTGGCAGCACTCATACGTCTATTTCCCAAAGACAACCTCTGGATATGACGCTGAGCACATGCACTCAACTTCTTTGGTCGACCATGGCGAGGCCTGTTCTGAGTGAAACCTGTCCTGTTAAACCGCTGTATGGTCTTGGCCACCGTGCTGCAGCTCAGTTTCAGGGTCTTGGCAATCTTCTTATAGCCTAGGCCATCTTTATGTAGAGCAACAATTCTGTTTTTCAGATCCTCAGAGAGTTCTTTGCCATGAGATGCCATGTTGAACTTCCAGTGACCAGTATGAGAGAGTGAGAGCGATAACACCAAATTTAACACATCTGCTCCCCATTCACACCTGAGACCTTGTAACACTAACGAGTCACATGACACCGGGGAGGGAAAATGGCTAATGGGCCCAATTTGGACATTTTCACTAAGGTGTGCACTCACTTTTGTTGCCAGCGGTTTAGACATTAATGGCTGTGTGTTGAGTTATTTTGAGGGGACAGCAAATTTACACTGTTATACAAGCTGTACACTCACTACTTTACATTGTAGCAAAGTGCCATTTCTTCAGTGTTGTCACATGAAAAGATATAATAAAATATTTACAAAAATGTGAGGGGTGTACTCACTTTTGTGAGATACTGTATAATGTCAGACGTTGCACTGCATCCTGAATAATAATGTATATCCTTTTCCCTTGTAGGCCATTTAGGGGAAAAAGGAACTGAAAATAAAACACACTGTAGGTGTCATGCTTTGTGAGGGATGGGATATAACTTCCTGAGAAACAGCCACCGATCATGTACATGTCTACAGTCAATGTCAGTGACATGACACTGTCTGCCTTGTTTAATAAAATTCTTTTACACATTTCTAATAAGTAATAAAAATGCATGAATTCAGTTCATTAAAGCTGACCTCCAGGCAGATATAAAAGGCACAAATTATTGCAGCTGTGTATTCATTCATTTACCCTTAGGGCCGGTTCACACTTGCGCGGCGCGATGCGGCACTCGAGGCAATCTCAACGCGGCTTGCGAGGAGACTTCTATCATAGAAGTCAATGCAAGCCGCCTGAGATCGCCCTGAAAATAGTGCAGGGACCATTTTTCTAAGGCAGAGCGAAGCGATTCGCTCCTATTAGAACGGTTCCATTTGCACAGCATTGAGGCGAATTGTCAGGCGACTCAAGTCGCCTGACAATTCGCCTAGATGTGAACGGGCCGCGAAGTCGCGCCGCATCGCGCCGCGTTAGTGTGAACCCTTAAGTGCCGGGTCACACCTATGCGATGCGGGAACCAGCGTGATTCCAGTACGGGTTCCCACATTGCATCTGAATCACCGGCGGTTCACACTGCTGTCTGCGAACCTTGGCGGGTGTCAATACAAAGTTAATGACACCCCCAGATCGGTTCACAGATCGCAGTGAAATGGTGCAGGAATCGGATCGTATAGGTGTGAACATTGGTGCGCACAGGGGGTGTGCCAGGTGTGCCTGGGCACACCCTAATCACTATGTGCAGTGCCAATTCCTCCTTCTGCTCAGGTCCCCCCCCCTTTTTGGCCCCCCTGCCCCCACAGTGCTGCAGGCTTCCCTCCTCTCCCCCCAGCTGCAGGGACCTTTCAGAATGGAGAGCAGGGGTGGTAAACAGTGGGGGTCCATAATTCATGGCGCCTCCCCCCCCCCCATACGTTCATCCGGCCTCCTAATCTACATGCAGGGTGCACGGATTTCAATAGGGTTTTCTTTTTTTTAGAAGCATGTGATTAGAGTCTGAGGCTCTAATTGGCTTCAAAAAAGGGTGGGCTGGGGACACAGAGTACTGCGCCCCAAGCCCACCCACTTGTGTGACATTAGCCAATTAATATTTGCAAATGTATTCTTGTTTCTCCTCCCGACCAAATGGTAAACGACTCCTGAGACCCCATTGGCCAGGAGTTCTAAGACCCGATTGGCTGGGAGGAGAATATGGAGTGGGGACATGGAGGAGAACGATGGGGGAAGCCGTTACCAATGGATTCAAACACGGCGCAGAGATGCTCTCCTCCTCCCTGCTCTGGTCAGCTCTGTGCATTCTCTGCAAGCAGCAGGCATCTCCGCTCCTCACACCTTCCTTGTGTGTCTGCTGAGCCGTGACCTGCACAGGGTAAGTGAGCCGGCAACCGGGGGGTATGGTGCGCGATGGTGTGCTGGATCGACAGGGGGGTCCGTGGTCAGGTCCGTCTGCTACCCCCAAGTGGCGGAGCACCAGCCGCCACTGGTCGTAAATATGCAATTTACCAGCCCCTTCAATTTCTAAATGAACACAGTGAACACTTTGCTCATTGTGTCCATTAATAACTGAAGCATAATAAACTGTGCTTACTATGCTTTATTTTGTGAATGAACAGTAAGCCTCTCAGCACAGAGCACATTCCATTCATTCACTGCCTGTGCAGCTGAGGCTGCAGAGAAAGACATGTGCGTTTGAGCTTTGGGGGTGCACACCCATACAATCCGATTCCGGTGTGGACCAAAAAAGGGTCCTGCTCCATTTTGGTGCAAATGCGATGCAAATTCAGCCATACAAACTCCATGGCTGAATTTGCATCGCGCAGACATCACATGAGTTGTGCACTGCAATGTGTTGCGAACCAAATGCCTCTTGCAATTTCCAGAATGGCAGAGATCAGAGTGGGGGAGGGAGAGCAGCACAAGGTGGCAGTCAGTTGTACTGCGGTTTAAGGAATATGCTGATAGGAGGAGAGAGCAGAGTGATGGAGAAAGCAGCATATTAGTGTACTGTTTCTCCTTTCACTATTCCATCACACAATGGAGATAGAGAGGAGACCTGTAAATGTTACTGAATTGCAGCAGAGAAAAATCGGGTCTCGTGCCCTGCCAGACAGGATGGTGCAGTGTGACAGCACTGGATGACCAAAAATAGAAATCCCTTGGACTAAAACAGCTATAATATATATGTATTTCAACTATGTAGTTAGCTGTTTGTCTGGAGTTCAGGTGTAGAGCAAATCAATTTCCATAATGTACAATATTAGTAGTTCTAGAAGTTCCATTACAAAGCTCAATGCCACTCTTTATGATAAAAAATAACAGAAAATACTGCGCAAATGGTGTGTAAAGCATCTAAAGGTGACAGTTTCTCCAATCAAAATAAAGAATAAAGTGGGTTCTTACAAGAATGGTTGGGATCACGTGGTCGTATGACCAGTAAACCGATAGTGCTTGTGTGGAAAACTCCAAGATAAGTAATGGTAAGATCCTCCACGATATCCAAGACGATGGGGTTCCTCCTCAACTGGACAACCGATGACCCGCACCCAAGACCAATAAGGGTACTTATTGCAGTATCTCACAGGGGTACCTCTATAGGGTTACGATGTGAAGGCACCACCAACACCCAAAGCCCAATTTTCTGCACATGCTACTTCTATCCAAAGTCTCCTCCAGAATTGGCTGTCTTTATCATAGGAATTACTGCTGGTGCATTAAATTAAAGCGGTATTAAACCCAAAACCAAAAATATAATAGATTGCAGCTTAACAATCAATAGATGTGGTGGCTGAATTTGTTTCACTTTTTAGACGGTTCCCCTTTGTTTTCACCTGGTGATTTGTCCAGTAACACACCTTTGGAAATCTGTATTGAAAGTTGCCATGCAGCCATCGTTGAAGTGCATGCATGTAAGACAGGAAGTGGATATAAAGAGGCTGAAGAAGATTGGCAATCATTTAGGGTACAGAGTGCTTAAGGTTTACATGAACTTTAACCACTTCAGCCCCGGAAGGATTTCACACTTTAGGACCAGAGCACTTTTTGCGATTTGGCACTGCGTCGCTTTAACTGACAATTGCACGGTCGTGCGACGTTGTACCCAAACTAAATTTGTGTCCTTTATTTCCCACAAACAGAGCTTTCTTTTGGTGATATTTGATCAACTCTGCGTCATTTCTGATTGCTGCTATAAACAAAAAAAGAACGACAATTTTGCAAAAAAACAAACATTTTTTCTTACTTTTTGCTAAAGTACAAATCCAAAGTTGCCGCATTTACGAATGATGAGAATTCATTTCTGGTGTTTTTTATTTTTTTTACTAGTAATGGCGGTACTGCAATATTGCGGCGGACATGTCGGACCATTTTGACACTTTTTTGTGACCATTGGCATATATACAGTGATCAGTGCTATAAAAATGCACTGATTGCTGTGTAAATGCCATTGGCATTGAGGGGGTTAACCTGGAGGGGGCGCTCTAAGGGTTAACTGTGTTTCCTAGGCGTGTTCTAACTGTATGGGGGCTGAGCTGGCAGGGGGAGGGGAGTGATCACGGCTTCCATATACAGGAAGCCTGTGATCACAGCCCTTCCCCCTCTGTCAGAATGGAGAACCATGTTTACATACATGGACTTCCATTCTTTCACTGCGGGGGAGCCATCGCGGGTAGCCGGCGGAGATCGAGTCCGCCCTACCCGCTCCATGGCCCCACCCCCAGAACACAGTGAGTGCACGAGTGCGCCTCCGGCGGCACGCGCTCACAATGCTAGTGATCGCTGCCGCCGCCAGGTGACGGCGGTTTGCTATAACGAGCCACTTTGCCCCCGTCACGCTGCGGTGGGCGGTCGGCAAGTGGTTAATGAATATCAACTTAGTAGGTATATAATATATGACTATTATCAAGAACTACATCAGAATTTAGAGACACAAACACGTTTTGCCAGACCTGTTGAAAATTTTAGCAAAATTATTACTTTTTTGCCGAAGCCTCTTATCAGCATGTAGGCATTCAATTTGCAGGCATTTCTAGGTAACAGCCTAGAAGATGTTCTGTCAGCCTTCCGATGTACTGCTCCCTAGAATATTAAATTACTCACTACAAGCATACAGACAGAGTGGAGTAAGATTAAGAGCCAGTGCGCCAAATGTCCTAGAATCGTGTCCTAGCATCATAGGCGTGCGCAGGGGGTGTGCCATCTGTGCCTGGGCACACCCTAATCACTCTGTGTGGTGCCGATTCCCCCTACTACCCAGGCTTCCCCCTATGTTGCCCACAGTGCTGCTGGTTTCCTTCCTCTCCTCTCCCCTCGGCTGCTGCGAGGGATGTTTCAGGGTGGAGAGTGGGGGAAAGGGCTAGTAAATATGTAATTTACCAGCCAGTTCTTTTTCTAAATGAACACAGTGAACACATCCACTCACTGTGTTCATTCAAAACTGAAGCATAGCAAACTGTGTTTACTGTGCTTCAGTTTGTGAATGAACAGGAAACTGCTCAGCACAGAGCACTTCCCATTCATTTACTGTCCCGTGCAGTCGAGGCTGCAGAGAAAGGCACGTGTGCTTGAGCTTTGGGGTGCACACCTATGTCTAACGTCAAATGATCTGTAAAATGACAGTGGGTGTGTGGTTTCATCGCTGTCAGAGCTAAAATAATACCGCTGACCAAAAAATGGATCAATCTAACATTATGAATGCACAAGAGAGAGAAGGGAAAACAGCAGTTCTGGTTCATGGCATCGATGCGTGAAAAATTATAAATAATATATCATTAAAATAAAAAAACACTTTGAAATAATTACTGTTTAGTGAATTGAGCCTATAGGCATGATTTTGTTTATTTGAATGATTACAATAAAAACACAGGTAGGCATTTTATTAAAATGTTGTTCCAGAAAAAAATCTTCCACTTCAATACCAGGCACTTAGAACACTTCCCTGCCAGATCAATTTTCAGCTTTCAGTGCTGTTGCACTTTGAATGAGAATTGCGCGGTCGTGCGACGCTGTACCCAAAAACATTTTTATCATTTTGTTCCCACAAATAGAATTTTCTTTTGGGGGGTTTGATCACCTCTGCGGTTTTTATTTTTTGCTGTACGAATAAAAAAATACTGAAAATTTCGAAAAAAAAAAACCCAAACGTTTTTCTTTGTTTCTGTCACAAAACTTTGTAAGTAAGTACATTTTCTCCATCACTGATGGGCACTGATGAGGCAGTATTAATTGGCACTGATGAGGGGGCACTGACAGGCACTGATGATGAGGCACTTATATGCAGCAATGATGGGCACTGATAAACAGCACTGATAAGCAGCACTGACGGGCACTGATAGGTGGCACTTATATGCAGAATTGATGGGCACTGGGCACTAATAGGTGGCACTGATAGGTGGCACTGGTAGGTGGCACTGGTGGGCACTGATAGGTGCCACTGGTGGGCACTGATAGGGGGCACTGACAGACACTGGTGGATGGCAATGACAGATGCACTAATAGGGGCCCATTCCCTGGTGGTCTAGGGTGGCATCTGAAGTTGTCATTGAGTGCCATCCATGTTGGGCACTGTGCCCTTTACCTGATGGTCTAGGGTGGGCTCCCTGGTGGTCCTAATCGGCTCCCTGGTGGTCTACCTAGGTGGGCTCTCCCTGGGGGTCTAGGGTGGCGATCCTAGGGTGGTTGCGCTGATAAACACTCAGCACAGACCCCCCCCGTCAGGACAGCAGCCGATTGGCTCTCCACTACTCGTGTCTAGCTATCTAGCTCTATACCGAGATCGGTAATGCGGTGGGTCAGACTGATACACCGCACCACCGATCGCCGCAATGCGTGCCCCCACAGACGCTCGCCGGCATGTTATCCTGAGGACATCATATGACGCCCAGTCAGAATAACTGAACCACTTCCCAGCTGTCATTCTGCATACGGCGGTAGGGAAGTGGTTAAAGTGGTTGTTAAGCCACTTGTATAAAATGCTCCCATCCCCTCTGTATTAGCACAATAAGTTCCCCTTTGCCTGTGTTATAACACATAAGTATATATATATATGTATATATCTGTACTGATAACAAACAGGCTACCTAGGATCAGTTGTCATTTTCTCCTCTCCTCTGCTCAGCCAAGAATTCCTGAGGGGGGCTGAGCACTGTTGCTGACATCAGCTGGAGAAGAGGAGAGAGAGCCATGTGTAGGAAGCTGGTGTGTTATCTATACAGATAAGAATATTTATGATATAACACGGACACAGGGGAACTTCTTGTTCTAATACAGAGGAGATAGGAGCTTTTAAAGATAATTATGAGAGCAGAGAAGAGACTCTACATACTGACAGTGAGAGGGAGGGGGAGGGAGGGGGAGCTGAAGACAGGTAGAGGAGAGCTAGTGACAGCCTGCACAGACCACAGGCTCTCAAGATCAGCTAATACGATAGGGGGGTCAACACTCACGGGGAAAGTCATGACCTGGCATTATCAAACAGGTATTTTAGGGGATACAGAGAGATAATTTAAAAAGCAAAAAAGCACCATACTGCTAATTGCACATTAAAGAGACAGAAGCAGCATTTGTTTTGGGGGGGTTAAAAAACGCTTTAAAAACTGCAAAAATGATTTGGGTAGGGGAATATGTCATATGGTTTTATATATATAAAAAATGTTGTACAAATATCTCAAGGATTTGCACAGTTGTTATGAATATGCCATTATTTGCATAATACTTTTATTTTCTGTGATCACCAGCTTCATCCAATGGCCATAATGTGGTATTTTTCTGATTAAGGTATTTCTAGAAAATACTGCCTTATGGCCACTAGATGGAGCTGACGGTTATGAGCAGTGAACAAATTACACAAATTACAGTGATCTTTTGTAACAGTAAATTTTAAAAAATTGACCCCGTAGAGTTATTGTCAAAATAACCAATGCATACTGATAAATCTAGGCATCTAGGCTTTGATGACTTCTGGTCATGAAAAGGGCTCAAATGTCTCTAGTCCTATGATTTCTGTCAGTAGCAGAAATACACACCTTATTCTTCTTTTTCCCAGTGGACAGTGATCTTCCCTACTCTCCATATCTCTGGGAAACATCATCTCAACATCATCATGTTACCAGTGGGGCCACCGGTCAAGCGGGGAAGGAGGAAGAAGCTAAACCTTGGATTCTACTGATTTAAAAAGAAAATGACACATTTTAAATAGTTTAATGCATTTAAGGTGTTTAAGGTGTTGTACTTCACGTTAAAGTAGATATAAACCCTGCCCAGTGGTCATTTCATTTGTTAAAGCACTGTGTAATGTAAGCAATTTCTGTTTTTTTTTTTTTTTTTTTTTTAATAAAATACTGTTTGTACCTTTTATTCTTTTTTGCACCTCAGCACTGCTGATCTCCTCCAGCCTATTTCAGTCGCTTCTATTCTGCATGGGCTTGCTCCATTATCAGCTGTACATGTTTTTCTGGCCCAGCTTCCATATAGTGACAACGGGTGACCAGGTCTGCACACTGTATGCCTGCACGGCCGCTTGTAGTCTCAATCAGGGGCGTATGTGGCAGGGTCATAATGCAGGAGCACAGAGAGTTGTCACCCCATAACAAGAAGTGCCAGAACTGGGGCCTTCATGGGAGAATCACCAGAAATTGCTTTAATGAAAGTTAAAAGCTAAAAACAGAAAGAGGACAACCCACTTGTTAAAGTTACACTAAAATCTGATTTAAAATGAAAAAAAAAAAATCGATTTAGGTATATATTCATTTTTTTTTAAATGACGTCGTTTTAAATGACAATTGCGCGGTCGTATGAAGTTGTACCCAAATACAATTTGCGTCCTGTTTTCCCACAAATGGAGATTTCTTTTGGTGGTATTTGATCAAAAAATATCCAAAAAAAAAAATGTAAAAAAACTAATTTATTCATCAGTTTGGGCCTATATGTATTATTTTTGTTTAAAAAAAATCGCAATAAGCATATATTGATTGGTTTGTGCAAAAGTTATAGTGTCTACAAACAATGGGATATATTTATGACATTTTTATTATTTATTTATTTTTTACTAGGCAGCGATCAGTGATTTTTAGCGGGACTGCGACATTACGGCGGACAGATCGGACACCTAACTGAGAGTTTTGACACTTTTTTGGGAACCAGTGACATTATTACAGTAATTAGTGCTAAAAATATGCACTGCTATTGTACTAATGACACTGAGTTAACACTAGGGGTGATCAAGGGGTTAAATGTGCTCCCTCACTGTGTATTCTAACTGTATAGGGGATGGGCTGTCTGGGGAAACACACAGATCCGTCTTCCTGCATAGCAGAAAGACAGGATCTGTGTGATTTCTCCTGTCAGAACGGAAATCTTCCTTGTTTACACAGGCAGATCCCTGTTCTCACTGTGGGGAATGATCCTGCCCCACTCGCTGATTGGCTTCCCCCACTGGCCAGTATGAGCGTGCGCCCCTACAGCTAGGGCGATTCGTGGGAACGAGCCGACCTGCCGCAGTAAAATGACGCCGTCTGGTCGGGAAGTGGTTAAAGAGTTTTATTGTCACATGTACAAAAACAAGAGAGGTGCAAATTACAGATACTGGTATACAGAAAAAAAAATCTGTATAAACATTGCTTTTCCAGTTCAGAACGATCCATTCACATATCTTACATCACTAGTCCTACAAGTACATATAGCGTTTTTCTTTTTAAAAGAACAAACGTTAAAAAGAAATCAACAATAAACAAAATAAAAAAACAAGGATAATTACCTCTGAACCATTGTGGAGTGTGCTATTACCTGTCTGCTTGTAATATACAGCAGTTGGATGTGATCTTTTGAATACATATGCTTAACTAATAGTCAACTTGCAGTTCCTCAGGGGTGGTCACTGTATCCACAGAATCTACCCATTTGGCCCAGATTCTGTAACAATTTTTGGACACCCCCTAGCTTCATAAGTCATTTTGTATAGTGTGACTTTAGCATTGACTAGGGCTTTCCATGCTGATAATGTAAGGTACTCCCTCCTAATCCAGTGGATTGCAATCAATTTGTGAACATACAAAAATAACAGTCGTAGCAGAGTTCCCATATTATTGTCCATAAGCTCGTTTTCAATTATTCCCAAAAGTCCCACCATTGGACTACATATATTTGGAAGATCAAAAGTTTCTGCAATGAACTGAGTGACCTGGGACTATAGTGGGTGAACTCTGCTGCATTCCCAAACCATATGTAAAAAGGATTCCTCCATTGTATGGCATTTATGACAGTTAGAGGTCTCTCTCCTCCCCATTTTATATAATCTAAGAGGCGTATAGTACATTTGGTGTAGATATCTCAATGGCATCATCTTATCCCTAGCTGAAATGACCGTGGTCATATAAGAGGCAAGCGCTTCCTCCCAAAGGTCTTCCGTCAGTTCTGGTATGATACTATGCCAGGGGCGTATCATGAAATTGGTGGGCCCGTGTGCAAGCCACACCACACCGATCATCCCCGGCTGTCATGGAGAGATCGTCCATGGGTGCAGTGTGGGTCAGAGCACAGTGGGCCCCCCCACCCCTCAGGGCCCGTGTTCAGTGAACACCCTGCACCCATGGATGATACACCACTGTACTATGCCATCTATCCCTAATTATCCTGTTTTTTTTTTTTACTATCAACCCCTATTAAAGTACAATAGTAACTAGAGATCAGTTTGGAGTGTTCAGAACTCAATAAGAGTTTTTCTAAATTTGTATTAGCCAGTGTAATTTGTTCAGCCTCAAACTGACAGTGTGCTGCATGGTGCAGTCTTGTATATTGAAACCACCAATAACTGGGTACCCAGTTCCCTTTGCAGCTGTGCAAAGGATTTGAATCTACCCATATCATATAGTTAATGAAGATATTTGATCCCAAACTGAGACCATCTGTACTCATCCTCCAAGTGAAAAAATTCACCTAGACATGGGTTGAACCAAAGTGGAGCTTTGGGAGATAAATGTAGGGGTTGGTCAGCAATGTTTTTTTGCATATCCCCAAGAAGCGTTTATCTTTGCCCCCTGTCGTTGGTACCTCCCCTCTATAGAAGAAATTCAATAGGGCCTCATATGAGGAAGCAACTGCTGCCTCCACTGCCACTGCCACATTATTCATTGGCGGAAACATAGCTGAGATGCAAAGTAGTATAGACTAAGATCTGGCAATGCCAGTCCTCCCTGATCAACTGGCAATTGCAAGATATCTAATGAAACCCTGGATGCTTTGGTACCCCACAAGAGTTTAGCAAAGAGTCAATACATTTAAATTTTGTTTGGGGGATATACACAGGGGTATTAGAGAGAGCATACAGAAATTTTGGTAGGTAAACCATTTTGAATGAATTTACTGTACCCAATAGTGTAAGTGGGAGATCCCTCCATTTTTGTATCCTGTCTCAAAACATCCTGATAATAGGCCATAAGTTTATATTGTTAGGGATTAGCTCTGGTGGGGATCACCTTCCCTGGGATGAAGGCAGTTCAGACAGCAGTTTTTTAAAGCCTGGCTTGCAGCCAGGTTTGTTGGTAAAAAATGTTGCTTTTAAAATAAACAAAACATAAAATAAATCCTTGCCATCCAGGCTCTAACTAAACAGTTCATCATTCCTCTCTGAGCGGTGTAGGGCTTCTCCCAAACACCCACAAAACAAAGCTAGTGCAAATCTTTTCTCTTGGTCCATAAGCCAAAGCTCCATGTGTCAGCTCTCTCAGGCTGATCGCTCTCAGAGTTCCAGGGCAGAGCAAACCCTTGCTCTCTTCCCGGTTATTTAACCCCTAGCTGACACTGGACTCAAGTGGATCACAAAATCTGGCTTGGAACCAACCGTGCCATGGTGGCTGGTAACACCTGGACCGGATTCCACCTTAGTCCACTCCAAATGAACGCATGCGAGCGACACATAGGGGTTGATTTACTAAACCTGGAGAGTGCAAAATCTGGTGCAGTTGTGCATGGCAACGAATCAGCTTCTAACTTCAGCTTGTTCAATTAAGGTTTGACCAAAAGACCTGCAAGCTGATTGGTTTCTATGGAGAGCTGCACCAGATTTTGCACTCTCCAGTTTAGTAAATCAACCCCATAGTGTCCATCTATTAACGTCACATACCCCCCCCCTTCTGCTCAAGCCCCTGCGGCTGAGCAACTGTTCCAACCATACAGGGGACACGGGAAAGGGCATCTGCATTGTTTTGGAGCTTTCCCACCCTATACTCCACTGTGAACTTGAATGGCTATAGAGCCAGGAACCACCTTGTCACCCGACTATTTTTTTCCCTGTTGTCACACATCCACTTCAGGGGGGCATGGTCAGTGACTAGCTTAAATCATCTTCCCAACAGATAGTATCTCTGGGCCTATAAGGCCCATTTGATAGCTAAGCACTCCTTTTTGACAATGGCATAATTTCTCTCATGCCTGCTCAGTTTTCCGCTGAGGTAAACAATCAGGTGCTCCTCACCGTCTCTGATCTGAGACAGTACGGTACCTAGTCCCATGTCAGAGGCATCTGTCTGCACGACAAAGTCCTTTGAGAAATCCGTAGTCATGAACACCGGTTGTACACAAAGGGCTTGCTTCAACCTCTGAAATGCCTTTTCGGCCTCGGGATTCCACTTCACCATAACCGACTCTCTACCCTTCGTCAGATCTGTTAGAGGGAAGGCAATGGTGGCAAAGTCATGTATGAAATGCCTGTAGTACCCCATGATCCCCAGGAATGGATTGCTTCAAGTTTGTTGGTCTGTGGCTTGACCAATCCCAGACCAATAATGTGGCTAAGGTATTTGGCCTCTTCTAAGCCTATGGTACATTTTTTTGGGATGGCCGTGAGTCCTGCTTTCTGAAGGGAATCCACTACCGCTTGTACCCTGGGAAATGAGATTCCTAATCAGAGCTATGGATGACAACATCATCCAAATAGGCGGCTGCATAGGGACAGTGTGGTCTTAGCGTATTGTCCATCATTCTCTGGCATGATGCAGGGGCACCATGTAAAACAAATGACATCCATTTGTACTGAAACAACCCCTCGGGAGTAGAAAAGGCAGTCTTCTCCTTTGCTGACTCTGTTAGGGGTATCTGCCAATAGCCCTTAGTTAGGTCTAGGTTTGTTATGTATCAGGCACCTTCCAATCTGTCCACAAGTTCGTCAAGCCATCGGGTATGCATCAAACTTGGACATGCTGTTGAGCTTTCTTAAATCATTACTGATAGTGCCATCGGGCTTTGGCACCAGCACTATGGGGCTTGACCAATCACTGTGGAACTCCTCTATCACGCCCAACTCTAACATGCTCTTGATTTCCTTCGCAACTGCCTTGCGCCTAGCCTCAGGGATTCTATAGGGCTTCATATTTATGTGAACACCTGGTTCCGTAATTATGTCATGCTGGATCACTGTGGTCAGCTAGGGTAAAGGGGAGAAAAGGTCTCTATTTTTACTCACAAACTTGTTAACGTCATTTTGTTGCATTACGGACAACAATTCAGTTATGGGACATCAGGTGTCACTGGTACCCTGTCCTTTTGAGGAGGGGACACGGCTAATAAAGTCTCTCTGTCCTTCCATGGTTTTTCCTTCCTGGTTTTAAGAGGTTAACATGATAAATTTGCTCCAGTTTCCTTTTCCCTGGCTGTCAAACTTTGTAGTTTACCTCCCCTACTCTTTCCCTAATCTCAAAGGGACCCTGTCACTTTGCTAGGAATTTACTTTCAACAGTGGGGACCAGTACCAACACTCTGTCCCTGGGGTTTAAAGTCTGGGTCTTGGCATCCTGATTATAAACCCTCTTCTGGGCTTCCTGGGCTTGCTCCATATGTTTTCTGACCAGGGGCAGGACGGTTGTGATTCGATCCTACATCAAGGAGATATGCTCTATGACTAGAGTTGAGCGAACACCTGGAAGTTCGGGTTCTGCTGGTCCGTCCGAACTTCGGGACAAAGTCCGGGTCCGGGTCCGGACGGAACCCGAACGATCGCACGGAGTTACCCCAAGCAACAGGCACGCTAGCAAGCCCAAGGCAGGCCTGGGCCTGGGCCTGAAACAGGGCTTCAAGCCTGCCTGGTCGTCTTGGGCTTGAAGGTCCACAAGCGAGTTGAGATCAGTATCTCGTATAGAGGAACTACATCCTAGCTTAGTGTTGGCAGGACGGGGACCAGTCTTTTGTATACCTCGTTCGGGTCCTTCGGGTCTTCTCCCAAATATTAGTCCTACGGTTCTGGGTCTGAAATTTGGGGTCCCTGTCTCACAACCATGACCAGGGGTGACAACTTTCATTTAAGGATCGTTTCACTGTCCCAGGGAAACTCTAATCCCTTTCTCATCCCCTCCATTTGATGTTTCAAACTGTCGGTCCCTTTTCCTTTGACCTCGTTTAAATAGTACAATTGGAGAATTTTGGTCCTTCC
>BLSH010207240.1:1423295-1444252 GCA_018402905.1 Glandirana rugosa
CCCGCTGGTGTGGCCGGGCTCTCTTGCTCCTCTCCTCCAGTGTGCTGTGTGTGGGCTGTGGTGTCCCCTCCCTGAGAGCGGGAAGTGGCGGCTTCGGTGTCGGCTCCTCAAGCTTCCTCCCAAAGCGGATCTCCTGCCACTTTGGCCAATCTGGAAACAGGATTTATGACCTGCCTCCTGATTGGCGGGGAGGAACTTTAGTGTGAAAAGAGCGAAAATTCATTCGCTATTGTCACACAATTGGGTGGGATCGGGCGCACTCTCTGTGCCCTGAGCCCACCCTCTTTTGAAGCCTATTAGAGCCTCTGGCTCTAATCGGTGCTTCAAAAGACACATCCCGCCCCATTCCCATAATAGTAAGTCATGTGCCCGGCGTCCTGAAAGGGGCCGGGCGCATGGATGAGGGGGGGGGGGGGGCGGCAGCAGGGATGGGGGTTAGGCACCTGTGCGCCCACAATGCACAGGTCCCCACTGCTGTAAACCTTTAACAGTAAAAGGTGTCATTAGAGCACACAGCAAGATACCTCCATGCAGAGAATAGATGCCGTTACTCCAACCTTTTATGTCTTTGTCTCCGCCCCCTACCCACCTCTGTGCATTTTCCCTTGGTTCCACCCCCTACCCACTTCCCAGTACCACACCTTTTAGAGAATAGAAAAACAAATATAATTTTGTGGTGCCAAGTAATTTGGATAGAATCTGTTAATGATAACAAGAAAAGTAGCAAAATAGATCCCCATGCAGCCAGCAACAATATACCCTATCAGAAACAATAGATCCCCCAGCAACAACAGGCCCCTCAGCAACAACAGACCTTTCCCAGCAACGATATACCCCCTATTGACAATAAATTCACCCCAGCAACAATAGATCCCCCCAGCAACAATAGATCCCTCAGCAATAATAGATCCAGCAAGCAACAACAGACTATCCCAGCAACAATATACCCCCTAGTAAAAATAGATCCACCCCAGTAACAATAGATTTCCCAGCAGGCATCACCAATTGAATCCTCGCTCAACAGTAAATTGCTCCCAGCAACTACTGACCCCCCAGCTACAGTACATCCACCAGCAGCAGCAATAGATCTTCCAGCAGCTAGCACCAGTAGACCCCTCCCTCAACAGTAGATGCCTCCTAGTCACAATGGATCCCCCCACCAACAATAGACTCGCCACCAGCAACAATAGCCCTCTCCGGCAACAATAGACCCCCCCCCACAACAATAGATCCCCCCAGCAAGAACAGGCCCCTTGGCAATAATAGATCCAGCCAGCTACAATAGACCCTCTCAGCAACAATATACCCCCTGACAACAATACATCTACCCCAGCAACAATAGATCCCCCAGCAACAATAGGTGCTCCAGCAACAATAGATCCATCAGCAACAATAGATCCAGCCAGCAAAAATAGACCCTCCCAGCAACAATACACGCCCTATGACAATAGATCCACCCCAGCAACCATAGATTTCCCAGCAGCCATCAACAATAGACCCCTCCCTCAACCGTAGATTGCTCCCAGCAACTACTTACCCCCCAGCTACAGTACACCCACCACCAGCAATAAAAACAAATTGGTCTGCATGGTTGTCATCCCAGAGGGAAGCCTCTTTTAAAGATGATGCACAAGAAAGCCTTGTTTGCTGAAGACAAGCAGACTAAGGACGTGGATTACTGTAACCATGTCCTGTGGTCTGATGAGACCAAGATAAACTTGTTTGCTTCAGATGGTGTCAAGCGTGTGTGGCGGCAACCAGGTGAGGAGTACAAAGACAAGTGTGTCTTGCCTACAGTCAAGCATGGTGGTGGGAGTGTCATGGTCTGGGGCTGCATGAGTGCTGCCAGCACTGGGGAGCTACAGTTCATTGAGGGAACCATGAATGCCAACATGTACTGTGACATACTGAAGCAGAGCATGATCTCCTCCCTTCAGAGACTGGGCCGCAGGGCAGTATTCCAACATGATAACAACCCCAAACACACCTCTAAGACGACCACTGCTTTGCTAAAGAAGCTGAGGGTAAAGTTGATGGACTGGCCAAGCATGTCTCCAGACCTAAACCCTATTGAGCATCTGTGGGGCATCCTCAAACGGAAGGTGGAGGAGCGCAAGGTCTCTAACATCCACCAGCTCTGTGTTGTCAGCATGGAAGGTGAAAGAGGACTCCAGTGGCAACCTGTGAAGCTCTGGTGAACTCCATGCCTAAGAGGGTTAAGGCAGTGCTGGAAAATAATGGTGGCCGCACAAAATTTTGACACTTTGGACCCAATTTGGACATTTTCCCTTAGGGATATATTTGCTTTGGTTGTCAGCAGTTTAGACATTAATGGCTGTGTGTTGAGTTATTTTGAGGGGACGGCAAAATTACACTGTTATACAAGCTGTACACTCTCTACTTTACATTGTAGTAAAGTGTCATTTCTTCAGTGTTGTCACATGAAAAGATATAATAAAATATTAACAAAATGTGAGGGGTGTACTCGCTTTTGTGAAAAACTGTGCATTCAGTGCTGGGGGTGCTGTAACTGTGCTCCCCCACATTCCTGCTTAAAAAAAAAGCCATTCCTCCATGACTTAATTTAACTTTGTTAATGGGGCCTAATTATCCCTAATATCATAGCTTGGCTCTGCCAGCTAGCATTCTTCTACCCAATGCCAGTACCTTACTTGCCAATGTAATAATAATAATAATTGCTGGGGTCCTCAGTTTGAATCCCAGTAAGGGCATCAAGTTTGCATGTTCTCCCTGTGTTTGCATGTTGTGGTTTCCTTCGTGTAATCCGGTTTCCTCCCACACTCCAAAGGCATGCTGGGAGGTTAACTGGCTTCCATCTAAATTGGCCCTAATATGTGAATGCATGGAAGATAGGGACCTTAGATTGCAAGCTTCTTGAGGGCATGGACTGCTGTAAACCTACAGTATGTAAAGTGTTGCATAAATTATTGACAGTATATAAATACACAAAGTAAATAATATTAGATATATTTACAGATTTCTATCAAACCAGGTCTTTTATTCCCAAAACGAATGGAAGCAAATACCTTTTCAGAGCTTCCAGGTATGACTAACTGAAATTCATTTTCCAACGTGGATGAAACGCACCTGGAAAGCCTCCAAGACAGTATAAATTAGTTAGGAATGTCACTTTGTGGTTGCATTGTTCCAGCCTTCAGGAGAATCTTTTCACCCTTACAGTCAGGATGTCTCTAGTTCATTTCCCCTTGCACACTATTACGAAAAACAAGCTGGCTCTGATTCAAACCAAGAAAACTTTGCTGATAGCAGTGTTGGGGGAAGCATATAATTAATCAGAGCCTTCTACTCCTAAACATAAAGAACACCACATATCAATAACAGGAAACATTCTGAGTATGATCCGCAGATAAAAAGGAAAAGACTGAGGTGCACTCGGTGTCTGTGTGTTAATTGAATACGATGGGGACTCCTCATAATATCACATTAGATATCCCAGAGGAAACAGAGAAGATATGGACTTCTCCACTAATCGGAAGGTGAACATGAGAATATTGGATGCTCTATTTTTACCACGCTACGTCTGTTTATGTTTTTTTTTTTTTTTTGGTGGCTGATCTACTAAGTAAAATAAAGCTTAAAGTGTATCTAAACCCAAGAATAAAAATATATATCACAGGTTGGAAAAAGGATAAAAAATATATCGCGCTAACTTTTAAACGTGAAAGGATAAATTAAAAGCTGCTGACACGAACAACCTTGCCAAATTGTCTGAGTAAACTGATAAATAAAAAGTGCAGCGCTGATAAAGTCCAAAATGTTCACCGTAATTTTATTTATTTATTTATTTTATTTCAGGTACTTATATAGCGCTGTCAATTTACGCAGCGTTTCAATCCTCAGTGTCCAGTAGATCAACAAAAAAAAAACAAACCGAAAAAACAATTTGTGATAGAAAAATGATCTTTTACACAAAGTCCTCCACCACTAAAGGGAATGTGAATGATGATTCCAGTACTTGGTAATATGCGAACAGGCCTGCCTCACCCGATGCGTTTCGTCCACCAGGGTATACCCCTGTTGAAGTCCTTGTGGATGAAACGCATTGGGTGAGGCAGCCTGTTCGCATATTACCACGCTGTTTTTATATCAGATTGGAATTCCATATCGCTGTCTTATCATTTTTATCATGTAAGTGAGATTTATTTTAATAAATATACACTGGTCAACAGTACTTCACTATGTAAAGTCCCTTTTTTTACTGAGGTGTGCTGAAACCGTGTTGTCAATTACCTGGTATTGGAGCCCCCTTGAACATATATCACGTGGTTCTGGAAAGTGGTTCATCATTCTGGAGGCGTCTGAGGTCCATTCGGATACATCCCTGGACTTCATATAATTTACGCGTACTTACTTCTTACTGCCAGTAAGAGTACCCTTATACACTGGTCAAGGTGCACAGTGCATGTAGGTGCATTACCACATACTGGAATCATCATTCACATTCCCTTTAGTGGTGGAGGACTTTGTGTAAAAGATAATTTTTCTATCACAAATAGTTTTTTCGGTTTATTTTTTTTTGTTGATCTACTGGACACTGAGGATTGAAACATTACAGTGAACATTTTGGACTTTATCAGCGCTGCACTTTTTATTTATCATATATCACAGGTTACTATAGGGCCTCATACACACGGACGTTTTTTGACGCCGGCGTTTTCTGGCGTTTTTTGCAGCTCTCCATGTTAGTCAATGGCCCCATAAAAACGCAGACATTTTTGAGCTGTAGATGACGTCGGCGTTAGTGAGCTGAAACTAGAACCCACAGCCAGTGCATTCTGAGGCTGTAACGTTTTGGCATTTTTTGACGCCGACGCCACAAAACGCCAACTAATGCCAACAAACGCCAACTAATATTGTACCGGCGTTAACCGGCGTTTTTTGACGCCGACGTTTTTAGGTTGAAAAATAGCAGAGGGATGATTTTTTTAAAAAAACGCCTATAGTCGCCGACACTCACTAACGCTGATGCATAACGCTGAAAAACGCTGATTTTTTTTCCTTGACGTTGGGCCCGACGTTTTGTTCATTTTTTAAGAAACGCCCGTGTGTATGAGGCCTTATTCTTCTGTAGTGGACCCCATGTAGGAGCCACTGGTGAATAGGGATCTCACAGCCTGCACAGCTGGCAGGCATACCGAATTTTCACAGGCATCATACACTCAAGTCGACGATCGTATACAACAGGACGTACGAACGACCGTTGTATGCAAAATCGATTGTTAGTATGCACGATTAGAACAGCCGACGTACGACGGTCGTACAACGGGAGTTGTATGAGCAAACTAGAAAACTTGGTAGTACCAACAAACGGTCGTACGACCGTTGTATCGTGTGTACAGAGAAGTTGGTCCAACAAGTTGTACTGTGCAAAACACGCATGCTCAGAAGTCAGGAACGGCCGGATACTAATTACATGCACCTGAACTTTCTCTTTATACGTTCATAACCCGTCACTACGTTCAGCTTGGTCGTACGATCGTTTAGTGCATGTCAGTATGCTAGATACAACAGCCAACATACGATTTGAGCCGTTCGGTCGTACGATTGTCGACCTGTGTGTACGAGGCTTTAGAGTCAGGCTCGGTTCACGCTGGGGCAACGTCAGACGACTAATTCAGTGCAATGGAACCGTTCTAGTCGGAGTGACTCAAATCACTCCAACTTAGAAAAAAGGTTGCTGCACTACTTGGGGGTAACTTCAGAGCAGTGCCGGCTGGTATTCCATTTTGGGGGGGTGGCAAACAAACCACCGCCCCCCCCGGTCAGTCCGTCCTCCCACCAAACCTCCCCCCCATCGGTCGCTCGTCCATCCGCCCACCAGCCCTGCACTTACCCCTGAAGTGAAGGACATGGCCGTATCCAGGGAGATGTGATGCAGCGGAATGCGGGAAGACGTGTAACCACCCTGGACCAAGTTGAAGGGTCCGGTGTGCCTGCCAGAAAGAGTCGAGTCAATCATGAAGGGTAGCCAACTGGGAAGCATGACCTAAGACCATGGGAGCCGAGCCGAAGTGTCAAGCGCGCCTGGATGACATGCAGCAACAAGCCCATGCTTCTCCTCTCGGCCAATCGGGTCACAGGACTTCTCTTAAAGAAGTCGTTTGCAAGCTGCATTGAAGTCGTGCTGTGCAGGGCGGCTTCAAAGTCGGGCAACTTTAAAGCTGCCCCAGTGTGAACCAAGCCTCAGTGAACAGTCCAGCACTTTGTTTTTTGTATTTATTGAGGGGATAAAACTTGGATAGGGATTAGGGAAATTATGGGTTGCCCACTTGACTCCAGAAACTTCAGGGACAACTTTTCCTATATACAGCTATATACTGTAAACTCCTCTTCCTCCAGTCTGCAGAAAATAAAGACTCAGCTAAGACACTTTAGTAAATCTGGCAAAACAGCACTCAACCAGATTAAGCAGAAGCCCTTTACAGGCAGGGACCGCGGGCCCCTTTGTGTGTAGAGAAAGAGTTGAGTGTCTAGCTAGCTTCATGTGGCTACTGATCCCAGCACTACCTCTTCACCTCTTCAGGCACTGCCAGCTCACCTGGATGTAGCTGCCCCTTTCACTAGCCCATCTGGCTACTTCTCCACAGTCCTCCCAGACTGCACACTCACCAGCCACCCAGCTGTCTTCTCCCTGGAGATCTCCTGGAGGTGCTGACTCTCTCCCACTGTCCTTACACCTGCTCCTATGCATCCAGGACAGGACTCCTCCATGTGTCATACAAGGATCCCTCCAGCACCCGAGCCCTAGGCCTGAGGTCACCCCCCAACTAGGGGGTTATCCTCAAGGGCCATCGACAGCCTCCTTAGCACTCCATCTCCAACTTCCATCTGAATGCCCCCTGCTAGCCCATTTGCTGGGGATTGGCTGGGGCCCTCCTCAATACTCCAGGCAGCTCCTCCTAACCTCCCTCCTATTCTTCTGGAAGCATCTCCAATGTTCCAGCAAGTAGGGGTATGTACCAGAGGTGTTGCCTGATGAGCCATCCAGCCTCCCTGAGTAACTCAACCCTGACTCAGATTCAACCAAGCCTGACTCTTAGTCAAGCTAAATTTTCCTACACTACAAAACTAACTATGTACACCTAGCACTGAACACTAGAGTGTGCTACACTTAGATCTGGTAGTTGCATAGCACCTGGTGATCCTGCCAGCAAAACAGTATATAAAATATTAATACGTAATATTCCAGTCACACGCATTTCTGGAATAGGCAAGAAATAAACAGGTGCTGTAGCCACCTCCAGCTGGAGACTGGTAACATCATTTGACAAAGCATCACACATCACAGCGATAAAGTGCAATGTTTTGGGGCAATGCCTGATAAAGGGGTCCTGTATGGCTCCAAAACATTGCACATTATCACTGAAGTGATCACTTTAACCACTTGAACTCCAAAAGATTTACCCCCCTTCATGACAAGGCCATTCTTTCCACTATGCCACCGCATTACTTTAACTGACAATTGCGCGGTTGTGCGACACTGTACCCAAATAAAATTGATGTCCTTTTTTCCCCACAAACAAAACTGACAATTTTGACAAAAACAATCTTTTTTACTTTCTGGTATAAAACATATCCAATAAAAAAATGGAAAAAATCTAATTTCTTCATAAATTTAGGCCAAAATGTATTCTGCTATACATTTTTGGCAAAAAAAATCCCAATAAGTGTTCATTATAGTGGATGTAAACGTTCTCCTATACCCAGTGAAGTGAACAGCCTCAGATGATACACAGAGATGAAACAAATCTCCCTACAGAAGTCTTACATGTATATCTGTAGTCTTTCCCTTTCTAGACTCATTAGAAAGTGCACATTGTGTTACAAATCTTTCTTCCTGTTTCTGCAGTGGGTGTGGAGTCTGGGCATACACTATGTGAGGGCTGATTGGAGGAAAGGTATACCCCCCCCCCCCCACTCCACATAGCAGAAGAACGAAAAAGCATGCAGAGCTGTACTGTGAATAGACAAGCTCTCTGCTAATTCCTTTCTAATCACCCTCCCCGACACAAATTTTCAGCTGCTTTTATCTCCTGTGTCGGAGAGCTTGTCATAAGTTATCATGCTGATAACAGAAAAACGGAGCTGCAGAAAGACACAAGACTTAGGGCTTTGGAGGGAGATAAGTAAACACTACAGATAGATGTGCCCAGGTCAGATTTCATGAATAGGGTTTACATTCACTTTAATTGGTTTGCGCAAAAGTTATGGCATCTAAAACTATAGGATAGTTTTATTTATATTTATTTATTTTTTAATAGTAATGGCGGTGATCAGCGACTTATAGCGGGACTGCGATATACTACTACGGCTAATAAACCCACAGTGGGGACACACGGTCTAGGACTCCTAGGTTCGACAGAGAAAACCAAAATAGCTGGAGCACACTGACATTAGTCTCTGATCCTGGATGTCACCCAAGAACCCACTAGTTAGGCCGGTCAAGTATCCCATAACATCTGTGTTGGCCAGTGGTGCAGGGAGCAACCCCGCCATACGGTGCAAAGAAGCAGTTAACACCAGTGGCGGCTGGTGAAGTTTTAGGATGGGGGGGCGCCAAGCCCCATCCTTCCTTTTTGACCCCTCCTACTTATAATAAGTCCCACCCCTTAAAGAATCCACCCACTCCGTCCCCTGTATTCCACATATTGTGTCAGAAGTATACAGCTCAGCATCACGGAACACAGTATACAGCTCAGCATCACAGGACACAGTATACAGCTCAGCATCACAGGACACAGTATACAGCTTAGCATCACGGGACAGAGTATACAGCTCAGCATCACAGGTGGGGAAAATTACAGCCAAAATCATAGGTGGGGTAAATTGCAGCCAATATCACAGGTGGGGTAAATTGGAGCCAATATCACAGGTGGGGTAAATTGCAGCCAATATCACAGGTGGGGGTAGTTATGCAGACAGTAACACAGGTGGGGTAGTTATGCAGCCAGTGACACAGGTGGGGTAGTTATGCAGCCAGTGACACAGGAGGGGCAGTTATGCAGCCAGTGACACAGGAGGGGCAGTTATGCATCCAGTAAAACAGGAGGGGCAGTTATGCAGGCAGTGACACAGGTGGGGCAGTTATGCAGGCAGTGACACAGGTGGGGCAGTTATGCAGCCAGTGACACAGGTGGGGCAGTTATGCAGCCAGTGACACAGGAGGGGCAGTTATGCAGCAAGTAACACAGGAGGGGTACATTGCAGAGACACCCCCCCGGTCGAGACAAGTCCTGTACTTACCCCATCCAGCAGGCAGGATTAATACAGAGCTTCGGCATGCGGATGAGCGCGCTGTGTCCCCCCTCCTCGGTCACCGGGCTGTCAGGGTCACTGTGGGAGCAGGAGTCACGTCCGCTGCCACAGTGACCTGCCCCCACCATTGCATCCAATCACACTGAGCCAAAGGTTCAGTGCAGCCAATCAGGCTTTGTGTGTGCGCCTGTCCAGCGCACACACACAGCATTTAATGGCTGACCAATAGGCTCACTACTTGGCTGTCATGTGGGCCGGAAAAAAAAAAGTCAATGTACCGGCGCCATGTAGGCGGCGGGCTGACTTTTCTTTTTTTTTCTTTCCAGCCGGCAGGGAGGCGGCGCCCAAGCGCCCCTCCTACACCAGCCGCCACTGGTTAACACAGTTCTCTTAATAAGTGGAGCAACCTTGCATCAGATAGATCTCACCCATCTTCACCAGATATGGCAGATTCCCAGAAGGTGGAGCAGTCTGTGATAGGTCAGTGTTACTCAAAAGGACCATGCGGAGGTACCGCTTCCTAAGGTCCGAGTGTGGATGCAATGACCGTCACTGGTTCAGTACTTCCTCGGCCGAGGGTGAAAAATCTGTGCGGGTGCCCGTGTATAATGTCCATAAGAGGGGACCGCTCAGATCGGTCCAAGCACCAGGCACGTGGGGGTGGTCATCAGGGGGACGCCTGGAGCGTCACTGAATGCGTGATGATGAAACCGTTGACGCATTTCGTCCGTCAATCGCAGACTTCCTCAAAGCCAATTTTTGCTTTTGCTGCCTATAAGGATTAATTGGTAGTTTGGTGTTGGATGCGGGTATGAATGTGGTCAATTATGGGTGTATGTAGCTGGCTGTCTGTGTCCTTTCTAATCATTGACAACATTGTCATTTTTAACTGAGTATCTTTGGTGGTGGCTTTGTTGGCAATTGTCACTTGTTTTTTGCATTTTAACTATATATGAAATAAAGTATGAATTTTTAGTAGCCTTGTGTCCCATTCAGAGTTTGGTGTCAGTAGGGCAGTGGACGGTGTCAGTAGGGGAGAGATTGGTGTCAGTAGGGCAGTGGTTGGTGTCAAAAGGGCAGTTAACAGTGTCAGTAGGCCAGAGGTCAATGTTAGTAATGCAATGGAAGGTGTCAGTAAAGCAGTGGACAGTGTCAGGGGTCAGTAGGGGAGAGATGGTATCAGTAGGGAAGTGGATGGTATCAGTAGGGAAGTGGATGGTGTCAGTAGGGCAGAGGTTGGTGTCAGTAGGCCAGGGGATGGTATTAGTAGAGCATTGGATGGTGTCAGTAAGGGAGAGTTCAGTGTCAATAGGGCAGAGGTTGGTGTCAGTAGGGCAGCGGACGGTATTAGTGTAGCAGTGGAAGGGGTCAGTAGGGGAGAGATGGTATCAGTAGGGAAGTGGGTGGTATCAGTAGGGAAGTGGATGGTGTCAGTAGGGCAGAGGTTGGTGTCAATAGGGCAGGGGATGGTATTAGTAGAACAGTGGATGGTGTCAGTAAGGGAGAGTTTGGTGTCAGTATGGCAGAGGTTGGTGTCAGTAGGGCAGGAGACGGTATCAGTAGAGCAGTGGATGGTGTCAGTAGAGCAGTGGACGGTGTCAGTAAGGGAAAATTTGGTGTCAGTAGGGCAGTGGACAGTGTCTGTGCTGTGACATCTGTTGTTTAAAATGTAATGCTATGCATAGTAATATTAATGTTTATGTAATTGGTTATTATATTGCCATCTTGTGGTTGTCTTGTTCATTGCACCATGCTATTCTGTTAGTATCTGTGTCCCCTCCCATCTTCTGAGGTAATTTCCTCTTCCTGGTTCACTCTGTGTTGTACTTCCTTTTCCTGTTCCTGGTTGACTCATGAGGGGAAGAAAATGGCCACACATGTCTAGGCCACACACAATCTACTTGCATCCAAAGGACGCATTACCATGTTTTCACCTGCAGATACCATCTTTCAACCATCTGCCACATTTGTTGTCTGCTGTACCTGCTATTTGCAACAAATCTATGCTTATAGAAGAATCAGCGTCTGGGGAGTCCAAGCTATCTGATAAAGACTGTCCGCAGTGATTATATCTGCTTATACAGGCCAGGCATAGAGGTCTCAGCAAGGGATAAGTCACCATTACAACAGTTGGAGTCAAAATAGTGTCAGTAGGGGAGAGGTTGGTGTCAGTAGGGCAGTGGACAGTGTCAGTAGGGCAGAGGTTGCTGTCAGAATGGCAGTGGACGGTGTCAGTAGAGCAGTGGATGGTGTCAGTATGGGAGAGGTTGGTGTCAGTAGGGCAGTGGTTGGTGTCAGAAGGGCAGGGGATGGTATCAGAAGAGCAGTGGATATGTCAGAATAGCAGTGGACGGTGTCAGTAAGGGAGAGTTTGGTGTCAGTAGGGAAGTGGTTGGTGTCAGAAGGGCAGGGGATGGTATTAGTAAAGCAGTGGATATGTCAGAAGAGCAGTGGACGGTGTCAGTAAGGGAGAGTTTGGTGTCAGTAGGGCAGTGGTTGGTGTCAGAAGGGCAGGGGGTGGTATCAGTAGAGCAGTGGATATGTCAGAAGAGCAGTGGACGGTGTCAGTAAGGGAGAGTTTGGTGTCAGTAGGGAAGTGGTTGGTGTCAGTAGGGCAGTGAACAGTGTCAGTAGGCCAGAGGTCGGTGTTAATAATGCAATGAAAGGTGTCAATAGAGCAGCGGACAGTGTCAGGAGGGCAGAGGTTGCTGTCAGTAGGGCAGTGGACGGCGTCAGTAGAGCAGTGGACGGTGTCAGTAGTTTTTTTATTTTTATTCTTTTTATTTTTTACAATTATATTTTTTTAGTTTTTTACAATATTATTATTATTATTTTTTTTTTTTTACAATTTGTTAGGAGCCCATTGGGGGGGTTTGGTGAAGTATCAGGGGTTTAAAAAGACCCCTTTTACTACAGGAAGGAGGGGGCTAAAACCTTCATTATTTGCAGAATACAATGTAAGTATATTATAACTAGATTAGAGAGCAATAGCTATTGATGGGCTCCTTGATGTCATGAACCGGGAGGCAGTTGCACCCTATGCCTTTCCTACCCACTGTTGATAATGGA
Organism: Glandirana rugosa; assembly: GCA_018402905.1. Classification (NCBI taxonomy): domain Eukaryota; kingdom Metazoa; phylum Chordata; class Amphibia; order Anura; family Ranidae; genus Glandirana; species Glandirana rugosa. The sequence goes on from BLSH010207240.1 coordinate 1,435,662, forward strand.
ATTTCCATACACTTTGGTGTGTTTCTGCATTTCCTTTTGCACTCCCTGTAATACAAAATAAGATCAATTCAAACAGAAGGTATTGGATTTCTATTAATTGCCATTTTAATGTCCATTGCAGATGTTTAGACTTCTAAAATATAACTTTTGGGTGGACTTATCTTTTTACCACCATCCATAATGCCAGTCATCAGAGAAGGTCATGTCAACATCAGAGAATGAGACAAACTTCTTAAAGCCAACTTCTGGACATTGATTGCACCGTGGTCTAATGTCCTCTTGCTAAATTTTATAGTTTTCAGGTTAATTGGTTTCTGCAAAAATGATCACTTACCTGTTCTTTATGTTGTACTCTACAAAGGACAGATTTACAATTAGGTACCATAGGCCAGTCCCTTTAGGTTGTGTGAACATAAAGGCAGCTTTGTTTTTGTTACTGCAAAAATGAATATTAGATTATTTACTCACAGTCACAATTTTCTTCTTTAGAGGAAGGCCAAGAGATGTGTACCTACAGGTTCCAGTGATGGAAATACATCGCTGTTTTTCACTAGCACCTAAACTGTTATTTCAAGCTATAACAGGCTTGCTGTACCTTTGAATCAAAGTTATCCCTGAGGGTGAACATACCACAGTTTTGGAAACACTGGACCACGTGTATTTTTACATTCTATGCACTACTATTTCCGAACAGAGTTTTCTAGGTATAGTCAGATTCTTTCTGATGACTTTGAACAATTGTATGTCCATGCTCATGTATACTGGAACACATTTCTGAGATGATCTCCACTGCGTCACCTTGGTGAAAGCGCTTCATTGTACTACAGTATTCAATAAACACATCAGATATTAAAGGAGACATTTAACATTTTAGGGCTACAGAAGAGAGTAGCTCCAAAAAGAAAGACCATGGTTGCCACATAAGAGAACAGACGGAAAAAAGAGTTTATTTACTAAAGCTAGAGAGGGCAAAATTGCTCACAATTCTGCAAAGAAAACAACCAGCTTCTAACCTCAGCTTGTTCAATTAAGCTTTAGCAATAAAACCTGGAAGCTGATTGGTTTCTCTGCAGAATTGTGACTAATTTTGCCCTCTCTAGCTTTAGTAAATAAACCCCATGGCATTAACATTTGGGACCATTATATCCTACATTAAGTTCAGTGTTTATTTTGGTGTCAAATTTCAATTTCGTTTTAGTCATAATCTTTTCACTAAAATGCCATTTTAGTTTTAGTCGTATTTTAGTCATCTGCAGTTGTTTTAGTATTAGTTGTATTTAGTTGACTAAAATATCCTACATTGTAGTAGACTAAAATTTAATGGGTTTAGTTAAATTGTAATGCATTCTTTAAGCATTTCTCTAGAATTTCAAAACTTATTAAATACTCCTGAAGTAAAATTTCGTTTTAGTCATAATCTTTTGACTAAAATGCCATTTTAGTTTTAGTCGTATTTTATTCATCTGCAATTGTTTTAGTATTAGTCGTATTTAGTTGACTAAAATATCCTACATTGTAGTAGACTAAAATTTAATGGGTTTAGTTAAATTGCAATGCATTATTTAAGCATTTCTCTAGAATTTCAAAACTTATTAAATACTCCTGAAGTAAAAAAAGATCTAATATCATGTTATTATTTATGGTATTAAGGTTTGAACAAATGACATGCTCCGAACAGTCTGAGGAGGCCTGTAATGCACACAGGGCTCTGGACAGTCTGCGGAGGAGGCCTGCAATGAATGTATAGCACACAGTGCTCTGGATAGTCTGAGGAAGAGGCCTGCAATGCACACAGTGCTCTGGAAAGGGGTCTAAGGAGGTCTGTAAAGCTGCACACTGTGCACGGTGCTCTGCACGGTGGCCTGAGGAGGCCTGTAATGCTGCACAGTGCTTTGAACAGTGGTCTGAGAGGAGGCCTGCAATGCTGCACAGTGCTAAGCAAGTCACACCATTAAGCATGTTACGGTCACTACCTTGCTTGCTGGGAGGGGAAGGACTTTGGACTTTACAGGTGGAGGTCCAAGGAAACCTGAAGTTCATTTGGGCAATTGTCCCTCCCTCACATTTTCATTATGTTTTCCTTCATTGACAAAAATGGAATTGATTTCTTCATAGTTTTCATTAATTGATGAAAATGTTGGGTCATTTTCATCACTGGAAATACGCACTGATGAAAATGTTTTCGTCTATGAAATTAACACTGGTCAAGTTAGCATCCCTTCTAATTGGTACATGTCACGCCTTGACCAGGAATCAATCCTGAGACCTGTATTCTTTTGATCAGTTACCTATGGCATGAGCGATGGAGGTATTCCTTTCTGTGTGATAAATCCTCACTTACCCTTCCTGTCCCTGCCTTAGTATAGGTTCCCCATCCTGTTGTTGTTGTACCAGATTGTTTTACTTGTTGCTAACTCTTGCCTGTCCCTGATGTCGTCTTTGGTATACCCCTTGGATATCCTCCTGGATTTGTTACACCTACCGATTGCCAATTTCCGACATACCGACTACGCCCACTACTAAATGTGAGTCACATATTTATTTGTTGTTCCTTTATTTAGTCTGCCATGAACGCACAGTTCTCCAATGTTTAAGAGATCACAGATTGTATGCCAAACTTTCCAAATGCGCCTTTGAACAATCGGAAATACCTTTCCTATAATTTCATCTGAAGGATTCCACATGGATCCCAAGAAACTCGATGCCATCTTACAATGGCCCAAACCTTCCAAGAAATTTAATTGGACTTTGTAACTATTATCGGAAGTTTATCAAGATTTTTCACTGCCCTCATGAAGAAAGGGACCAACTGCTCTCAGTGGTCCCCTTGAAGCTCTGGAAGCTTTTGATTTCCTTAAGTCGGCCTTTTGCTCTTCGCCAGTTCTCCATTATCCTCAGCTTTCTGCCCAGTACTTTTTGGGAGTTGATGCCTCTGAAATAGGTGCTGGAGCAGTGTTGTCCCAACGAAACCCTACTTCCAACAAACTACATCCGGTCACCTTCTTCTCCAAGAAATTCTCTGTTGCAGAACAAAACTTCGACATAAGGAATAGAGAACTGTTGGCTATAAAACTCACATTTTCTGAATGGAGACATTTATTAGAAGGTACTGAACTTCCAGTAGGTGGTGCAGACGGACCATAAGAATTTGACCTACTTGGAAAAGGCCCAAAGACTGAATTCCAGACAAGCCCATTGGGCACTATTCTTCACTCAGTTTAATTTCAGGTACTAAGAACACCAAAGCCGATGCCCTGTCTCGACAATTCACTTGCAAGAGTCACCAAGCTCCTCCAGAGCATATGGTTCCCCCTGAACAAATTATTGCCCAGCTGGATACTACCTTACAAAGGAGCTTGTTGGCTGCTCAATCCTGGGTACCTATTAACATTTTGGTTTCGTCTAATACATTGTATGTTCATTCTGAGTTACGTAGAGAAGTTTTGCACTGGGCCCTTGGACAAAATGTTTCCAGGGATCCTGGTATCAAACCTTCTTACGCCTGAAATCCCTGGTTTGGTGGACTACGAAGGATGTGATAGCCTTTGTTAGAGCCTGTACTGTTTGTGAGGCCATTAAAATGCCTTGATCCCTTCCTCAAGGCCTACTACAACCATTACCTGTTCCTCACGCTCCCTGGACTCATTTCAGTATGGATTTTATCGTGGATTTGCTGGCTTCCAGAGGGAATATCTTCATCTGGGTAGTAGTAGACAGATTTACGAAATTAGCACACTTCATTCCTATGCCAGCCCTACCTTCAGCCCCAAACCTGGCTCTATCCTTTATTGAAAATGTTGTCAGTTCACACAGTATTCCGGTCAATATTGTTAGCGACAGAGGCCCGCAATTCATTTCTTCCTTCTGGAGAGCGGTTTGCAAGCATCTGGGTATCAAGAATTCCCTGTCTTCTGGATACCATCCCCAATCTAATGGCCAGACAGAAAGGGTTAATCAAGTTTTAGAGACCTATCTAAGGGCTTATGTTAATGCTGAACATGACAACTGGAGTAAGATGCTACCCCTAGCTGAAATAGCACATAACTCACAATTGCACTCCTCTTTAAAATGTTCTCCTTTCCAAGCTGCCTTTGGTTATCAACCCAGAGTCCTCCCCTTCCAATCTTCACCGGTAGAGGTACCTGCGGCAGCCAACATGGTGACCAGGTTAACCAAGCACTGGAGAGACATAAGGAAAGTTTCGCTGCAGTCTGTTCACAGTTACAAGAGGTATGCAGATCATCGCAGAAGACCTGCACCCCGTTATCGTCTTAATCAGTTTGTATGGTTATCCACTAAAAACATCAAACTGAGGCAACCCTCCCCCAAACTTGGGCCTAGATATACAGGACCCTTCCGCATTCTTAGCCAAGTCAACTCGGTGGCCTATAAACTTTGTTTACCCTCACATCTTCGGATTCCCAATACGTTTCACGTATTCTTGCTTAAACCCTTTTAAAAGAATAGGTTTTCTCTACTCTCTAGATGTCCTTCTCCTGTCTCGGTTGAAAACCATCAAGAATATGGAATTAGTAAAATTCTGGATTCTCGACGTAAGGGTAGACAATTACAGTATCTGGTGGACTGGAAAGGCTACTCCATTGCGGAAAGGACTTGGGTACCCGCTGATAAGCATCCTTACAAGCCCAAATAGTCAGGGGCATCTTTGTGTGGGGGGTACTGTCATGCCTTGACCAGGAATTGATCCTGGGATCTGTATTCTTTTGATCAGTTACCTAAAGTATTTACTGATTGCTGTTAGTGGACTCTAGCTCCACCCAGTGGTCAGCTGTAGGCAGTTACCTCATTTTGTACCCTATAAATCCTCACTTCCCCTTCCTGCCCCTGCCTTAGTATAGGTTCCCCAACCTGTTGTTGTTGTACCAGATTGTTTTACTTGTTTTAACTCTGCTTGCTTCCAACCAAGATTTTGGATAGCCCTTTGGATTACGTTGACCGATTGTTGCCAAACTTTGCCTGTCCCTGACATCATCTCTGGTATACCCCTTGGATATCCATCTGGATTTGCTACACCTACCAATTGCCGATTTCCGACATACCAACTAAGCCCACTACTAATTGTGAGTCACTTATTTATTTGTTGTTCCTTGATTTAGTCTGTTTGCACTTACCATAGAGGTCCCAGAATTCTGGCTGCAGGATTGCAACCGTCCTTCACCTGATACCGGGATAACAAGACTACTGGTCAGGAAACCGGAATGAAGTTTGGGGTTCCTGGCAGACCTAACAGTACAAAGGCAAACATATGTACATATAAACATAAAAACACACGTTAGCAATCAATCCCTTGCTCCCAATCTCTACTTTCCTCCAATTTTAAAGCCCCAGTGTGCTATTTCTTTCATTACCTCCAATTCTCCCATGCCTTTTGCAGTCAGTTCCCCTACTCTGCCTCATAGGTTATACAGTCAGCACTGGAGGGTGTACTAAGGTTGGAATGTGTAGAGAAACCCATCTCCTGGTTGTACTCCCATCTTGTCATAGTATCATTGCCTGTTCTGGAGGGCCTTAGGGCCAGTGGGCAACAAGATATACCAGACCTTGATGACGACGATGACTGGGATAATATATTGGACTTTCCCTGTCAGTCCCTTGTCTCTTTAAGAGACCATTTAATCCCATGCAAATTGGTCCACTGTGCATATTTCTCCCCTATAGGTTGCATAAAATGAATTCCAGCTCTCCCCCTGAGTGCTGGAGTTGTGGGAGAGTCCCCAGAGATTTTACCCATTTTTTTTGGACCAGCCCGGTCATTGTCAAATTTTGGGAGGATGTACTGTTTTTCATACATCTGGTTTGTGCCATTTCCTTGCGACCGGCCATGTCTATTTGTATTTTGAGTTTGGTTGAACATTTAATACCTACAGTGGTTGGGCACACCTTAATCATTTAACTTTTATTTTATGCTAGAAAAGCCATTGGCTCCACAGGAGGAAATCGATCTCCCCACCTCTTACTTTCTGGAAACAACTGGTCAATAATATTTTGTCCCTTTACAAGGATACCTATGTCAACAGAGGTTGCCCCAAAAAATATGACAAGGTATGGTCCAAATGATTAGCGGATGTCTTCAATGGCTTCTGCCATGCCTACGGTTTGATGTTTTTTGCCTTAATGTTCTTGTCTGGATAACTTTAACAAATAGTGCCATCTCAGCTTTAACCATTTTATGAATATGTGTTGATGATTATGTTATCTAACGGCCTAAGGGAGCCATGCCTTATTTTCCATTGAAGTGACCCTCCTAAGTTCAATAATTTTATATGGCGAGGCACAATCTCATAATAATAATCCAGTTTGAGTATACACTCACAAATCTGTAAGCAAAACATTGTGATATAATAACATAAATTATACAAAAATAAATAAAATAATAATACAGTGCCACCCAGTGGCTAAAGTGCAAAATTACTTAAATCCTACTGGCGTAGGAATAGTTCATAAATATCAACCAGTGAATAAAGTGCAGAGAAAAAGTCCATAAATCCTTAAAGGTGCTAAATCTTTAGTGCTAGTAGGAGCTATTCTCTGCTTGATCTCGCAGACAATCCAATTGATAAAGTGCTAGTGCCACTCTGCTATAAGTGCTTCAAGGTGCATGCACACACTGTCACCACCACTCCTATGCGCTCACCTCCTGTCTTGACCCACTGGGTCAAGTAACGCAGTCCCCTTAGGGGTAAATCCTCCTGGCAACAGGCTGGCGTACTTGATGACAATCAGTATGTCCACCGAGCATGAAAAATAAAATCACTCACATAGCGCTGAACTGTATACCTTCCACATTTTATTAAAGAATAAAAACACACTGACATTATGTAGTGTACTAACTCCGGTACACTCGGGCAGTATGTGTGGTCATAGCGATCCCCACTTGTCCCAAACACGGCAGATATGCACGGCTGCTGACTGCTTGGAGGGTTGGTAGGCTGAGTAGAACGTCAAAAGGCTCTTCCCCAACGCGTTTCGTCACTAACCACATGACTTTATCAAGGGGTTTCGCCCCTAAGTTGTCTATGTTTTTGCATTTTGTCATGTAACATATTTCACCTCACGTCCCCTGTGAGGGACTCGTTGCTGCTAATGATTTGTTTGTATACTGATTGCCTGTTTGTGACCTTAAAACCAACAAACAGTTTAAAAAAAAAAAAAAAAAAAACAACATACAAAACACACATTTCTAAGTTGTGACAGCATATCTTTTTTTTGTTCTTGGCTTTTAAACCGCTTTGGAAGGCCCTGGCTAGAAATCTACCCTTTACCAAATGAATGAACTAAACTCAAAGTTTAAAAAAAAAAAAAAAAGGTCAATATTAATAATAGGTGAAGCCTAGTGGACTAAGTAAGCATATGTCTTGGATACTGTCATAGCTCCCTTGTAGGGATGAGCTGAATGTACCTGGGTTTGGTTCAAGGCAGTTTCAGCGAACTTTATTGAGTTTCAGGTTCTGAATCTGAACCCCACTGATGTTAGTAGGAGTTGAATGTTAAAAAACAGTAATACATATTTTCTAGATTAATGAGCAAGGGATTGTCAAACAAATGGAGCTGGGCACTTTCCTGGAGAACATGCACTAAAGAAAAAAATGTTTTTAAAAATTCCATTTGGTGGGGAGCAATGATTTTTATAATGTTTTACGTGAAACGTTAAAAATGCAGAATTCCTTTAAATAACTGGTGGATGCCCTTAACCTGCATGTGAAATGGCGCATCAGTACATTTACAAAAAAGCCATACTGATAGCTCAGGGATCATTTTTGAATTATTGAAATTTAATTCCAGTTTCCAAACGTCGTTGTTTTTTCATGGGTACTGAATAAGTGGATGTAGAAGTTTTGCACCAAGCTGGTCCAAACAAAATATTTCTTACACTAATATAGAGGCGGTCCCCTAGTTACAAACATACCACTTATAAACGACCCCTACTTACAAACGGAGGTAGACAACAGGAAGTGAGAGGATATCTACCCATAGGAAGGGAAATTCACTCCTGTAAGAGTTATGGAAAAAAAGGGGTCTCCACTGATACTTTATCACCAAGGTTTGTTTCCACAACAACCCAAAATTTCCAAAATCCAATTATCATTGGGACAGGAAATGAGGTGAAATCTTCTGAACAACATAGACAGCAAAACAAACATTACAGGGGTGATAACTAGTGTTGAGCGAACCCGGACTGTAACGTTCGGGTCCGTACCGAACTTTAGGGTGTCCGTGGCACGGACCCGGACCCGGACATTTCAAAAATCGTTCGGGTTCGGTCCGGGGTTCTGCTATTTTACTCCACGTGTTGAGAAGCTGCAGGGCAGCCAATCAACAAGCGTTTCACTGGTTTGCCCTTAGAAGCCATCACAGCCATGCCTACTAATGGCATGGCTGTGATTGGCCGGTGCATCATGTGACCCAGCCTCTTTATAAGCTGGAGTCACAGTGCTGCAGTCACATGCTCCTTGGGTTAGTATAGGGAAAGGTAGCTGACGGCGTGAGGGACAGATTTTAGCCATTTTAAGACCTGATCCTGCATCCTGAGATAGATTACTTTACTACTGCTGTCTGTGCTGTTGCTCTGA
>BLSH010207267.1:13523-27195 GCA_018402905.1 Glandirana rugosa
GGGGGTTGTGCGGGGGTGTGATCTCTCAAAAAAGGAGAGATGGGGCAGGTTACACCCTATTACAAAGACAAGTCCCAAGTCCGGGACGGCTCCAGAGGGATGGAAAAAACCCGGGCTGGTAGCCGTTCCCGTCCCACCCGTTAAACAACGGGTCAACCCATATACAACAATTATTCAATTCAAACCGTTACAAACTGTCACAATTACATGGAAGACTTAAGTAGTATAGATGCTAGTTACGACTAAACGACGAGGGCTCTACCAGGAGACCCGACACCCGGGGGGATGGACAGTGATAGAGTCAATGTTATAACGGCATGGGGGGATAGGTAGGGAGACCTCGGCAGGGCCTGAACCCTGAACAGAAACATTATCCCACATTGGACGGGGTAGAGAGGAAAAAACTCTCTAGTGTGGGGGCGTGTTGGGGGGAAAAAACCAGGGCGCGCTAGTCCACAGACCGATGGTATATCAAACTCACAGCTTGAAAAGTACTGGAAGCAATAGTGAGCTGTCCCGGCTCCCTGGTCATGACTCCTGGTGAATGAAAGGAACAAGAATAAAAATGAAAATAAGGGGGGGGGGGAAAGGAGGCTCGGGAGGGAACATAGAAAGTCTCGGGCTCTGTCTTCCCAGCCTGATTCAGGGCAAAAGTTCCGTGGCAGATAACGAGGCTGAGACTCTTATCAATAGGGGGCCCAATATGTAGGAGAGTCATAAGGAAGTTCCAAGGGGGAAGGGGAAAAATGAAAAAACATCAAATGGCTGCTAAAAATAGAGAAGGGGTAATGTACTTTACCAGCCATACACTGCTGTTTGTCTCACAGAGGGGGAGTTGAGGGCGACCTCGGGGATCCGGGCAAGGAAGAAATCAGCAGTCGGTGATGGGAAGGCCGCAAGCAGTCTCATCGTTCGTCCAGCCAGGAAGCAGCCGCCGCTGGGGTGTCAAAGAATCTTGTGCGATCTCCGTCCACAATCCAGAGCTTGCTGGGATATAGAAGGCTGAACTTCATTCCCTTGTCTCTGAGTCGTTTTCGGACCTCCGTAAACGTACGGCGTCTCTGCTGGATCTCCGGGGAGTAATCCGGAAAAAGTAGGATTTTTGAATCGTTATAGCGGAGTTCACCTTTAGCCCTGGCCGCCGCCAGGATCCGATCTCTATCTCGATAGTTCAGTAATCGAAGGAGAAAGGGCCTTGCAGGTGCACCAGGGATGGGTGGTGTAGGGGGGATCCTGTGAGCCGTCTCTACCACAAATGTGGAAGGCATCTCAGGTAAATCCAGCAGCTGCACTAGGAAGGCTTCTGTAAACTCTGCTGGCTTGAGGCCCTCCGCTCTCTCTGGAAGGCCCAAGATTCTAATGTTGTTCCTTCTCAGTCTATTTTCAGTGTCAATGGCCTTGTCCTGCAGAGCTTTTACCTGGATCTGTAGTGCCCTCACCTCCCTGGAATCAGCCCTGGTAGTATCCTCCAGCTGTGAAATCCTGTCCTCTGCCTCTGTCATTCTGGACCTGAACTTGTCTAAGTCGTGCCTGATTAGACTGATATCAGTGGCCAGATAGTCCATCTTAGCAGTCAGGGTGTCCTTACAGGATTTAATCGCCTCATTGCAGGAGGTGATAGCCGTCAGGATGTCAGCAGTAGTGGGGGTCGGCTGTTCAGATGTCATGGCGAGCTCTTGTGCAGCCTTCTTGCAGGTGGAGCGCCTCGTGGGCAAGATGGCCGACTGCGGTGTAGGGGGGCCGGAGCAGGCCGACTGCCTACCTGACGAACGGAGCCTGCCCGGGGAGAACGGCGGAGCCCGCAAGGTGCCCAATGTCTTCTTGGAACCCAGGGTGTGCGTCTGGAAGTCAAAATATAACGAGAAAGGAGTCAGGATCACCGACAGGATGACTTGCAGAAGGGAGCTCAGGCAGCGTGCGTCTTCTTCCCTTCACATCCCGGCCACGCCCCGTACATGTTACTTCTTACCTGTGTTGTAGAAATTTTATTAGGATGTGTTGATAATGTATTGTCACAGTGTCTCCCAGTGTCAGTTTACCAGTATTCGCTGTGTATAGCGAATATGGCTTTAACCAACAATGACCACTAGCAGTGAAAATCTTCCATTAACTGGTAACCGCACACTACCCGCCTGATTATCCTGGCTGGCAGGCGCTCTGAGCGGTTAACTGGAGCGAATGTCGGTCTGGATCTTTGGGGGTGTGATGCGCATTCCGCGACGCAGGTGTATGACCCATCAACCGGGGGGCCCCCTGTATTATTGTGTAGATAAATCCACTTGACGGGGATGTACTTGTGGTGTGGAATCAGTATTGCCTTTTATGTAAGGATAATGGTCTGTAAGCTTTTCTGTCATGTTTGATCCAGATGACAGAAACACGCTGCTATATTCCTTTGTGCATAATTTAACCTCTAATGGAACAGTAGTATAATCTCTATCAAATATGGTCCAAAGAATCATATTTGATAGGATTCACACTAATGGTTAATGGCGGCAACAGCATGCACATGAATTAGCGAAACAGCCATCATGAGTTAACATGCTGGTCTTTGTTGCGGAATACACCACGTGTGGGATTCATTGTATAGCGTTTGGCGCAGTTTTGGGCTCCACGTGTGTTTCATTGTTAACTGGGGAGCGTGCATCTTTCGGTGCGAACTCATGCATGCTGCCTTCGCTCGTTCATGAACATCTATTGTATCGTTTGAATATAGACAAGTGTGTCATTGGTTGTTATTTTGTATTGAGCTCATGTCATGTGACTGTGCCTTGGAGGCTGATTGGCTGATTGTATAGTCACCAAGTCCCTTTGTTATCCCTGTCTCATCCCTATATATAAAATCCGTAAGCTTGGCTACTCAGGATTGACGGGCGAGCTTGCAATGTAAGAACAGCTATTGCGTCTCTTTTACTTGCTTTAACATGAGTGCACTCAAATGCATTATGCAAAATAGCTGAAAAGTGCGCTTATAAGCGCAAGCGAAATATAATGCACACATCGTATTATAATTGCTATTACAGATGGTGAGCCAGGAATTTTTGGAGCCCACAGAACTTCCTTCACAGCGGACCGAGAGGAAGAAGCGATCCGGACCAGGACAACAAAACAAGCCAGCTATTGGTAAAACCAATTTTATTTCAGTGTTTGAAATCTTTTGCTGTCCTGACTCCAGGATTTTGCTTTCTCTGCCCGCTGTGTCAGGTAAATTCTGCTTTGCAAAAGAACCATTTTTTCCTCTTTTTGCATAATGGCGGGGTTTTAATTGTATGTTATCATTGAAGTTAGGTCTATTGATTAGGAAGATAATAACCTATACTTGTCCTCTATAGGTCCTAGTCAATACACCTAAAGTGTGTTTTATGAGTATGCTTTGAGTGCGTGATCGGCGTCAGTGTTGTGCTTAGTAATTGTGTTTTATGTTGTAATTTTGGAGGTATTCCTTTAAGTGTTCGTTTGGTATCTCAAATTGTTTAGTCAGTTTGTAAGGGGAGAAATTTCAGTTTGTGCTGCTTTTGGTAGGAATGGCGTCTGAATTTCAGTTGGTAGTTACCACCATTTTGTTGTAAAATTGTTACAACTTCAATTTTGTTTCTGCTGAACCCTGGTTCTGGGTAAAATTATTCTGCTTTTGGACCGAATTTCAGCATTTTGTGGAATTAAGTCATCTTTTGCAGGAATTTCAGTTTCTGGCTTTAATTGCTTTGTTTTAATGCAATATTTCCGTCTCAAGTGAAAATAGTCTGTTTTTGTACTGAATTCCATTTCCAGCAGAATCATTTTGGTTTTTATGTTTAATTTGTTGTTTTGCGGAGTCTCATACTTTAATTCAGTTTTTGGTAGAGACAGTCAATAGACTGTTGTTAGATGGTTATTTAGCTTTAAGTGTGAAACTGAGTTAACATTACAGTGTATATAGGTCTTCTTGTGCTGTGTTTGCTTATGGATCGCGCCTTTTGATATAGCATGTGTATGTGCTGAGTTTTGGTTTTTGGCGGCAGATTTAATTTAGACACAGTATTGTAATCGTAAAGAGGTTTTGTGCTTTTTACACTGTAATTCAACTCTGGGTTCTGTCTGTTTATAGCACAACTCACTTGTTAATGAAACCGTTGGTTGTTTTAGACACTGACGTTTGAGTAGAGCATAGCTATCCCGGTTTTGTACTGAGTTTCTAGTGGCGAATGGCGCCGTGCAACTGAAAATCAGTATTCTGTGAGGATAGTTAATTTCTACGCTGTATTTCAAATCGAGTTGATAAATTCTGTTTTATGGTTTTAGTTTTATCTTTTGTTCTAACCTCAAAATCCACGTGTTTGCTCTATCGTTTGTTTGTGCCTTATTTTTTACTGTGGTTTATGGTTCTCAGTGCAGCCATTTTGTTCCCCTCACGTGTTTGCTGTCATTTTCTCCTGATACCGAGGCCCACGAGGTTGTAATATTACTTCACTTGCCGCCATTTTGTGTTGTGGTGTTGAAACCTACGTGGTGTAGTCGCCATCTTGTGTCTTGTCGCCATCTTGGTATAGTAACAAAGAACCACGTGGCTGAGATGCCATTTTGAATTCTGTCACATCATAATTTTTGTCTTTTTTTAACTGGTTTTGCAAATTTTTTAAAAAAGGCAACTTTTTATGAGTCATTACGTGATTTTGTGTACTGAAGGTCAGTTTTGAATGGAGTCTCTCCGTTTTTAGTTGAAACCCAGTATTGAGAGACGTGTTTACAAGATTTTTGCATTTGTTTTTAGCCAGCCTTGTTTAACTTGTTCCGATTTAGCGTCTTTATACAATTCATCTATTTTCGTGTTTTATCTTTGTTTTTGGATATAGCTATTTTGTTTTTATAACTTTTTCAGTTTTATGTAGGCATTTATGTTTAAGCAGCTTTTTCATAGGGTTCTGTCTCATTTTTGTTGTATAACCATTGCTTTTCAATGATAGACTACAGTGTGGAGTATAACTGATCCATTCTTGTATTGGATTCAGTTTTGATAAAAATCAGGTTTGTTTTGTGCTAATTTGCGGTTAGTGTTACAGGGATAGTGTTTTCTACGTAATTTGTGTTCCAGGTAGAGACATTATAATTTTCAGTGTGTAATCGGTAACCAGCATCTCCATTTTTTTAGTATAATATCAAGGAATAGACTGAAGCCAAGGTTTGTATAGTGAGGATTTAATTGTACTTCCGCGGCTGTTTGGCTGCACAGGTTAGGTCGAAACGAACGTGTGTATTTTGGGCCGGTCTACATGAAACGGGAGAAAGAGACCCGCTTGTTTCAGCCTTCAACGTGTGAGGAGCAGATTCTGAAACCCGCCGTACGTGTAACCATGTCAGTACCGGGGGTGGGGAGTGAGTGTGTCACATACCTGGTGGTAGAGTTTGGCTTATGCGGGGGTAACTTCTCTTGCGGCCCTGGTTCGAGAACCCCTGATAGTGTGGACAGGGAGCTCTGGAGCACAGGGGGGCACAAGGGCTGGACAATCTTCAGATGGTAAGCAGAAGTTCACTGGAGCTCGTGCAAGCGGGAGAGTAGTGGTTCAGTCGGGGTCGGCAACTGGCAGGCGGTGCGGTACAGCAGGATCAGGCAAACGGATGGTCGGGTACAGGCAGGGTCGGCAACGTGCTGGCAGCGAAAGTACAAAGGGAGCAGACAAGCGGGTAGTCGTAAATGGGCCGGGGTCAGATGCAGGCAGATATCAATAAGTCCAGAGGGATAGCCGGGGTCACAGGAACAGGAAGTCACTCAAAAGCAGTCACCGGGGGGGGGGGTCACAGGTGCAGGGAATGCTGTAGAACAGACAGCACCGTCTGCTGGGTCTTGCTGGTTTAAGGGCCGTTTGGCGCCGTTTCTGGCGCATGCGCACGGGAGTGCACGCAAACGCGCACAGGCGCGCGCACCACCACAGAAACACCCAGAATAGCTGTCTTTTCCTGACATTGCCCCCCCAAGGGGCAGCCTCCAGATGCCCAACTGGGCTCTCTTAGCCAGGTTGTTTCTCCAAAAAGTCTTGATAAGTTCCTGGGCGTGTAAGTTGCTCTCCCACAAATTTTCCTCAGGACCATATCCTCTCCATTTTACAAGGAACTGTATGCCTCCTGTTCTTCTCCTGCAGTCGAGGATGGCTTCCACCTCAAACTCCTCCTCTCCATCTATCACCACCGGTTCTGGTGGGGCCGTCTTTCGTCCTGGAAACAGGTCCCTGGCCACTGGCTTGAGGAGGTGCATGTGAAACACTGGGTGAATCTTAAGGGCAGGTGGCAGATCGAGCTCATAGGCCACTTTATTGATTCTCTTCCTTATTGGGAAAGGCCTTATGAACTTCGGTCCCAGTTTTTTAGATGGACAGGATAGTCTCAGGTTGGTGGTTGCCAACCAGACCCGATTGCCGGGCTGGAGATCAAGCTCTCCTCGCCTTTTCCTATCAAAAGTCTCCTTCTTGCGTTCCTGAGTCTGGATAAGGGTCTCCTGCAGCATCTTATTGTTCCTTTCCAGGAACTTGGTGATCTCCAGTGTGGCCGGGATTGTACTTTAGGGAAGGAGGTCAGGCAGGAACGTGGCATTGTAGCCGAGATTCACCCAAAACGGAGACTGCTTGGTGGCGGAATGGACGGAGTTGTTGTAGGCGAACTCGGCTAGTGGTAACAAGGAGACCCAACTGTCTTGAGAATAGGAGGAATAGCAGCATAGGTATTGCTCCAGGGTCTGGTTGGTCCGTTCTGTTTGGCCATTGGACTGCAGGTAGTAGGCTGAAGAAAAGGCCAATTTGATCCCCAGGATAGAGCACAAGGACCTCCAGACTCAGGATGTGAACTGCACCCCTCTATCTGATACAATGCCTTTTGGGATGCCGTGAAGGCGGACAACTTCCTGGATGAATACTTTGGCCGTTTCAGTGGCCGAGGGAGTGCCCCTCATCAGGATGAAGTGCGCCATCTTTTTGAGGCGGTCGACCACCACGAAGATTGTTTTGTAGCTTGCAGATGGGGCAATTCCACAATGAAGTCCATAGAGATTTGTGCCCACGAACGCTCAGGAATAGGTAACAGGTTTAGTAGATCCCAAGCCTTAGCTCTCTCTGTCTTGTCCTTGGCGCAGACAGGGCAGGCACTTACATAATTCTTACAGTCCTCCTTCAAATGTGGCCACCAGAAGGTGCGGGCAAGGAGTTTAGCTGTCTTTCGGTGGCCAAATCCCCGGCTAACTGATGATCATGGCAGAGATCCAGGGCAGACAGGCGGAGTTCTTCTGGCACAAAAACTTGTGTACCCGACCACCATAACCCGTCCTTGAGGGAAAGTCCGGAATCTGCGGGAATGGTGGAGCTGGCCAACGTTTGCCTGATTTGGGTGAAAAGGTCTTCCTGGATTAACAGAAAGTGGTGAGCTGGCAAGATGGTGTCAGGAGGAGGCACCTCTCCGGTTTTGTGAAACTTCCTTGACAGCGCATCCGGCTTAACGTTCTTGGATCCGGTCCGGTACGTGATATGGAACTGAAACCGGGAGAAGAACAGGGCCCAGCGTACTTGGCGGGGCTTAAGTCTCTTGGCCGTTCTTAGATATTCCAGGTTTTTGTGGTCTGTGAAGACCAAGACTGGATGAGCTGCTCCTTCCAAGAGATACCGCCATTCATCCAGGGCGGATTTAATTGCCAGAAGCTCCCTGTCACCCACATCGTAGTTTCTACCGTGGGGAGAAAGCTTCCGTGAAAAGAAGGCGATGGGGTGCAGAGAGGCCTTAAGTCCCTGTCTTTGGGATAAGACTGCCCCGACTGCTGTCTCTGAGACATCTACTTCCAAGATGTAGGGCCGCGTGGATTCGGGTGTTTGAGAACTGGTGCCGAGGTGAACAGTCTTTTCAAGGTTTGGAAGGCATCTTGCGCTTCCGGGGTCCAGACGAAACGGGTATTCTGCTTAGTTAATTGTGTTATCGGGGAGATGACAGCAGAAAATCCTCGGATAAATTTTCTATAAAAATTGGCAAAGCCAACGAGGCACTGTACCGCCTTTTTGTCCACTGGTGGTGGCCAGTCCACAATAGCTGCAACTTTCTGGGGGTCCATGGTTGTGCCAGTAGTGGAGATGTGGAACCCCAAGAAGGCAATCTCTGTGCGGGCAGTCATATGGTCTGTGCAATGGTAGCGAATCAGCCCCCTTCTTGCTAAAAACATCCAAGAAGTCTTGGTACGCTTCAGGGATAGCCAGGCGGGTCTCCTGGTCCGGATCAGGGTTGATAGAGAGTACTGCCAGTGATGCTCTCTGGGGTGGCTGGAAGCAATTACTCAGGCAGTAAGGGGACCGGAACTGAACTTCCCCCAAGTTCCAGTCAATGAGAGGGCTGTGGGCTCGGAGCCACGGGAGGCCAAGAATCACTGGAAATAACGGGGAGGAGATGGCATCCAATACCAGGAACTCCGAGTGGCCTTCAGCCGCCCGAGCTGGTAAGGGTCAAGTCTCTTGGGTTACTGTGCCCGACTTGATGCTTGACCCAACGGCCAAATGGATAGACAGCGGACGTTCCTTGGGCCTGAGTGAGATCCGATGCTGGGCAGCGAAGGTCAGGTCAATAAAACAACTGCATGCTCCCAAATCCAGGATGGCCGGAACTTGGACGTTCTTGTCAGGGAGCTGCAGGAAGATGAGGAGGATCAGGTGAGGCTGGGAACTTGGCAGGAATAGTATCTCCCCTGGGATGGCAGAGGGCAACTCCTCACTACGTGCCCAGAGCCGCCGCAGTAAAGGCATAAGTTGTGGTTCATCCGCCTCCTGTGTTCCTCTGAGGACAGGGATGGGCAGAGGGCCCCAGTCTGCATAGACCCAGGACGGTCTAGTGGAGAGGAGGAGGTTGCCATTGGGTTTGCACCTGGATGGGTAGGCATGTGAGAAGGCATCCAGGTAGGGCGCTGAAGTCCAGTTGCCCTCTCTGCTCTGCGCTCCCACAGGCGATGGTCAATTTGGATGGCCAGCATAATTAACGCTTTGAGGGTATGGGGTACCCCGATGCGCACCAGCTCATCTTTAAGCGGCTCGGAGAGTCCCAGCCGGAACTGGTGGCAGAGGGCTGCGTCACTCCGGCGCCTGAACTCCGATACATAGTCCTCGGCAGGACGGTCGCCTTGCTGGAGGGCATGGAGTGTGGCTTCTGTGGTGGCTGCCTGATGTGGGTCCTCATATAGTTGGGCCATTGCATGAAAGAAACAGTCCAAGGTGGTGGTCTTTTGCAGGCTTGTGGGTCATCCTGAAGAAGCAAGATCACCAGGCCCACCTTAGTGGCTTTCAGAGAAAAAGTGCGGGGCTGGAGAGCGAAGTATAGTTCGCAGGAACTGTGAAAGACCCTAAACCTCCTGCAGTCCCCCGCAAACCGCTCAGGCATAGGCACCTTAGGGTCCGTGAGCAGAGTCACTATGGTGCAGGGAGGTGTGCGGCCCCTGCTAGTGGGGTTAGGAGTGGCCAAGTCCTGAACTTGATTTTCCAAGCGTGCATATCCCTCCTGAAGTTTCTACACTGCTTGGGTTAATCCAGCGAGGTGCACACATAGTTCCTCCATAGGAGAGGGCCCCGGCGCAGTCTCTGACATGGCTGTCCATTTCTGTCACATACCTGGTGGTAGAGTCTGGCTTATGCGGGGGCAACCTCTCTTGCGGCCCTGGTTCGAGAACCCCTGATAGTGTGAACAGGGAGCTCTGGAACACAGGGGGGCACGAGGGCTGGACAATCTTCAGATGGTAAGATGTAAAAAAATATATAAAATCTATAAATTACGACAGATAACCCTTAATGTTCAAATATAAAGGTACACTGTACACATATAAAGGAAGAAGGCTAGATTGTGTATAATCACCTAAAAGGTATACTGTGCAAAGCTACAAGAAGAAGCCTGAATTGTGGTAGTGAAATATTCTATCCTGGAGATAAAGGCTGATAGGTAATAAAATGATGTCTCTGTGTAAAAATAAAATGAATTGAAACTGCTAAAGGTCAAAGGTGCTCGTTAACCAATAGTGCATAGTAAAAGGTCCCTAATATTGTCATATGAGAATAATATGCTAGCTAGAGGATAAACTCCTTATTATAGTATGTGGGGATACCTATATCACTTTTTGGGGATAAGTACCCCAGTGGTATAATGACAACTAATTTACCCTATTACAAGAGGCCATAACTAGTCTATTCTAGTAGTTACTGATGAAACAATTTACATCAAAGTCCACAATATGTCCTGTTGGCTGGAGAGTCTGCATTTCATGGATCCAGAAAGATTCACGCTGGCTGAGAGTAGTCACCTTATTACTACCTCTCCAATGGGGATGATATTTTTCAATAGCCCAAAAACTGAGAGAGGAAGGGTCTTTATTGTGATGAATAAAGTAATGTTTCGATACACTATATTTCGGATACCCTTTGCTGATATTTTGAATGTGCTCTCTGATGCGCTTCCACATTGGACGCTTGGTTCTTCCTATTTGATGGATTTTACATGGGCATTCCAGGGCATAAACAACCCCTTCTGTTTTACATGTTATAAATTCTTTGATGTTATAAGCCTTTCCAGTGGTTGTTGCCAGAAATTTTTCTCCTTTCAAATTTTTCCTGTCAGTTTTCATGCATGCATAACAGCGTCTACACGGGTAAAATCCTTTCCCTGTGAAAAATGTAAAACCAGGTCCCCTAGGTGGATCTACTACATTCTTAGCTAACTTATTTCTCAAAGTGGGGGCCTTTCTATAAGTGAATTTGGGTTTCTCCGGCAAAATCTGTTTGAGATGTTTATCGGTTTTGAGTACCGCCCAATGGCGTCTAATGATTTTTTCAATCTGTTTATGTTGAACTCCATGATTCAGAATGATGGGTAAATTGTCTTTATATGTTTTGCTTCGTTCTTTGTCCTCAATTAATAATTGTCTATCTAGTTGGTCTACCTCTTCAATTCTCTGTTTGATGTAGT
Source organism: Glandirana rugosa (assembly GCA_018402905.1). Taxonomy (NCBI): domain Eukaryota; kingdom Metazoa; phylum Chordata; class Amphibia; order Anura; family Ranidae; genus Glandirana; species Glandirana rugosa. Next base: position 24,468 of record BLSH010207267.1, read on the forward strand.
GCTCTTGGTATCCTTTTTGGACAAATCTATTCCCAATCATTGCCGCTTGTTCTCTATAGTCCTTCTGTTCAGTGCAGTTTCTTTTTAACCGCATAAATTGGCCTTTGGGGATGTTGAGTAACCACGGTGCATAATGACAGCTGGTAGTTGGTATATAACCATTTCTATCTACTGTTTTAAAATAGGTCTTAGTTTGAAATGTGCCCCCCACCATAGAGATGGTAAGATCTAGGAAATTGATCTGTTGTTGGTTTATTTCCCATGTGAATGAGATGTTTCTATTGTTTGAGTTAAGTTCATTCAAATATTGTAACAGATCTTCCTTGCCATTTCATATTATTAATACATCGTCAATGAATCTTTTATAGAGCTTGAGTTGAGGTGGTGGGGTTGTGTAGATGCTGGTATTTTCCCACTCTGCCATGAAGAGATTCCCCACACTGGGGCCAAATTTTGCCCCCATGGCTATGCCTTTAATTTGTTTATAGAACTGGTTGTTGTGCCAAAAATAATTATGCGTCAAACAGTATTCCAGACTCTGTAATAGGAACGCTCGTTGTTTTCTTGGTACATCACTATATTCTTTTAATGCCCACTTGGTAGCCCTAATTGCCTCTTGGTGTCCAAGCACCGTATAGAGAGAGTTCACATCGGCTGTAGCTAAAATACAAGGTCGTTCTTCTATGCTCAGTTTATTTAATATTTGGATTAACTGTTTTGTGTCTCTCAGGTAGGCTTTGGTCTGATGTGCCAGAGGCTGTATAAAATGATCTAGCTATTGGCCCATTCTGGCTCCTACCGATTGGATACCATTTACAATTGGCCTCCCCTGTGGATTCTGGCTATTTTTATGAATTTTTGGCACCGTGTAAATAATTGGAATGCGACAGATGTCAGGTACCAAATATCTGCTCTGCTTTTTATTGAGTAGACCTTTTGTTAGGCCTTTATTCACCAGTTGTTCTAAATCTTTTTTGTAAGATCTGGTGGGATTACCCCTTAGCAGGGGCATCACCAAGGGGTGGCTATGGGGGCTGGAGCCCCGAATTCCACACCCTCAGCCCCGAGCCTCCCGAGGGGCCCCTAATGGCGGCGTCAGGTCGCCCGCCCGGCAGGTGGGAGACCTGACTGAAGCCGCAGACGAGCGGCGTGATAGAGCCGCGAGCAGGCGGCTCTACAGAGCCGCTGAGAGGCTGCTTTGAAAGAGAGAGAGGGGCGGTGCTGTGGGGGGTGGATGGCACTGTGGGGGGGTGGATGGAGCTGTGGGGGGGTGTATGGCTCTGTGGGGGGGTGAATGGCTCTGTGGGGGGGTGGGTGGATGGCGCTGTGGGGGGATGGATGGCTCTGTGGGGGGGTGGATGGCGCTGTGGGGGGTGGATGGAGCTGTGGGGGGGTGGATGGCTCTGTGGGCGGGGGGTGGATGGAGCTGTGGGGGGGTGGATGGCACTGTGGGGGAGTGGATGGAGCTGTGGGGGGGTGGATGGCACTGTGGGGTGAGGGGTGGATGGAGCTGTACTGGCTCTGTGGCTGCATGCTGTGATGGAAGGAGGAACTCTGCTGGGGGACACCTGTAATGTAAGGAGGAACTCTGCTGGGGGGGCACCTGTGATGTAAGGAGGAGCTCTGCTGGAGGGGCACCTGTGATGTAAGGAGGAACTCCGCTGGGGCACCTGTGATGGAAGGAGGAACTCCTCTGGGGCACCTGTGATGTAAGGAGGAATTTTGCTGGGGCACCTGTGATGTAAGAAGGAACTCTGCTGGGGCACCTGTGATGGAAGGAGAAACTCCGCTGGGGCACCTGTGATGGAAGGAGGAACTCCGCTGGGGCACCTGTGATGGAAGAAGGAACTCCGCTGGGGCACCTGTGATGGAAGGAGGAACTCCACTGGGAAACCTGTGATGGAAGGAGGAACTCTGCTGGGGAACCTGTGATGGAAGGAGGAACTCTGCTGGGGCACCTGTGATGGAAGGAGGAACTCTGCTGGGGCACCTGTGATGGAAGGAGGAACTCCGCTGGGGTACCAGTGATGGAAGGAGGAACTCCGCTAGGGACATCTGGAAGCAGGCGACGTGGAAAGTGACACACTCGGGGCTCCCACTGATTCTGCATTATGGTGAGTTGAATGATTTCATTTTATATTACAATGTAATAATAGAAATGATGCGCTTCAATCATCCTGACACCATAACAACCATGGTGTCGGGATGATTGAAGCGCCAACACCAGGTGTTTGGAGTATCTTTATCTGCTGATTGTTAAACTTTCTGGAATACACATATTGTTATTGTGGTGTAGGATCTGGGCCTGCAGTCCCTCCATCCCGACTTCTTTCCTTCCTTCTCTTCTCTTTCCTTCCCTCCCTCCCTATCTCTTTCTTTCTTCCTCCCCCCATCCCTTGTTCATTTCAGGCGTGAGCCACACCCCCAAAAACACGCCCATTTAAACCCCGCCCACCATTTCATTTGCCCACACCCATTTTCGCTACGCGCGCCACATTTCTTTGGGCTACAGCCCCTGGTCGTTTTCCCACCTAGCAACGCCCCTGCCCCTTAGTGGTATATACGTGTTCACATCAGCCAACTGTCTTTCCAACTGGGGGGGCACCTGTGATGGAAGGAGGAACTCTGCTGGGGGGGGCACCTGTGATGTAAGGAAGAGCTCTGCTGGGGGGGGCACCTGTGATGGAAGGAGGAACTCCGCTGGGGTACCAGTGATGGAAGGAGGAAC